>CM054132.1:46787820-47331035 GCA_028751855.1 Ambrosia trifida | reverse complement strand
AAATTTGTAACGAAAAAAATAAAAATCAATGTTCATCTAGTTTAAGGGGGCGTTTGGATTTTGTTTCTAAAATCTGGTTATCTGATTATAATTTTGCTAAGTAATCATTAACTTAGGTACTGGTAGGGGTGGTCTAAACGTGTTGGGTCGTAAACGAGTCAACCATAAACAGATCGTCTATGTAATCATTTTTTTGACTATATATTATATTTTTTGTTTTATCTTGTATGGCAGGGCGACAACAAAGGGTTCCTTGTCTGTAAAAAGAAGATGGCAACTTCTCCGGATAATCTTTGTTATTTTTGTCCTCCTCCTTTTAAACAGTTTCTTGAAATGGTGACAAATATGAAATTTGATGAAGAACCTAATTACTCAAAGCTTATTGCATTGTTTGGAAATTGCCTAGTTTCTAGTGCACCGTTGCGTCCATTAAGAATAGATGGTGCCCTAAAGGTTCGCTTTTGATGACTGAATTATATTTTCGTAATCGATGGTTCTAATTACAGGTGTCAAAATGGGTGGTTTGGGCAGGTTGAGTAACATGTCAAGAAGGGGTTGAGTCAAAATGAGCAAATTTTCTTTTTATACGGATCAAAATGTGTTTCATGCATTAAAACTTATTCTATTTTATTAATAATTAGCGTCTAAACATGTTTACGTATCTTATATTTCAATAGTAACGTTTTTTGGAATAAATTGATCTTTTAGGTGTTTTATGCATTATAAATACAGTTTGGGCGACTTATAACCTGTTTAATCTTTTTTTTTTCCTTTTTTGCTCATAGAAAAAACGGTTATATGAATGATTAGTGTTTAAATTTGATTACGAATTTCATTTTCAATAATTATCTCTTTTTCGTAAATAAGTTATGAGGTGTTTGACGCATTAAAATTTTCAATTTAGGCTACCTACCCATTTGGCCTTTAGTTAAGTTATTAGTGTTTCAATATGATTAAAAGCTTCATCATTTGAATAATTTGAAGTTTCTAAAGTTAAATGATTTACAAGGTGTTTGGTCGACTTTTGACCCATTTGTCCCCCTTTTAGCTACATACTTTTATTTTACTCATTTGGACGGTCAGAGATAAAAATGACGCGGATTAACTCATTCACTTGGTGAATAGATCGAAATCGCTACCTCTAGTTCTAATCATATAATTTTATTTGTTTGTGTGTGTTTTAGGTGGGACAAAAGAGGGGGAGGATGATTAGTGATTCGGAAGACACTCAGCCTAGGAAAAAAGTTAGGCTTGGAACTCCAGCTAATCAGTGGATAAGTGTATATACATCAAGAACACCAATGAAACAAAGGTATCATTTTAACTGGTTGACAAAATTTTAGATTATTCTCAGATTTAAAAAATAAATAAATAAATAATAATAATAATAATAATAATAATAATAATAATAATAATAAAGTTCATGAGCTATTTGTTAGGTTTTATGAAATACTTATATTTTCAACTAAATATTTATAAGGGATACCCCTACTTTATTAAACTAAATCCATAATCAAGTTAAGGTTAAACATTCTAATAGCTGCGAACATACGCGAATTCCCATTTTAGGCAATTTACTTGATTATAACTTAAAAGATACATTTGGTAATATATATACATATACAAATTAGAGAACTTTTTACTTAATTGCTATTTCTGTTTGTCCAAGAACTAAAGAATATTTTTATATTTATAGTTATACTTATATACCATTCCTAGGACCTAGCCTGATTTATTTAAATTGTAGGTATCATTACAATGTTACGGATTTAAGACTACATCAGCATGTAGAACAAGGGAAGAACGATGGAATCTACATTAGTTGTGTAGCATCAGCCAAGAATTTGTGGGCTGTCATTATGGATGCAGGGACAGGGTTCACTTCACAAGTTTACGAAATTTCCCCTGTTTTTTTACGCAAGGTAATGATTATAGCTTTCACAAAAGGGTAATTTTTTATATGATTCGGGTTGGTTGTTGACATGGTATTTTGATTAAATTTTTAGTAGTGGTGGTTAATCTACTGGTTTTGTTATTTTACCTTAGTTACCCGAGTTTCGACTTTAATCCATTTGACATGTTGCTTTTGCGGCAACCCTCCATCCCCTATGATTTTACTATTTGATCTTTAGATCTAAGATATAATTGATTCCTTTGCCCCATTTATTTAAGGAATGGATAATGGAACAATGGGAGAAGAATTATTACATTACGTCACTCGCAGGTGCATCGAATGGAAGTGCCTTGGTTGTAATGTCCAAGGGTAAGTTTTTTTTTTTTTTCTGTGTATCCTGAATTAAAGTTTAGCCAAGTTTCAAGAACTTGAAGTTCCAGAATTACCCTTGATGTTAATTTTTTTAACATGTTAATAGGGACATCATATACCCAACAGTCATACAAAGTAAGTGACGTGTTTCCGTACAAATGGATCAACAAGAAATGGAAGGAGGGCTTTGTGGTCACTTCAATGACCACTGCAGGGAATAAATGGGGCATTGTGATGTCTCGTGATTCTAGCTATACTAATCAGGTATTATTTTCGACGTAAATACGTAGATTATTCAACTCTTTACGACCGTCGAATGTCTATTAATGTACCCCTTAGTAGTTATAGATTACGAGGGTTGTATGGATCTCCGATAAATCCATAAAGGGATGTATTTAGGTAATTATCACATGAAAATTTTCCAAAAGTAAAGGAAGCTTTGTGGATCTATCGGCTGGTTGATATTAAAGATAATTAATTAAGTTTCACGTTTATGTCAAACGCGATTATCCAAATCTGACTATTTTGGTCATATAACATAAGAATATTTCCAATTAAAAGTATGTTTTTGTGCAGCTCAAAAAACGCTGATAAACCTGCAATAAACACTCTTTTGACACTTAATAAAACATCCTTTTGAGGGTTTGTAACGAACCAACGGGTGTTTTGGTAACTATTAACATGAAAAAGTTTTAAAAACTAAAATTTTACAGGTGGAAGATTTGGATTAAGGATGATGTAACAATTTATTTGACCGTTATCAATAAATCACGTTTGCTAAAAACACCGTTAAAAGTGAAAAAATCTAACATTTATATGTTAAGTTTAAATAATTCAATAATATGTATGATTATGAAGTGGCAATTTACTACTTTTACTTGTGAACTTGTTACATAACTGAAGTTTGCTAAAACTAAGAACCCTTTATCTGATTATTGTGTCTTTTTACAGCATAATTAAGCACTCCAAACAACCTCCCAGTTACAATTATTAGTTTATTACATTAACTTTTTATTTTATTTTATTTTTTATTTTTTTTGAAATTTTTTAAAATTTGCAGGTGGTAGAACTAGATTTTCTGTATCCTAGTGAAGGAATTCATAGAAGATGGGAAAACGGGTACCGGATTACATCAGCTGCCGCCACCGAGGATCAAGCGGCTTTCATTCTTAGTGCATCAAAAAGGAGATTGCAAGATGTTGCTCAAGAAACACTTAGAACAACCGATTTTCCTTCTACCCATGTTAAGGTATCACTGTTTTTATATTCGTTCCCATTCCTCAAAATGGCATCTTGCTGATATTTATTAACACATAAACAAAGAGATAAAGTCGCGAGTTATTAAATAGGAGATGCAATGCATTGAAAATTTGAAATGCATATCAAATCATGTTTTACGCTCGTTTATCTTTTATCGTTAATACCGTTATAACTATCAGTACTCCAGTATGTTGATTGACTGATTTACTTATTTACTTATTTTATAATTTTTTGTTTATTAACAGGAAAAATGGTCAAAGAATTTGTACATTGCATCCATCTGTTATGGAAGAACTATGTCCTGAAACTCACAAGTTTTAATCGGTATGTATACTTGGCCGATCGCCTATCACTAGAACTTGGTAGGTTTTTATATATGCATTATAAAACTTTGATTTCAATTTCATACCCGCTTTGTAACAAATTTGTTATCCAAAAAAAAAAGATTACTTTTTTACGAATTTCGCCCATATTTTCATTGTTAATCAGTTCCATAACACACATCCTTGGTTTAAAAAAGCGCGCCTCGCACAAAAGCGACGAGGTCTAAGTGCATCGCGCAAAGCGCAAAAAGCGTGAGATTTTCGTACCCGAAGTGCAAACTAATTATATAATTTTTTTTATATAGCCCATAAGTTTTTAGCTTCATTTACCCAAAATATAGCTATAAATAAGGTTTTTATGTGATTTTACCTATATGCACAAGCCAAAAACACCAAGGTACAACATTTTTATGCATAAAAAATACCATGTGTACATGAGACGCGCGCCTCAAGGTGAAAAGCGACTGAAATTTGATTAAAAAGCGTCTGAGGCGCGCGCCTTTGGGAAATTGGGTAGGCGCAAAGCCTTGAGGCGCCCTAGGCTGCACCTTGCGCCTTAGGCGCGCTTTTTAAAACCCAGCGCACATCCAAACACCCCGGTAATAACAATCCAGTATGGACTATATTTTGCAATATTGGTCATCTAAAAAAACTAATTTTGCCTTCGGGTATGTTATTCTCGTCTGTTATTTTCCTGCAGGGAGGCCGTTGACTGCATGGATAACTACTTTTGAGAAGAGTATGCAAAATCTGCTCAAAATGATGTCGTTAAGCCTTCCCGCCACCATTTTCTTGAAAAAATGGATAACTAGAAATGTTGAAAATATATCAACCACCATACAACTACCATATACCATGTTTTGGAAAAATATCGACAGTTCTAAACCGTTTGGTCACAAAAACGAGCCAAGTAACTTATAAAAATCCTAGTAGTGAACATAAAAAAAAGGTTTTCTTTTGTGGTACCCCTATCTTTTGGTTTTGGTGGTGTTTTGTAATGGTGTATATTATCTGATAAGCTTTTATCTCTAATAAACTGGTTGGTAAAATGTGACATGTTTTAATGGTTTGAACCAGTCTGGTTTTGGGAAATTGTAAGGTGTGAACTTTAAGTTATAAAAAAAGAAAAGATTTAAAATAAGGTGAGTTATTGTATTATTGTTGATGAATATTTGAATTGATCCTTTTTTGGGTAAAAGTTTCACTATGGTACTGATTTTTTTGTCGTCAGAAATGTGTGCCGGGTAACTAGTTGAAACGGGTAAACTTTATTTATGGGTTAAAAACAATGTTTTAAAAACAGGTTCGATCGGTTGAATTCCCGGTACATATTGGTTAAACCACTTGGTACGACCGGTGAACTGTTTTTGAGACTAACCTGATATGGTATAAAACTGGTTTTAAAACATTGGTTAGATAAATAAGGTAGGGCGGTGTCGACTGTCGAGTAAATTTCTTATTATATTCTCAAATTTAGAAAAAATATTTTGATTATCCTTTGATTCAAACACTTTTCATTATAGATTGTATTAGGGTTTTATATTTTAGAAATTTCTCAATTTTAATTTTGAGGCCTGTAATAATTACATAAATAGCTAATCATAAATTAACGACATGTTTACGGACACACAATAACTTGGTTACCTTAATGAAAATTTTTAAAAGATGTAAAGTCAAGTTTTTGACGTAGTTGTTGAAGGCACAAGATGCACTTAAGGCGATAGGCCTAGAATCCAAACATTTAAGAAGCAAGGTATGGAGATAAGCATGCATAGCATAAAAGTAACATTTTTAAGGTTTTAATTATGTTTTAAAGTTGTTTAAGGTTAATTTAGGATAGTTTAGGTTGGTTCCAAAAAAAAAAAAAAAAAAAAACAAACAAACAAACAAAACTTCATTGCTGCATATACATTGTAGAAAACAATGTTTTTACATGTCCGCTTGTTGTAGCGGGAAAAAACCATATGTACAAAAAAATAGGCAATAAACCCCACTCAACAGTTAGATAGCGTCAAAGAATCCAAAATCCTTATTCCGTAGAGTTTCCAAACTCACGTAGCGAAGGCAATTTACTCTATAAGGTTGCAACGCAATTTACATCTTATTGTTAGTACAAAAGTGAGGCATGTTAGTCTCTAAAAAGCACATTTAAAAGTAATGTCTTTACAATGATATGTGGATCTGGTAATTGGCCTGTTCCGATTCTGGTCACCTCCTAACATGGCGTTTTCACGATTGAATAATATTTCATTGGTTTTCTACTCTTGTTAAGCCCAACCTTAGTAGAAGTAGGTAGTGGCACTGTGTAATAAAAAAAAATAGTTGAAAAAAAAGGGTGTAGGCCAAGACCTCCCCCTCCCCTATACCTGGTGGTAATGGTGGCCGATACCTGACAAGAATTAAAAGTATCATCATATTGCATCCATGATGATAAGAAAGTGTTTTGAAGTAGTGCAATGTTGATGACATCACATGCAACATATCATTCAAATCTTACACAAACTTAGCAGACACGAAGAATACTAAACTCACCCCATAGATGGTGTATCTTACTCCTCCTTAGAGGGAGTAATAGTGATCATCGAAACATGCCTAGCTGTCTCCATGCTGCAACAAAAAGATCAGATACTATCATACTAAGACAAAATGGTAACTTCCTTAAACGAATACATAATGCCACATCATCATCATCATCGTCATACTCAGTTAATCTCACCTATAGCAAAGCTAAGGTAGGGTCTGAGGAGGGTAAGATGTAGACAGCCTTACCTCTACTCCTAAGAATAGAGAGGCTGCTTCCGGTGAGACCCCCGGCTCGATGTGGTTTGGTATCAAGCCTTGGACATAAGGTACAGAACACTTAGCAATCGGGACAAACCCGATCAGTGCATGTACCCCTTTGTCTTTTGGCTATCCACGCCACCACATAATACCACATAAAGAACCATTTTTAAAAGTGTGAAAGTTATCTTACGAGAGTAATCCCTCCTCTAGAGGTTCAGTCATGTGTGTGGATCCAATGGATGTATTTTGATGAAGAACAATAGTTCAAATCTACAATTAAAATGTATAGGCAGAGCTTTTTTTTAAAATTTACTTTCATTAAAAACACGCACTTCCTGGACGTTAGTTGATATTAAGGATGATGATGTGGCTCCGCGACCTCTGATTGGCCAAGAAGCTTTGGGTATGTAGTTGTTGTCCCTTCTACCCCAAACGCAATCATGGGGCTTCGTCTAGTACAGACGTTGACATGCTTTGATTGGCCAGACGTCGCTCTCACGTGTACCTGCTGGCTGTTGTCCCCTCAGTACGTAGGGTGACACCTGGTACTAATGTTGGTAGACGCTAATTGGTCCAACATTGTTCTCATGTGTGCCTCATGCCTCACCCGTTGGAGAGGCATTTGGCCACACGTCCGTAGGTTGTGATTCATTCATACAAGATCGTCCTTTGGCACTGTTTGTCTCCCAGGGATGATGAAATTACGCGAGTCACCGCTTGTAGGGACGTTGCCATAGCAGAGAGTTGATGGGTGTTGCGCAGCCGCACTCGTGCACGGGATCATGTCTACTGGGCGGCAACCGGTGCAATCTATCTCCTTGGTTGGGTACGATTCACGGGTAAATGCCAACGGTTCTTTAACATATTCAGCTTTAATCCCCCCCCCCCCTCTCAAAGTTACTGAACAATTTAAAAAAATATATATACTAATTCACCTATCTTTATTTAAAACAATTTTACCATCTTTATTCAAACCATACTTTCTTTTATTTAAACCACACCATGTTTCACTAAAACCTTTTCTTTCAATTTCTACACATTTTTTTTCTTAAATGGATGATGGTCATACGTTTCTGCTTCAACCAATAGGATCTTCATACCGTTAACGAGCATCTTGTCGTCGTGAAAACTGTCTACCTACCAAACCCCCGACTACATACCCATCGCTTATAAACCCACCGACTACAAACCCTTCAACGTTTGAATTTTATCATCCACATCATCCTGAAGACTCGACTATTATGGAAAAGTTAAACTAGGTTTATGATTATACCATGAGTCTACAAAAATTAGGTGCAATGCGAAATTGGAGACGTTGTAATAGTGCCATTGCGTAACACTGTTATAGTGCTAACATTCCAAGTTGGGTTGAAGGGTATGAAACCAATCCCGTGGCCGAATACGTAATGGATTCGGATGAAGAAATGGTTTATCCGTCATCCGAAAGTGGTGAATCTAACAGAATTTTGACAGCTAATTGGTGAATCTAAACGCATTGTTGATTCACTAAGCCGAAAGTGGACATATCTTCATAATAAGTGTGAACGATTTAAGTTATATTTAAAAGAACCATGGATGAGGAGGACTATCTAGCTGAAGGCGTAGCAATTGAGGTGACCCAAGTTGAGTATACGGGTAGGTACCGTAGAGTTTTGATCACGTTTTGGCATGACAAATGTTAAGGCCTAGATTAAATTAATTATGTTTTCTAGTTTAACTGTGTTTTTTTCCCTAGTTTAGTGATGTATTTTCTAGTTTAATAATGTACTTTGCTATAAATAAGTAACCATCGAGTATCCATCCCATCCGTTGCCATTTACCCATGAACCTTACCTACCCCACTATCTTTGCCATCGACGACAATGTTACCGTGAAGGTAGTGATGTACCCGTGGTTAAATCGGGTGGCACACCAAACCCCTTTAATCTCAGTGTTGTCACGTGTCGAACCATCTTTCACCACCTCATACGTAGACTCTAGTGTGCCACCGTAACTATATACAGTGGCGGATTCAGGAATTTTTTTCACTGGGTTCTTTTTTTAATTGTTCCAATTTCATATGAGCAAACATAAAAATTTCGGGTCGGTTTGACGGTTTGGGTCGGGTAAGGTTTATCACATAATAAAAATACGCTACAATAATGAAAAAAACATCGTCATTGAAATTTAAAGCACGTAATATAATACGATTGTCTTCAAGGATAGAAAAAAAATACTTGTATTTGTTCCCTACGAGTTTTCATCTTTTGAAAACGTTGCATTACATTCTTAACCGAAACTTGTTATAGTACCTCCTAATACCGATTCGAGAACCAAGCTTCGCCCCTGGCCATATGAAACTAAACAGGTTCAAACGTGTATTTGGGTAAAGATATATCCAAAGCACAGGTAACCGATTTCTAATAATATCATCAGCAATATCACCATGTCACTACCTAAACCCAAATTACACTACATCCAATTTCACTACCAATAAAGTCAACAAACCCATCACAAAACTTAACATTAAACATCAAATTAATAAAACGAAACACTTCAATAATACATACTGACCTGAAATTAAGAAAGTGACCAGATAAAATGAGGGGCCAGAAATATAACGGAGGGACCATGAGAGAGTGGAAACGAAGAATAAGGGTACGAACTGAATGAGCTTGTAAACATGGGTTTGGAGGAGATGAGTGTTTGGAAAGGAGGGTTGCAGTGTTTGTTCGGAGTGGAGGCTGCAGTGTTTGCTTGGGTTTTGGTTAGGGTTAGGTTTCTGAATTAAAAAAATAGACGAAAAAATAAATGCACGCAACAGGTTTCGAACCGGGAATCTGTTGTGTATTAAGGAGGATTACAACCACTAGAGCATTCTCAATATCTAATATTAGGGTCCTTAATATTTTTCTTATGGGTTTTCTATTTTTTTTATATACAATAACACTATAATTTACAAATCGACTGGGTTCCCGAGAACCCGTCAAACTAGCTTAAATCCGCCCCTGACTATATAGCCAAAATACTAACATGGATGTTGGATTGATTGTATCATGTTCTCTATCACATCAATTTTTAACTAGAATAATAATATATACGCAAATGTGCTTAAAATTCTTTTGAGATGTTTTGGTATATAATTTTTTTTTGTTGACAATAGAGTTGCATTCTGTTTTTATTGCTACAGTAGGCTATACAAGATTTTGAGTGTCAGTTTCCTAACGACCGAACTGAATCTGACCAAATAATATTCGTATTAGACTACACGGTGTGGTCATGCCTTGAGTGGATGGACCGACATGTGGAATTCCTCTCTAAGACCAAAAAACCACGAGGTGGAGGTGGTGTGGAGGGGTTTTTCTTATTGTTGTTTGAATCAAACAACCAATCATATTCATCCATTATCTAATAATCAATCACAACCATCCAATTCACCTACACTTTTTGTCCCATGCTGGTGGAAACTTTCAAACCTCAAGGGCTACGCCATATATGAGGTGGTGTCGACGTGGAGGAGCTTCACACACCTCTTCCACGTCCCACACTGTGTAGTGTAGCCTTAGTATTGCTATTCACTATTAGTGTTTTAATCAATATAAAACACTTGTTGGTATCCTATCAGACATACCAATATTTTTTTTTTCTATTTGTTGCTATAACAAATGTCACTATCACAACAAATCAAACCTGATAATGACCGAAACCCCGCCACGTATCACATATAAATATCACTGCTCACTAGTTACCATAATATCGTGACCTCTATCAACCATAAAACACCTTATTACATCGATAATACTAGACATCCATACATTTCACATCTCAAAATAACCCGCCAAAAAATCCCCCAAATAAAACCCCGCCAAAACCCTCCTTCCAAAACACTTCCATTTCAATTCCCACTCCATAAACCCTAACATTTCATCTCCATCATTCACACAACAACCAAACCATGAAGCGTCAACAATCCATACTCTCCTTCCTCCACAAACGTCCACAACCCGAACCCGAAACCGATAAACCGGTTCCTGAACAACAGCTTAAACCTAAAACATTAACCGGATCTAACCGGTCAAGTATAAACTCATCTGGAGTGGAAATATTATTAGATGATATTAAAGGAACGGAAACTCCTCCTGAGAAAGAACAGCGTCCTTTTTTTCCGTTGACTTCCGTTGACCGAAGCGGAGAGTCTGTGTTTTCGAGTATTAAGCATAAGTTTATGAAACGTAACAGTGTGGAGAATCAGAAGACTCGTGATGATAGGTATATTTTGTTTTTTTTAAACATTATTATTATTGTTAATTTTTATATGGAATGTTGTAGGTACAGTACTGTTAGGTTAGGTTTAGTAGCATTAGAGTGTTAAGCATAAGTTAGTGAAAGTTAACAGTGTTGAGGAGAGTTACGATAGCTTGTTGCATGTTTCTTTTAGCATTAATGAAAATTGTTTAAATCGCTGTATGGTTAGGTTAGGTTTAATTAGTTTGATGTTTATGGAAGTTAATAGTGTTGAGAAGAGTCGTGATAGGTATGTTTTTCGGTTTAATTAATTTGCTGTTTAGTAGGTTTTATGATTTGTTAGTTAAATTGTGGTTTGATTTTTAGCTGAATGTATAAGCATTTGTGTGTGATTTGTATTTGTTCGTGTATGTTGAATGCAGTTTTTATGATTACAGTGTTTTGAGAGTATGAATTATGGTTAGGTTTAGTTGATTTGCTGTTGAGTAGATTTTGTGATTTGTTACTTAAGTTGTGGTTTGCTGGTTAGCTGAAATTTATAAGCATTTGTGTGTGATTTGTATTTGTTTGTGTATGTTGAATGCAGTTTTTATGATTACAGTGTTTTTAGAGTATGAGATTGATATCACCAGGAATAGATGTCTGTGATAGGCACATTTATTTTGTTTAACCTATATATCAAATCACAGTACGATCAGGTTTAAATAATTTGCTGTTCAGTAGATTTTATGATTTGTTACTTAAGTTGTAGTTTGATTTTTAGCTGAATTTATAAGCATTTGTATATAATTTGTACTTGTTTGTGTATGTTAAATACGTTTGTTATGATTACAGTGTTTTGAGAGTATGAAATTAAAATTACAAGGAATTAAATGTCTTGTAAGTTCATGATTTTTAATATGGGCGCCATTATGCTTTTAATCAGATGATGTTTATTCATGATCTGCAGAAATTCATCAGATGACAGAACTGATTATGTTAACTTGACATCTAATAAATATAGTTACTCAAGTGGAAGAGATAAGGAGAGTTCTATTCCTGTTTTCCCAAGAATGGAAAATGCTATTGATGTCGAGGAAAATGCTTGTATAGGGAATAAAGGACATCCCTTCGTTATAGAAAATGATGGTGATATAATAGGGCCAGAAACACCAGGAACAAAACCGTTGGCTTCACGTTTGAAGAGAGTTCAAGAAGATAGTTGTAACTTGGGGTCTACTACTGCTACTGCTAATTTCTCTATTGGAAATAGCAAAAGAGAAACACCAGGAACACAACCATTGGTCCCTCGATTGACTCGAGTGCAAGAAGATAGTTGTAACTTGGGATCTACTACTTCTACTGCTAAATTCTCTATGGGAAATAGCAAAAGAGAAACACCAGGAACACAACCATTGGTCCCACGTTTGAAGAGGGTTCAAGAAGATAGTTGTAACTTGGGGTCTAATGCTACTGCTACCACTAATTTTCTTATGGGAAGTAGCAAAAGAGTGAAATTTTCTGATGATTTACCGGTGGAAAATAAGAAAGATGACTTGGCATCTGAAATGGCTAGTAAGTTTGACTGGCTTCATCCTTCCAAAATTAGAGATGCTAATGGAAGGAGGCCAGATAATCCTCTATATGATAAGAGAACACTCTATATACCGCCTGATGTGTTCAAGAAGATGTCTGCATCTCAGAAACAGTATTGGAGTGTCAAAAGTCAGTACATGGATGTCCTTATTTTCTTCAAAGTGGTTAGTTTTTATCTCTCTGAAGTCTGAACATACTTTAAATAGTTATTTGATTAGTTGAATATTTTTACATGCAAAACATACCTTTAGGTTAACTGACAGTACATTTTAGGGGAAGCTAGAAGAATTTGCAGAGGAGCAGATGAAGTGTTCAAGCTCACAATGTGTTTAAATGTCTTTGCTCATCTATTTACGGAGTGAATGAAACTCATATTTTTCTGATGTAGAAAACAAGGTGTTCATTTTTGGAAAAAAAAGTTAACACCTGATAAATTGGGTGTGCATTATTGGATTTAATGTTTCAAGTGATTAAAGGACTACCTGATTTATGTTTATGAAATTATTAGTAAAAATTCATTGCTATATGTTTATTTCTATTTTTATTCTTTTGTACCATATAGATCATAGGATTACTATTCATTTATCAACAGAAGAATTCGTACCACTCTTTTTGACTGTTGCAAAGTGACTCACACATGCTTGATTTGTCTGATCAGAATTCATTGCGTTGTAGGGAAAATTCTATGAGCTTTATGAATTAGATGCTGAAATCGGACATAAAGAGCTTGATTGGAAAATAACAATGAGTGGTGTAGGAAAATGCCGCCAGGTAGTATAAAATCACCACAATGTCTAAAAAGATACATGTCTTCTTTTGGGATTATTTCAATAATCTACTTTTTGTCTTGTGGTTCAGGTTGGTATTACCGAGCATGCAATTGATGATGCTATTGAAAAGCTTCTTGCTCGTATGTAAGTTACTGAATCCTGATATCTACAATATTCTGGTCAGAGCATTTTCATAGAGAGCAAAATGGTGGGACTGGTAACAGGTCAAAACATGTAGTTTCTGGTATGGGTCGAAATGCTTTATGTTGAATTGAACTGAACTGAAACATTTTTTGTTAGAAAGATACATTTTTAGAAATGGGAACTTGTAGATTTATTACATGCTCATGCATTACCTTTGTATCATTATTCACCATTTCAACATAAAAATTTGAAGGTATAAAGTTGGGAGAGTTGAGCAGTTGGAAACAGCAGATCAAGCAAAATCAAGAGGCAATTCTTCTGTAAGTGCACTGTGGTAAAAAGATCTTTAAATCACTGCTAAAACAGTTTGCTCTGTTGAATGAAATATTTGTTTAGAGTAAACTGGAATTACCCTTCTCTTACTCTTAAAGTTCTATTTAATGTTATTCGGAACTTCTTTGTAGAGCATGCTACTACTTGCTAGGTGTTGCATTAGCAACTTAATAATCGCTTGTATTTCCACTTATGCTACTATTGAATGGAGTGTTGATATATATTTTTTGTTGTAGATAATGTGTCGCTAAATACCTAATTATATGTTTGTATACATTCACAGGTAATTCAAAGAAAATTAGTACAGGTGCTTACACCATCAACCTTGATTCATGGTAATATTGGGCCTCAAGCTGCTCATCTTCTTTCTCTAAAGGAGGTACTGGTTTACATCTTGCTGCAATTGTCATATATGCATGTGGGTTATACTTGATGTGGGCAAATTAGATATATTGTCTAAAGTGGCCTATGTTGTAATATGCTGTACGTTTATTCTCTTAAGACTACAAAAAGTCGGAAACATAGACAGCTATTCCTTTTACCAGACACTAATTTGTGGCTAAAAGCGAGAGTGCAAGACCATGAGAGCCTATAATTAAGGATTGAATCAATCCTAACATTCTGATAGCATCTCATCATTTTCTTTCAAAATACGATGCTGTAAAAGATTAAGCTTGAAAGAAGTTTAAATGATCTTCATTAGACCTAGATACTTTAATTTAGGCATTAGGTTCATGGTGGTAAAGTAATTTTCTACACTTCATATTAGAGGTGGCAGTTTCTTTCCTATTTATATAATTCAGTCAACTTGGGTAGCTGGGATTTGGTATGCATTTTATCTTTGACGGGCCGAATGGGTAAAATTTCAAAAGCCCGGCTATCAGGAAACACGTCAAACGGGTCAAAACCTTGTTTTGATCTATTACCTCACGGTATTTTCTAATTCACGAAATCTTGTAATCATCTTGTTCAAAATATTGGAGTATTAAATTGAGTATATTCTTTTGTAATCATATATGGCACACTAACCATTTATATGCTATCTGAAATTTGTTGACAAATAAATGTTTCATGTCAACCCATACAAAACTGCCTGTATTGGCCTAGAGCCCCAGACCTATTTTGATTCACTACCAACCCTTTTGACCATTTGCCACCTTTACTGCAATCTGCATATTGTTGCTGCCATATTTGTCAAGAGTTCCTAAATTGTGTCATTGTCATTTAGGTGGTTGTCAAAATGGGAACCACAATGTACTTTGTATATTTTTTTTTTCTTCCTGTACAGTCTAGTGATTTCTACAAAATTCAGTTTCCTGACAACTTATTGCACGCAATATTATAAGTATCATATTTCTTTGTAATGCATAGCGTGAAGATATTGCGGTATTTACTTATAGCTATATGTCACCTTGCCTTTACTTTTTGTACAGGGTACAAGTGATCCTGCTGATGGTACAACTGCATATGGATTTGCCTTTGTTGACTGCGCCTCCTTACAGTTCTGGGTCGGATCTGTCACTGATGATGCATCCTTTGCAGCTTTAGGGGCTTTATTGATGCAGGTATGTCTTTTGGTTAGATTTGCCAGTTTTGACCCATCTGCTTATGAATGGATTGATTTAGGCTGTTTGATATTAAATGGGTCAAATGAGTAATTAAATAGATAAAAAAGAAAGGGGCCAGATGAGTCAAAAGCTGGCAAAAGTGTTTTTGTAATGCATAAAATCTTCTAAATCGTCATGCTAAAATGTTCAACATTGCCGAACTATTATAATTTCTCTAAACATATATACACTCTAGTTTAATTTTTGGACAAAGCGTTTGCCAACTCATCCGACCCAATTCAGTTTGACATGTATCTAATTTTATTGTTCTGAACTTGTCACCCAACCACCCTTTTGGCTACATCTAGGGACAATTAGCAGTGAAAGAAAAAAGAACACTTCTACTACACTTCCATTGCTCATTTTTGTTACATGAGTGACTGTAACAGTAAAACATTAGTGTTAAGTCAGTTACGGGATCATATTTTCTAAATTAGCATGGGATTCATGCCATGTTTGAAAATTTCATTGCAAAAAGTTTTACAAACTATTCATGACAGCCACCTGGTTTTGTCATACAGGTGTCACCTGCAGAAATCATCTATGAAAGTCAAGGTGAGTTCCTTGTATTTTGTGCATCTATTTGGCTATGTTGGGGGTTGTTTTATTTCGAATTGGTCGAATGGATGAAAGTGGTCAAGTGTATCTTTTAATGCATACAACCTCTATATTCGTTATAATTAAATATTTAATTTGTTAGTGTAATAATATTGTTTTTAACACAATCATTAACTATTTTAAAGAAAGTTTGTGAGCCAACCAATCTAATATGGTTCATTTTGATCTGTGCCAAAATTTCTCCGGTTTCAACTTTCAACTTGAACCTGTAACCTGGCCTGTTCATTTAGCCACCTCCAGTTTTTATCAGATGTTGCCTATCTTTTCTTATGAATAATGATATTTGGTGCAGGGTTGTCTAAAGAGACTCAGAAAGCCCTTAACAAATATTCAATGATGGGTAAGGGTGATTTTTTTTTTTTGCCTTTTTAATTTGCATACATGGCAAGAAAATAGTTTTTTTGGTTCTAGTTAGAACTTCAAATGCTTTGTATTTTAGATCTTGACCTCCAAATCAATTCAAATAAATTGATGAGCATGCAAATTGCAAGCTGGGTTTAAGGACAACAATTTTATTCTGTGCTCACAATTTTGCCTCTTGTAGGTTCGGCTGTCTCACAATTGACTCCAGCACAACCTTTCACTGATTTCGTTGATTCTTCTGAAGTTCTAAATGTTTTTCAATTGAAAGGGTACTTTAAAGGTTCCTCCAATGTGTGGGACCGTGCACTAGATGAAGTGGTTCACCAGGATATTGCGTTATATGCTCTTGGTGGACTTACAAGTCATTTATCCAGGTTAAAGGTGAGATTTCATATAATCCATTGTGTACACAACCTGCTTACTTAATCATGCTGAAAAATTGAACTCTGTACACATGTAACCAGTAGAACACAACCCCAGAATCCCTGTAAGCTGATTATCAAAATGGTTCAAAGGGGTTGGCATTAATTGGGTTGTAAAAGGGCCTGCAAGTAGGCTGGTGGGTTGAAAGCAAATTTTTAATATTTAAGTGTAATTTTGAATGGCTGTTCAGGTCAAAACAAACCTGACCGAAATGGTTTTAGCCCAACCTAAACTGTTATTTTGTCATCTTTGTGTTGTGTTTCCATGTGTTTAAGTTGCTACCTTTAATCTTCTTTTATTTGTATGGCCGTATGGGGATGGTTTCAGGTTATTTTTTAGATACCTGATCGGTCAAATGGGCTTAAATCAAACAAATTAGCTAAAAAGGAAACATGTCAACTGGGTTGTGACTTGCGAGTCACTCAAAGTGTACATTTTAATGCTTACGGCCTACTGATTTTTTTAGTCATTTAAAACAAAGTATTTTACAAAAAAGGCATTCAAAATTTCAAGTAATCCACCTAGACCGTTTATTCTATGATAAAGTTACCTGCCTAACTTCTCTTTGTCACACCTAGATATTTGCTAAGATATGTGACTTTATGTGAGGTACTGAAGTGTACTACCTAGATATTTGCTAACATATGTAGCTTTATGTGAGGTGTATTATGTATAGGACATAATATTTTGATGCACTGATTAAACAAGTATAAATTTGAGCAGTTAGATGATGCACTACAAAATGGAAGTATTCATCCCTATGAAGTCTACAGAGGATGCCTTAGAATGGACGGGCAGACGATGGCTAATCTTGAAATATTCAGTAATAATGCAGATGGTGGAACATCAGGCAAGTCAATAATATAATTATAGTATAGCAAATTGTCCAATTTAGAGGCCACAAATAATTAGAGATGGCAATCCAACCCATACACCTAGAATGGGTTGACTTCAATTATATTCAGTAATAATGCAGATGGTGGAACATCAGGCAAGTCAATAAAATAGCAAATTGTCCAAATTAGGGCAAAATAATTAGAGATGGCAATTCAACCCATACACCTAGAAAGGGACAAAAAGCGTTTATGGGTCAATACACTCTGCCCAAACCAGCCATGTCATCTGTACAAGTAATGTTTGGCACAATCACCCTTGTTTTCCTAATTGCAACTCATGTCATATTTCAGGAACACTGTACAAGTATCTTGATAACTGTGTGACATTATCTGGTAAAGGGCTTTTAAGGAGGTGGCTATGTCATCCACTGAAAGATGCAGAGGATATTAACCGTAGGCTTAATGTGGTTGAAGAATTGATGGGAGATGTAGATATAATGGCCCTTATTGCACAATATCTTAAAAAGCTTCCACACTTAGAGAGATTTCTTGGACAAATTAAAGCTACTTTAAACTCCACTGCTTTACTCTTACTGCCCTTGATTGGCAGCAAAATATTGAAGCAACGAGTAAGTTCTCTATTCTTTATCTATGCCAAGAAATGAAAGCATTTTTCAGCTGGCATTTTTTTTGTAAATAGTTCTAAAATCTCTTGTGTCACTTGTTCTATTCATTTAGATGGAGTAACTTCCTTACTTTATAAAGTAAAGGTAGTAACATGCACGGACTGAGCGGGTTGGCTAATGTGTTTGACTTGCAAACACTTTCTTCTCCATTTTTAAAATTTTATTACTCTTTCTCAAAATAGTTGTCTACAAAAAAGAAAACACAATTTAAGTTGTGTAAAGTTAATGCAGATCATAATTAGCAGAATGCCAATTTTACACTTGCTGCAACTATTATAGTAATTGACTTGGAAAAGCATATACAATAATTTACATCGTCTCCAAGCTCACCAAATTAATCACATACAATAAAGAAATGAAAGACAAGATAGTTCTTATAGAAAATTTTCTTTTCTCTTTGTATTTATTAGAGATGCAATATGGTTTTTGATGGAGCAGGTGAAAGCATTTGGATCTCTTGTCAAAGGTCTTCGGATTGGACTGGATTTGTTGATGCTTTTACAAAAAGAAGATAGTGTCTTCTCACCTTTATCAAAAATATTTACCCTTCCAATGCTAAATGGGACTGATGGCCTTGATAAATTCCTTACTCAATTTGAAGCAGCTGTAGACAGTGATTTTCCAAATTATCAGGTATATTCATTTTCATATGATGTCTTTAGTTATATTTGTACAAGTTCATAGTGACGTGGTTATTTCAAATTATTTACTAATGATAGGGCTGACTTTGGCCGTGATTTTTCTCTAAGCTGTCAAATGGGTTGAAAATTAGCCAAATTGTAGTTTAAAGCTCCCAAGTTGGTTGCAATCGTATTTAAAGGCTATTTGTATTAAAAAATGGGACAAAAGGGTTAACCTGGCCCTTATTAAAAATTACCTGTTTCGTCGGCTAAAAACCCACTCAACTCGTCTATTTTCCTACCTTTACAAAAGTGTATAAGCCATATTTGGTGCATGCTACCCTCTTTATCTCAAATCATTATCCTCACTTGTTTTAACTTATTATTACCCTATTTATCGATAAATTTTACAAGTTTTTTTAAGTCAACTGGTATCCTAATTCAAAACTGTATTAAATGTACATACTTTAAAAGTGTTTTTTGTTTTAGGACATACTTTCTCACTAATTTCAACAAAAATGCATATGCACGTGTGTGTATTCGGCTCATGAATATTGTTTTCTTTAAATGTAGTATATACTTCATTGCTTTTAAGATACTAGCATTACTGACATAATTCATGGTACCAGGCACATGAACTTAAAGACACTGATGCTGAACTACTTTCAGTTCTTATTGAATTATTCATGGAGAAAGCTAATGAGTGGTCTCAAGTTATATTTGCTTTAAGCTGTATTGATGTACTAAGATCTTTTGCCATCACTGCAAACTTCTCTTGCATGCCGATGTCTAGGCCTGTTATAGTATCAAGGTCAAGCTCATCTGGTTTTAACCAACGGTCCATGGGGCCCACACTTCATATGAGAGGATTATGGCATCCCTATGCTCTTGGAGAGAGTGGAGGAACACCTGTTCCTAATGACTTGTGTCTTGGAGATAATGAATTTGGATATAGTCCTCGAACTTTGCTGTTGACTGGACCAAATATGGGTGGAAAGTCAACTCTTCTTCGTGCTACTTGTTTAGCTGTTATTCTTGCTCAGGTAATTTTTTTAATGCGCATCAGGGAAATAGGCTTGTGTCAAGAAAGTAATTGGGTATGGGTCAGAGTTTGTCCTGAAATTCTTTGCACAACTTTTTTTCAAGGATTTTATTATTACAATAATAATATAAATTGTTTGAATAAAAGGATTAGAAGTTTATGATGCATTAAAAGTACAGTTTGGGTGACTTTCGACCCATTTGACATGGTTCCTTCTAAGATATATTTCAACCGTCTGGGGTTATTGGGTAGCATACTAGTAACATTAAATAGCTTCACTTGCTAACGTGATGTGTTTTATCTTAATATGTTTTTTGCTGTTTGCAGCTGGGCTGCTATGTACCTTGTGAAATGTGTGTTCTGTCACCTGTGGATATTATTTTCACACGTCTTGGTGCTACTGATCGTATAATGACTGGTGAAAGTAAGTTTCTAATTAGATGTAGAATCCTTTTTAATTATTAACAAAAGGACTCTATAAAAAAAGTGTTAATTGTTTAGTAAATAGGGGATTTATAAAAAAACTTATTAACTATAGAACCGTGTCTTGCGATCTCTGTTTCATTTGTTAAAGAGTCGAGTCGATTAGGCTCGACGACCGGGAAAAGCAAAACGAAATCCGGATTTGGCTGAAAGAGAAGCAACGCTATGGATACTTGACCGATCACTTGGGATTCCATGGACCAAGATCTGCTTCTTATTATATGGGCAATACCGATCTACTTTAGTAGATCATATGGTTGGACAAGTTTTCTAGGCCAGACCAACCTGCTTCAGGCGTACCAAAAATACTCATTTTGACTCACTAATCAACTTGTGACCCACCTATTTGCCACCTCGAGTGTTGGTTACTTTGTTTACTTTTTAATTTTCCTACCCTTTTTGTAGGTACCTTTCTCATTGAATGTACAGAAACAGCATCGGTTTTGCAAAATGCATCTCAAGATTCTCTTGTTATTCTTGATGAATTGGGCCGAGGAACAAGCACTTTTGATGGATATGCTATCGCTTATGCTGTGAGTATACCTCCTTATAAACTTAAAAAAAGTGCTATATGCTGCCAGAATGAGTGGTTTAGGAGAAATATTTCTGGATACAGTGGGTATTTCGCGTTTGCATTATTTCTCCAAAATCACTCATTGTTAGAGATGCAACTTCAACCAATTTTATCAAAAAATGGTGTTGTGTTAGTTTAGGTTGCTTGAGCAGTCTTTACATGCTTACAAGTTACAACATTTTAAATTGCCTTTTTAACAAAAAGTTTATGATTTGTAGTTATATTTCATACATATCATGCTTATAACATAATAATTGACAAAAAGATTTTTTTATATGCACTCGCCTTTACACGCTGTGCAAAAACTGTCTGAGACTGGCTTGGCTCTTGGTTCTGGAGGTTTTTTAAAACCTGGTCAAAACGGAACCAGAACAGTGTGAACTGGTTTAGACTGGTCTTGCTTGTGTTATGCTCACGTTGTCATTTCTTGTTTGGACCTGTTTCGTCCTGACAAACGTCTTCACATTCCAAAATCCAAACTGGCATGTTTACTCGTCTGTGTGAATTTTACCCAAACCTTAACACAACATGAATCTGGAAATCTGTTTGTGAACACTCAAATTAAAAATTTACTACCAAAATACAAATGTACATAAAATAATTACATGTAAACTATAAAATTTCAATTCTGATTTCTCTGCATAAAACACCCAAGCAATTGAAGTCATGGCATAAAACACATTAATAAAAAGTTATAAAAACAGCAGGTTAAACGGGTCAACTTGTGAACCCTACACCTTCAGCTAAACTTTTTTGTTTGACATGAGCTAAATCTGTTTAGACAAATCATTGTGTCTAATGCAGGTGTTTCGTCATCTTGTTGATAAAGTGAACTGCCGGTTATTATTCGCAACACATTACCACCCACTCACAAAAGAATTCGCCACCCACCCACACGTTACATTACAACACATGGCATGCGCTTTCAAACCCATATCCGATAACTCAACCGACCAACAGTTAGTTTTTCTCTACCGCCTAGCTGCTGGTGCCTGCCCAAAAAGCTACGGTATGCAGGTGGCACTAATGGCTGGAATCCCAAAAAAGGTGGTGGAATCCGCCACAAAGGCTGCAGAAGTTATGAAAACAAAGATTGGAGTGAGTTTTCGGTCTAGCGAGCGGCGGTCAGAGTTTTCAACTTTGCATGAAGATTGGTTAAAAACCATTGTAAGTGTTTCAAAAGCTGATGAAGATGGTGATGATGATGATGTGTTTGATACATTGTTTTGTTTATGGCATGAGCTTAAATGCTCAAATCAAAAGCTGTGAGGCAAGTGAATAGTCTAATCTAATCAATGTTATGTTACAAGCAAGTAGTTCCATGAATTGCCTTGGTTTTTGAGATATTTTGTTTATAATGAGAAGTTATAATTACTGTTTTTAGTAGAGATGGTGGGCACATTAACATATCAAAGTAAATATTTTTGGTATTGGTCAAAATAGCTTGCGTTGAACAATAAATATTTTGACTTTATTTTATTGGTAATTATACATAACTAATGTGTTGATTTTGAATAAGACCCTTCAATTAAGGTTTGTTTAAAATCAGTCGGGTCAAATACATTTGCTGGTTTTTGTTATATATTCGATTGAAAACCGAAAACAAAGTTGTACACGCAATTATGTATCTTTTTTGGTATCGTAAGCTATAGCGAGTGTCGGCACCATACTAGTGTCGTGACAAACCAAACTTATATAGTCCAAAAGAAAAATAATAAATAGTACCATGTTGATTTCGATCAAACAACATTGTTATTTGTATCAACACTATTGAAGTGTTACTAATACTTGTTTTTATGGTTTTTTGATTAATGTGAACAAGAGTTGATATCCTTTTGAACATATAACAACTTTACCTTTTAATATATAAAGTGTCACAACCTACCGTACTAATACTATAATCAGTGTTTTAAAGACCGAACCAGCTGAACCAGGGATTAGCCGGTTATGAGCGGCTAGCGGTCTGTTTGTGTATCGTTAAACCGTTTTACAAAGAACCAGCCGGTGGTAAAACCGGCATACCGAGATCGGAGGTTAAACCGGACAGTGGCGAAGCTTAGTTCTCGAATCGGGAGGGGCCGGACTCAATTTTTTTCGATCGGTAGTGGCAAATCGGCGGGGGCCGGACTTAACCCGGACTCAATTTACATATGAAAATCGCAAATTTCCACCGCTGTGCCAAAAAACGGGAGGGGCCAGGGCCACCCCTGGCCCTTAATATCTTGCGCCCCTGAAACCCTGAAACAATGGATCCAAGCTTCGATTTACAAAGATCTACACCCTCTGGTTTGATTTAACCAAATTAATCTTCAATCTTTGTTCTGCAACAACTTATGAGCTTTTGATTGTGATTTAAAATTCGTGAGACAAAAAAAGTAAAAGACAAAGAGGTAGAATAGATTATGTTTGGATCGGTCAAACGATTGCTGTACAGTGAGCTTGATTTCAATAACAACTACGTCATTGATTGGTGTAGTTGGATTCCCCTTAAGTGTAGGATTTTTGTTTGGAGGGCGGAGATGGGGAGGCTTCCTACGGCGGCGGCGTTAAGGCGAAGGAACATCCACGTCAATAATTCTTTGTGTCCGTTTTGCAATGAAGTCGAAGAGTCAGCCGAGCACCTGTTTACTTCCTATATGATGGCTTTGGTATTATGGCAGCACATTAGCTCATGGTGCAGGGTGCAAGGCTTCTTTGTCTTCTCGGTTTGGGATCTGCTCGAGTTTCACAATCATTCGGGTTTGAAAGGGAAAGAGAGTCGATGTTACAGGGCATTATCATTATCGTGTGTTGGTGTCTTTGGAACGCCAGGAACAAGCTCATCTTCGAAAACAAGGATATGCCCGTTTGGAAAGGATAATTGGGGATATCAAATCGATGGGTTTTCTTTGGGCTAAAATGTTAGATTTGACGTGGGGGGATTGGTGTAGTTTCTCTTTCATGTAATTTTGTATAGTTGTTTCGTTTGTTGTGTTGTGTTGTGTTGAGGCCGTCCCGTTTTGTGAGAGTTTGGCGTTTTTATAGAAGTATACCTTTCAATGAAGGGTTATAGGATTCATACACCTCATAACATCATATTCTGGGGTAAGTGATATCATATTCTGGATATGTGACAACCTTCTATTAGTATGTGATGTAGATCAGGGTGTGAATCCTAATTAGAGTGAGTATGATTTCTAAATACCTTCGATGAAAGATTATAGTAGTGGGATGAGACTTTAAGAGTTAAAGATCCGTCAGGGTACAATATAACAGGCAAGAGGTGATTAGACGACCTTTAAACTTATCAAAAGTAGTGAAAAAGAATGAGTTAAAATTGGCTGCATAATTGGCTGTGCTTACGAGACTATATAGTTTTATAACATATAATAATAATAATAATACTCTTGGCCGGTTCTTGTCTGTTTCTTTGCTGACTCATCAACCACTTCCAAAGTTCCAACAAATAACATCATAACTGTTCTTACCCTCACTCCCTCACCACTAACCACCGTCACAATGTCCTCCAATAATATTATTAATAATAATAATATCCCCAACCACCAAGACCCCGAACCCAACGGCACCACCACAACCACCACCACCCTCACCACCACCACCATCCACACCGAATTCTCCCACCACGACCCAACCATCGCCCGTATCAACAACGGCAGCTTCGGCTCCGTCCCTAACTCCGTCATCCAATCCCAACACCGTTTCCATCTCCGTTTCCTTCAACAACCCGACGACTTCTATCTAAACCATCTCAAACCATCCATATTATCCTCCCGTGACGTCATCAAAACCCTAGTCAACGCCTCCCACGTCACCCAAATCTCCCTCGTCGACAACGCCACCACCGCCGCCGCCATCGTCCTGCAGCACATCAAACCCTCCTTCTCCCACTCCCCTCCCCACTCCTCCGCCGCCGTCATCCTCCACTACGCTTACGGCGCCGTTAAAAAATCCGTCCACGCTTACGTCACCCGCTCCGGCGGTGACGTCATCGAGGTACAAATGCCCTACCCTATTTATTCCAATGATGAGGTTATTAAAGCGTTTAGGAACGGTTTAAATTTAGGGAAAATGAATAATAGGAAGGTTAGGTTAGCTGTGATTGATCATATTACGTCTATGCCATCTGTTGTTATTCCGGTTAAGGAATTAGTTAAGATGTGTAGGGAAGAAGGTGTGGAGTGTGTGTTTGTTGATGCTGCGCATGCGATCGGGTCGGTTGAGGTTGATGTAGAGGATATTGGGGCGGATTTTTACACGTCGAATTTGCATAAGTGGTTGTTTTGTCCGCCGTCGGTTGCGTTTTTGTATTGTAGGAATCCGGAGAGGTCGAATTTGCATCATCCGGTGGTGTCGCATGAGTACGGGAATGGGATAGCGATCGAGAGTTCGTGGGTTGGGACGAGGGATTATAGCGCGCAGTTGGTTGTGCCGGACGCGGTTGAGTTTGTGAACCGGTTTGAGGGTGGGATTGATGGGATTAGGAAGTGGAATCATGAGAAGGTTAGTGAAATGGCGGTAATGTTGGTGGAGGTGTGGGGGACGAAGCTTGGTACGCCGCTTGATATGTGTGCGAGTATGGCGATGGTTGGGTTGCCGGCTTGTTTGGGGATTGGGAGTGAGGCGGATGCGTTGAAGTTGAGGTCGCGTTTGAGGGATTGTTATAAAGTTGAGGTGCCGATTTATTATAGGAAGCCTGAGGATGGGGAGGTGGATCCGGTGACGGGGTATGCTAGAATTTCGCATCAGATTTATAATACTGTTGATGATTATTATAGATTTAGGGATGCTGTTTGCAGTCTTGTCTCGTCCGGGTTCACGTGTAAAGTTTTCAAAGATTGAACGAGGTATGTCTTTCATCGTTATTAGATTTTCTCTTTCTTGAAGTATATTTTATGTTTGATTGTTATGAGTAGTTTGAGTGTGCGGCTGTGCGCCTTACAGTTGATACTGTGATGTTAAATGTTCATATCAAATGGCCTATAGAAAATAGCAATAGGACGTGTTTTCAGTTGCTTTAAAGTATATGCAACGTTTAAATGTTTGGAAATTTCTGACTTCATAGACAATTAATAGATAAAATGCCCAAAGTTGACATGTTTGTGGAAAAAGAAGACGTTTAGTGACTTGGGAGTAAACGTCTCTTGAGTATGCTATTGAAAAACACGTTGTTGTGTATTTTGTTTGTGGAGCTTTGTGAACTCTAGGGAACTGTTTATAATTGTAGAAATTGATGACCGTGAAATGTTTGTTTTTGTGTGAAAGGTTAAGGTATATTGGCCAAACTATCATACTTGTTAGCATGCTGCCAAATATCTTAGCTATGAAACCAAGAGGTGCTAAGGTTTTCTGTCCTTTTGCATCAGAAAGGAAATTTGCAGCCAACTAGTTTTTTTTATTGTAGACAGAATCACTCAAGGACGAGTAAGTTAAAGGCGTGTTACTAATATACAACATAAATCTATTTTTATGAGTTTTAATGATGGCTGGTTTGTTTATTTTTGTGGACAACCATCGTGTGTATGTGTGCCTTGGATGTGTCCTGTCTAAACATGGTATCTTCGTATTGAAAATCCAAGTAAGAAATGTTACACAGACATATGTAACAAATGATAGATGGAAACATTAACTTAAGGGAATAATAAGTGACAATGTTAGAGCTAGGTGCCATTGTTGATGTATTGTTTTTTATGTGACATTTTTTCCTTTAAAGTTGTAATTTGTGAGGGATGCCGAGTCATGATTAAATACATATACATGAGATGCCAAAGTATCAAAAATATCCACAGGTTGAATGAGTATGTATGGTAGTGGGTGCCTGCAGGGACACCTTCATATTTAGGTGCAAAGTATGATATCTTTGATACATGTACCGTTAGTTGTTCTTCACTATTTATTTATACATATATCATGACCTGATATTAGTATGCTAACATTCTCTTTGACTCCTCTACAATAAAATGAGATTTCATATTTTCCATTTTATCTCGAACATACAAAGTGTTTTTAATTATAGGGATAATTGCAAGAAAAGGGTAGTTTATTTTTTGCCAATGTGTGCTTTGAGGTATTATGCTTCATTTTTTGACCAAGTAAGCTAGTCTACTTTAAAAATACTTGTAAAGGGTTCATTTTGACCAGAAAAACATAGCATTTGCTCAAAAGTGTACATGCTTATGTCAAAATTACCCTTTTTTAAAAATATACCGTGGCGCTGTAACGATGTTAACAGATACTTTTCATGTACGGATCGTAACATGCCAGTTTGGGTTCATCCGAAACACTTCATTTCATTTTAAATCTTTTATAGATGATTATTGCTTCGACTATGATTATGCAAACAACCCATTAAAAAAAAAATACAGTAATACACTTAGGTGTCTTGTAATTCTTATTTAGCTATAGATGAGTATTTAACAAAAAAAGTTTTTTTTAATTTTTTTTTCATTTTACCCATTCAATCTGTTAGGGTAAAACATAATCCAAATCGACTCATTTGTAAGTTATTTGGTGAAAATAGCCACATGTAATCCCAGCCATATCCGAGAAATAGTTTTCTAATCGATGTGGTGATAGTTTTACTGGAAGTGCTAATATGGTTCAGCAATGAATCCTCTAACTTGACAAATGGGTTTGAATCTTGAGGTTATTTTTGTGTCATTACTAATTACTAAATAATAATATGATTAACGCGTTATCAATACTTTATATGTAGCTTGGATGTAAGACTGTTGAGTTGCCGTTTCTGTTGACTTTTACAATAATGCTTCTGCTGCAGAGGATTTGAAGGTAAAAAATCTTTGTAGTAGCACATGATGAAATAGAATGTTCATCTGGTAATTGTTGTTTAGCTTTTTAAATTTGCACTTCTTGTTTGGAGCAGTTGCTTTTTACAAACTTGATGTGCATACTAATTACGAGTTCGCCTCTGGTGTGTTGTTCCGGAGAAATCGGGTGATGACGTTTACAATAATGCTTCTGCTGACAGAGGATTAGACAACAGTGTTATCTTGAGGAAAAACCATCTTCTGGATTTGAAGATAACAAATCATCATGTAGCACATGATGAAGTAGAATGTTTATCTGGTAATTGTTGTTTAGATTTTAAATTTGTAAAACTTGTACGGCGCAGTTGTTTGTTTTTTTTTTTTTACAAACTTGATGTCCTTATATCCACGAGTTTAGAGATTCATTTCGGACAATTGAACCTTTTTGAACTTTTTCATTATTAGAACAAAAAATGTTCGCGCCAGAATAAGAGAGTGAGAGCATTCACATTTGGTCCTCTAAATGTATGTCCTTAGTCCTTACCAAGTCTGCGCTCATTAGGATTTACTTGTCTAACAGTATGGTTGATCATAAAAGTCTCCTAGATTTGCAACTTGTATAAAAGGAGGTTCAAAAGTAACTTTTTTTATTCTATTTTTTTATTATAATAATTATTTATATTGTAATTACTTTTGAGGTTATTTTTCGCTTATGACATTTTTTTAACGGTTAATTTCTTACACCTATTTCTTTACATCTTTTATACCTTTTTTTGCATACCATTTGAGTTGAGCTCCCAACCTCACCCAATAGAGGATTTCCTCTCTACCATTAGGCTATAACCTAAGTGGCTTTCGCTTATGAAAGTAAACGATATTTTATTGAACCGTTGACTACTAATTACAATAGAAATGGAAGTAAACTATTTACAATAGAAATGAAAGTAAGGGCATTGAGAAGGGTAGTTCGAACAACGATCTGGTTAGAGTATGCTCTCAAGAAGTGCTTATTTTTTATTTATTTCTTTCTAGATATAAGTTTTACTCAAAATCAAGTTGTGAGTATTAATGTAGAAGCAATCAAAGCACCAATAATGTTATCAAAACTGCTTCACAGTTTATTTTTTATTTATATAAAACCTATCGCCATTTACCGTTTTCATTTCATAATATACCGTTACGACGTCCTTATTTTTATATATTATTCGACACAAACATATTATAATAGAGTGAGCGTGTTCACCCCGAAACCAAGGGGCATACTTTTTTTATTGTGAAAAACTTTATTTTAGATTTTTTTTTTTACCGTAAGGAATGATGCATTGCCATCTAAAGATTGGTCCTTATTTGGTTCGCTTTTTCAGTACAATAGCAAGTACTAGATCGCCATTGTTAAGACTGAATATTAGGTAGGGGCCGCGCGAACGCAGGCCCCCACTGCCACAAATTATGACGTAGGCTCGACCACTTGGGCCGACCTTAGGCGGGCACCCCTCCTAAGTGCAATGGAGGTCACCAACCTAGGCCATGGACCTTCTTGATCATCCATTGACCCCGTCCAGGTAAGTACTTAATAAATTAGCCTCTTTTCCATTTTATACAACACATTCTCCCATTTGCTTTCTCTTCCCCAACGATGTGGGATAACCCATAAACTGCTGATTTCACCTTTCCTTCGTTTTTCAACTTTTTAAATATAAGCAAACTGCTCTCTTAACATAAGAATTTGGATGTGTTCATTACTTAATCGAAATCCAGTTTATCATACCAAAATATATTGTTAACTGCAGAAATCAAGCTCTCAACATATTGCATAAAGTACGTTATATAGCAAACAGAATGATGAAAGTTTGTTGCATACAATGAAAAACAACTCTTCTTATATATATAATGATGATACAAAGACAAAATTACGTTACATTTTTGTGTACCAGACGAATCAATTCATGAACCCTTCAATGGGAAAATCATTTATTTATTAATCAAATGAGCATAAACAAAGTTTTATATCCGTTTAGTTAATTAATGAATAGGAACATTAATCATTTTGTTTGTTGGTTTATCTATATGAACATTCATTAATAGTTAAGGTTCGTTTAATGTATATATTTTATGTGTGAATTCAAATATGGAGAAGAATATGTGTGTGAAGTAGTCAAGTAGATCGCAACTGGAAGAGATGGCATCAATTGCGTTGTTATGAAATTGGTCAATTTCATGTCATTTTGTTTACCTTCCTTGCAAACATTTAAACATCTTTCGTGTTACATGCATTTTTATTTGAGTGTAAAACCAGCTTCTTTGGTATGCATTTCTTCACATACGGAAGATGGATGATGATGTTGATAGGTTTTACAAAGAAAAATGTCAAAATATGGTAATCAAAACAAGAACAGAATGCTTTTATTTCTAGAAAGACAAAAGATACAAAAGAACAAAGATCTGATTACACAATCAAACCCTAACACTCTCAGAAGATCATTGACATATGATCTTTACACAACACTCCCTCACTCTCACTCTGAGATCATTGACAGATGATCTCAGCAAACAAGGACTCAAGAACAATGATCATCAACGTATGATCTGATCTAACCCTAATAACCAGAGAGAATAACAAAAGGGAAAAGAAAATGATTCGTGCTAAAACTGGTAACAATACACGAGGAGACCTTTATATAGGTGTCAGGAAGGCTCGGGAATAAACACAACCGAGCCAACCTCATCCATTGATCATAATAAAAGAAACACATCAGCATATGATCTTGATCGTTAATATAAGCCACGCTGGCAATCCGTGTGAGGAATGGAAACGAACCAACAGCTATGTAAAGCAGCTGGGCTAATGGGCCCTCAGCTGAGCTTAATCCTTCTGGGCTTCCAAGAATATCAGCTTCCAAGAATATCAGCAAGCCCACTTCCATATAGCCAACTCTAATCCAGCCCAAGCTCCAAGCCCACTCTAGTCTGCAACAGCTATCCAAGAAGAGCAAGACCACCGGTTCGAATCTCAGCAACATCAACTCAGCATATTATATAACAAAACACAAATAAGCCTAAGTTAGAATAAAAAGTATAAAAGTGAAAATAAGTAAAATGAATATTTTCAACACCCCTCCTCACTTTTATGCCCAAACATATCCAACATATTCAACCATGAACAAATTTGTTCATGCTGAGAAATCCCAAGACCTTTTGTAAAAATATCTGAAATTTGTTTCTCAGTTGAAATTTTTATAGTTTGAACACTACCTTTACTTATTTGATCTCTCAGAAAATATAGATCTATTTCAAAATGTTTGGTTTTGTTATAAAAGACTGGGTTTGCTGCAATTGCAATTGCAGCAGAATTATCTCCATATAATTTAACAGGAAGACTGACCTTGACATTGAGTTCACTTAGTAGATTAATGAGCCACATTATTTCACATGTAGCAGTGCACAATGATCGGTACTCAGCTTCAGCTGTAGACCGTGCTATTGTCGACTGCTTCTTACTTTTCCAAGCAACTAATGAGTTCCCTAAGAAAATACAGTACCCGGTAACTGATTTCCTGGTTTCTACACATTTTGCCCAATCTGAGTCAGCATAACCACTAAGGTTAAGATCAAGACTCTTGGTAATGTGAATTCCTTTTCCAGGAGCCAGTTTTAGATACCTTAATACCCTCATAGCAATCAAGAAGTGTGCTCTAGTGGGATTGTGCATGAATTGACTTAGAACATGCACTGAATAAGTGATGTCCGGCCGAGTATGAGAAAGGTAAATCAATTTACCTACTAGCCGTTGATAACCGGTTATGTCCCCCAAAGGCTCACTTTCCTTTTTACACAGGTTAGTGATAGCATGATTGGGTTCTATTGGACATTTGACCGGCTTACAACCAGTTAAACCATACTCAGCCAACAACTCTAGACAGTATTTTCTCTGACTTAAACACAAACCACTATCAGTTTTTAACACTTCAATTCCTAAGAAGTATTTTAAGGAACCCAAATCTTTTATTAAGAACTTGGTTTTGAAAAAAGATTTAACATGATCTATAAACTCACTACTATTTCCAGTCAAGATTATGTCGTCCACGTAAACAAGTAATACACAGAAAATGTCTTTAGAAGACATTACAAACATGGAATGATCACACTTACTTTGCACAAATCCAAGTTCAAACAAAACACTAACTAACTTAGTGTTCCACATTCTAGGGGCTTGTTTAAGCCCATATAGTGATTTTTTTAACTTACAAACTCTATTATCATTTTTAGAAAAATACCCTTCGGGTAACTTCATGTAAACATCTTCAAATAAATCCCCATACAAGAAAGCATTATTGATGTCAAGCTGATAAATAGACCAACTGTTCTGTACAGCAATGGTTAACACACATCGAATTGTGATCATTTTAACCACGGGTGAGAAGGTTTCATCAAAATCCAAACCTTCTCGTTGACTATACCCTTTTGCAACAAGTCTAGCCTTATACCTATCAATTTCACCATTTGATTTATATTTTATTTTATAAATCCATTTACATCCTATAGCTTTCCTATCTTTTGGTAAATCAACAATTTCCCATGTATCATTTCTGTTTAAAGCCTCTATTTCATCATTCATGGCATTTATCCAGTTTTTATCTTTACATGCTTCGTAATAAAAACTAGGTTCACTACTTTTATTCAACATAGAAGTAAAACACAAGTTATCTACTGATAAATGTGAGTAATTTACAACCTTTTCCAGACCATATTTAACCTTTCCTTCTACAATAAAGTCACTAAACTTTCTAGGAAAATTGATATTCCTAGCAGACCTTCTAACAACAGTAGATTGATCAGCTGATGATGGATGTCCCTCAGAGTTGTTTAACTCATCAGTTCCTGACCTTCCATCCTCAGCCCCACCTCTGTTGTTTCCTGGACTGCCTGGTTGCTGTGTACCAGCCATACCTAGATCAGTCTCCAGGTTTTCAACCGGTTGCCAAGACCCATGGCGATCAGGTTTTTGTTCAGCCCTCCTTTCATCATCGGGACCATCAGGATCCAAATTACTTGTGTTGTTTTTTGTTTCAAACAAATCAAAAAAATTTAACTGATCTATGTTTTGATAATCAAATGGGTCAGTTTCTTTTAAAATTTTTGCTTCTTTAAATGGAAAAATAGATTCATAAAACCTTACATCTCTAGACAAGACAATTTGTTTTGAATCCAAATTCCACAGTTTATAACATTTTTTCTCATTGGAATATCCAATCAGAACACATTTGTTAGCATGTATATTAAATTTATCAGGATTGTTTAAAACAGTACAATAACACAAGCAACCAAAGACCCTAAGTTTTTCATAAGAGGGCTTAAAACCATACATGACCTCAAAAGGTGACCTACCATTTAACACAGAGGATGGAGTCCTGTTAATAAGGTAAACAGCAGTAAGAATACATTCAGACCAAAAAGACAAAGGTAGATTGCTTTGAAACAACAAGGCTCTAGCAACATTCAACAAATGTCTATGTTTTCTCTCAACTATACCATTTTGTTGAGGTGTATAGGCACATGAAGTCTGATGTATAATACCATTTTTATTAACTAAATCTTTCACTTTTGAGTTAATAAATTCAGTACCATTGTCACTTCTAATTATCTTAACATTCTTTTTAAACTGATTTTTGACAACAGCCAAAAAATGTACTATATTATCAAAGACTTCATCCTTGTACCTCATTAAATACACCCAAACAGCCCTAGTATAATCATCGACAATGGTTAAAAAATATTTGTAACCCTCTCTACTTTTTACCCTATATGGACCCCAAACATCTAGGTGAATAAGATCACCAAGACAGGTTGTTTTGTGATCACTAAGTGGAAATGGTTCTCTATGTTGTTTAGACCTATGACAAATATCACAAGGTTCATGACTATTATCATTTAAAACATTGATTTTAATGTCATTTTTAAGAACCTTAAGAACAATGTTTGAGGGGTGACCAAGTCTAGCATGCCATAAATTTGTCATTTCAAAACTGTTACAACATATTCCAGAAAACATAGAAGACTCACCACAGAAATATAAACCATCTACTTGACTACCAGTCACCAGAACTCTCTTGGTTAAAGAATCCTGTATATAACAATTGGATTCATTAAACAAGACATCTAACTTGCTATCTTTAGCAAGTTTGTGAACTGAAATTAAGTTCACACAGTAATTTGGAACAACAAAAACATCATACAGAGTGACTTCATTAGTTAATTTGACATCCCCTATATCAGTAACTTTAGCACTAGTCCCATTAGGATGATTAACTTTAATATTTAAGTCACTAACATTTATTTTGTTTATTACATAGTCAGCACACATAACCATGTGCTGATTAGCACCAGAATCAGTGATCCAGCCTAACTTTCTAAACAAAGAATGCACATTGGAGAAAGAAAAAACAGGTTTAGAGTTACTGGCTGAACAAAAAAAGTTACATGACCTACCTGCAGAGTTGCAGCTAGTTGTACCTTCTTCATTCTTCTTGTTCAACAAACTTAACAACTGAGAAACCTGATCAGTGGTCAAAGTACTAATAGGACTCTTATTCACAGTGTCAAGAGGAGTACCACTGGTAACACTATTACTTGTTACATTCTTTTTGAAACCAACCTTGTTTTTCATCCAAGGAGGGTATCCTATTATCTCAAAACATTTGTCCACAGTGTGTCCCACCTTGTCACAGTGGGAACACTTAACATTAGGATTTTGATTACTAATTCTAGCATTCTTCTTCCTAGTGTCTATGGTTTGATTAGTTTTAGCAAAAAAACCCATAGTAGGACCCTGTTCTTTAGACACAGTAATGTTAGAGTTCCTGTGTGACTCTTCTCTTGACACAATAGCAAAGGCTTCCTTTACTGTAGGTAAAGGATCCCTTATCAACAAGTTAGTCCTAACAGCACTATACACATTATCCAATCCCATCAAGAACTGCATTAATTTTATTAAATGACTAAAGTCATTGAATTGTCTAGATGCATCACATGTACAAGCAGGAATATGCAATATCTGATCAAGATATTGCCACATAATATGCAACTTGTGATAATATTCAGCAACAGTCATACCATTTTGATTAAAGTGATTAATCTTTTGATAAGTATCAAATATGACAGACCCATCTATTTTATTATAAGTGTCTTTTAAATCTTTCCAGACATCAGATGCATTCTTAGAATATACTTGACCCATGTATAACTCTTCAGATATAGAATTAAGAATCCAAGTTAGGACAACAGAGTTACAACGATCCCATTGTTTTCCTAACACAGGATCATCAACAGACCTAACACATTCTCCATTAATAAATCCTAATTTATTCTTAACTTGAAGAGCAAGAATCATAGCATTAGACCATATAGTGTAATTTTCAGTGCCTTTTAGTTTGACACTGATGATAGTGAGATTAGCAGAGTCACTAGCATGAAGATAGAGAGGGTCACTTGAATCGAGTTTACTGATTAAAGTAACTCCTCCAAGTCTCTCTCTACCCTCACTAGAACTACTACTATTAACATTATCATCGTTTTCTATATCAGACATTTTAACAACAAGCACAGCAACAAATCACACAAACAAAAAACAAAGTCAAAGTCAAGATCAAGTACAAATCAGTCAGCTGACAAATACTTAAGTATGCAACAAACGAAACCCTGTCAGTGTCAAGATTCCAGGTTCATCACTCAAGGGTGCCTGGACATGTCTTAACAGGGGAGTTTGTATCTACCTATGCACACTCAAGTACCCACAAACAACTGATTATACAATCTCAACACAAAAACACAAGACACACAAATAGATGAGCCAACACCGGTCCACCTAACCCGGTCAGTGCTCCTAGACTCACAATTTAAATGACAAGAGTTTTAGAACAATCTCACCAGAAGGACCCAAGTTAGGGTTTCGCCAAATAAACTCGTAACTCGTAACCTTCACTTAGGGTTACGAGTCAGAGAGCAGAAGATTAGCTTTCCAGAGCAATCCTAGGGAAAACCTTTTCCAGATTAACACTAAAACCCAGATCTGATGATGAACTTCAGATCTAGATCACTGAGTGAATAATCTTTCTTTTCCAAAAGATTCCACACGATCTGATGAAGATCAACCCAAGAACTCAAGCAAACTCCAATAAACCCCAACAACTGAGCGGAAGACGAACGGATCGAGCCTTAGGGCTCTGATACCATGTCAAAATATGGTAATCAAAACAAGAACAGAATGCTTTTATTTCTAGAAAGACAAAAGATACAAAAGAACAAAGATCTGATTACACAATCAAACCCTAACACTCTCAGAAGATCATTGACATATGATCTTTACACAACACTCCCTCACTCTCACTCTGAGATCATTGACAGATGATCTCAGCAAACAAGGACTCAAGAACAATGATCATCAACGTATGATCTGATCTAACCCTAATAACCAGAGAGAATAACAAAAGGGAAAAGAAAATGATTCGTGCTAAAACTGGTAACAATACACGAGGAGACCTTTATATAGGTGTCAGGAAGGCTCGGGAATAAACACAACCGAGCCAACCTCATCCATTGATCATAATAAAAGAAACACATCAGCATATGATCTTGATCGTTAATATAAGCCACGCTGGCAATCCGTGTGAGGAATGGAAACGAACCAACAGCTATGTAAAGCAGCTGGGCTAATGGGCCCTCAGCTGAGCTTAATCCTTCTGGGCTTCCAAGAATATCAGCTTCCAAGAATATCAGCAAGCCCACTTCCATATAGCCAACTCTAATCCAGCCCAAGCTCCAAGCCCACTCTAGTCTGCAACAGCTATCCAAGAAGAGCAAGACCACCGGTTCGAATCTCAGCAACATCAACTCAGCATATTATATAACAAAACACAAATAAGCCTAAGTTAGAATAAAAAGTATAAAAGTGAAAATAAGTAAAATGAATATTTTCAACAAAAAACCTACAAAACTTCCAAGAACTCAAGATGAGAGAAGAGATCAAGCACAAGCTTTCTTTAAATTTTTCATTCATGTCTTTCTATACAAACATAAACTGCCTTATATAGGCTCAACAACTAATAGAACTAAACAATGAGAATACTTAATAATAGGAATATAATAATCCCACTAACTATGAAAATAACTAACCAAGCAAATAAAATAACTTGCAGCAAAACATGACCCACGTAATGCATGAAGTTTGCACACAAACTTGCATGATGTACATGCACGTATAGTTGTGGAGAAATGCAATGGAGTAATGGCACGTATCAGATGTTTTAGTTAAGTTTTGGGTGTGAAACACTCAGAGCTTTCGTAATGTACCATCATTCATTCAACATATCGCCGATGTGGCTCCATCATGGCGAGGAAGGTCCAGGGATGACACAACCTCCAATGACAAATATATGTGGCCACATACATGAGAGGGAAGCGAACGTGGCAGGGAAGAGGATAAAAATGGTGCTTCGGTGAGATTCAGACTAGAGACCAGCCAAACTCCAGTTTGAACATCTAAAATTGGCCCGAGATAAATATATAATATATATATTTTTTTATAAATCATCCTAGAATCATGTCTAAAATATGGTTTGATTATATTGTGTGTTTTGCTTAAAAAAAAACTCACTTTTTAAAAGCTTTAGTCCAGACCCAAGACTCACCCTTTACGCATTGAGTGCTGCTAACGCCTTTGACCACCTAGCTATTGATCCAATTTGAAACACGACACATAAGGGGATTAATTATTTATGCACACACAAAACTAAAATTGGTGTGTGACAAAGGCTTATTGGGAGGGTTTGGATTTAAATTGGATGGCTAACTATGGACATGAGTCGCAGTGGCGAAGCATTGTAGGGGCGGGAGGGGGCGACCGCCCCCCCCCCCCCCCCCGAATTTTCACGCTGAAGTTTCGATTATATAGTATTTGTATAGAAAAATTTGGAAATATAGGGTTTCGACCCCCCGAAACTGGTTTTCGACCCCCCGAAACTAGTAACTTCCGACCCCCGGTGACTTCCGACCCCCCGAACCTTTGGGTCAAGCTTCGCCACTGACGAGTCGACAAAACGAGTTATGTTAAGTTGCTAAATTACAAGTTATGGTTGATTTGCGTGTGTACTACGTTGATTAATCAAAGGGTGTAATAGGTATAGCCAAAGTGTGTATGTATACTTCTTAAAATCAAAACATACAACTAATGAACTAAATGATATATATTATTTTTTTCTAAACATCGCATACTAAAATTTGTTGAATTGTTTTATGTTTACCATGTGCGAAAGTAGTCAATCAAGTTGCGTAATTTGTTTAACTTGGTTAAACGTTGATCATATTAAAGTGATAAGTGCTTGGATTCATATCTAAAAAGATGGGAAGACGATGAATGGAGATGATACCATGTTATGGGTCACAATGAGTAAGGCGCGTTTGATACACAATCAATTTTAAACATAAATATGTGGAAATCACATATGCACTTACACGATATGCTTGTAGATAAAGCGTGTGAGAGATCCAATTTAACATTTCGTATCAAAAGTTCGACTTGCACTTATTATCTATTGTTAAACAAAAACCCTATCTAACATCATAAGACATGACTAACCTAAAGCGCATATTTTTAATTTACCCTTAAAAATATAAAAAAAATGTTTTTACAAATATGAGATTCATCAAAAAATTACAACTTAACGTTATAAAATGAGCCATATAAATATAATATCATATGATTTAGTGGCATGGTGCTTGTCCCATAAAATTGACATGAGTTTAAATCATTGTACGCGGTATTTAACAGTGTTTTGAAACATGGACCAACCAGGTCGGCCGGACCGGAAATCAAGATCTAGACTGGTTTGGGTCAAGGTATTGAAACGAGTTTGCATTGAACCGTAGGTTGGACTAGTGAACCGGTAACCAGACTAGAAAAATTGGCAAGTCAAACCAGTTTACAACGGGTTGGATCGGTTTTTGATATATATATTTTTTAAACAAATTTTACCCTATTTTTTTAGTATTTACGAAACATTCAGTAAGACCGGTCAAACCAGTAAACCGGTAAACCGGTAAGTAGGAAAAAAAAAAATAGAAGAACTCAAATTTATAAAAAGTCAACCAACATCAGTATCAAAGTATGCACTTGAAACACACATGCGCACTTTAGCATCAATCCATACACACCCCACGAACACTAATCTCCTTTCACCTTCAAAACCCTAACAAACCTTCCTTCACAATAATCTTCAATTCCGAACAATTCACGCCAAATTAACGTTCCTCAAATCAGATCAACACAATACCCCACCAAACCCCCAATTTTGATCCATAAAAAGGTACCCTTTTTACATTCCCACGTTTTTATTTAAATATAATAATAATGTTAATATTAATATTATGATAATTGTGTTCATACAGAGCTACATAACATAATGGATTACAACCCATCTGTTAGAAACAGACGCCCTGCACGTAACACCAACAGTTATAATGTTAACAACACTTATAATGAGTATGAAACCAATGAATATGAAGAAGAAGAAAATATTAATCAAAGATATGTGTATCAAGAACCTGATGATGATGATGACGATGATGATGTAGATGATGATGATAATGATAATATTAATAATAATGATGAGTACCCACATGGGTATTATAGGGTGTCTGGAACTGGGACTGATATTGGTGAATCGTCGAGGCGCGTGCAAAAGAAGCGTCGGTTAGATAACATAGTGTCGAATTTAGGGTCGAATTACGAATATGCCCCTCGGGTTGGTTCGTCGGGTGATGAGTGGAGTGAGAACGCGACATATGTTTTGTTGGAGGTATGGGGGGAGAGGTTTATGCAGTTGGGAAGGAGGAGTTTGAGAGGGGAGGATTGGGTAGAGGTAGCGGAGAAGGTGTCGGAGATGTGTAAAATGGAGATTGACGAGACGCAGTGTAGGAATAGGTTTGAGGGGTTGAAGAACAAGTATAAGAAAGAGAAGGCGAAAATGGCGGATATTATGGGGATGGGAGGGATAAGAGAAGGGTATAATGGGAAATGGAGTTTTTTTAAAAAGATGGATATGTTGTTAGCGCCGAAGAAGCAACATAATGGGTTGCCGTGTGGGGTGGATTCAGGGGAGTATGTGTTTATGAATACGAAGGTTTATTTGAATAGTTCGAATGCGTTGGATGAGATGAGGGATAGTCCGTGTGAATCGGAGACAGATGAAGATGAGGAGGATGATGATGATGGGAAGGATGAGGAAGGGTTTAGGTTGTTGGCGGAGTCGGTTCAGAACTTTGGGGAGATATATGAGAAGATTGAGGGGAGAAAGCGGCAACAGATGTTAGAGTTGGAGAAGATGCGGATGGATTTTCAGAGAGAGATGGAGCTTCAGAAGAAGCAGATTCTTGATAGGGCGCAGGCGGAGATTGCGAAGATTCGGGAAGGAGATGATGAAGATGTTAATTCGGTTGAGAATCTTAGTGGATAAGAAGGTAATTTCTGCTTCTGCATTTATCTTGTTAGATTCGGTATAATATTTGTTAGTTGCTCTGTTTAGTTTACTATTTAAGATGGCAAAAGTAGGGCTTAGCAATTCACGGTTCCGAACCGCTAGAACGAGGGAACCGAAACCGAACTGCTATAGATGAAGGGTTTGTAGTTACTACCTAGTATCCAACTTTGTATTCAAAATAGATTTTTGACTTGTAAATTAAACAAACACATAGAAGCTAATTTTGCTGACTAGAATTCACAATAATTAACTTATAAGCATCAAAATGTATATTCAAACACCCTGGTATGGATTATAGATGCAATCAGTTGCTGCAGATTATATTGTCTGTAGTAACTCTTTAATTGACTGTATTTCAGCATTTTGTAGTAGTGTTCACAAACCTTTACCCTAGGTTTTAAAAAGCGCGCGAGGCGACCTGAGGCGCAGATCCATGCGCCATATGTCACTCAAAGTGCGCTTTTCGTACAGGGGGTGTTTTTGTGCTTCAAAGTGTTATACATATAGCTAAAAAGGTTATACATTTAAGTTAAATCATATATAAACCTTATTTATATCTATATTTTGGGGTAAGGATGCTAAAAACCTATAGGATATATAGAAAAAATTATATAATCGTCTTGCGCTTCGCGTACGAAAAGCCCACCGCTTTTGCGCTCTGCGCTTTCCGCCTCGGTTTTAGACCTCGTCGCTTTTGTGCACTTCGCGCTTTTTAAAACCAAGCCTTTACCTATGTTTGTGAAAAACTTACATGTTTAACTTTCGGTTCTAAAAAGTGTGTGGCGTTCCAATGCGATTGGATCCCAAAAGCTTGATGCGTGATGCGCGAGGCGTACTCATCATGTGTCGAGGCGTTTGTCATAAAAATGCTAAAAAGGTTATTTATAGATAGTATTTTAAGTTGTCAACTTTTAAACACTAAAATCTAAGATATTATCATCATCTCTAGACAGATTTGTCAATCAATGGTCTGGTTTGTTCAAATACTCAAACCCTTTGTTCAATTGATGGTCAGATTTGTTCAGACCACATCATGTGATGTGCGCATCATGGAGTCTCATGCGATGCAATCTCACCACTGCATCATGGCATCATGTGATCGGCGCATTTTAAAACCAAGGGTTAACTGTTTATAAAAGTTGAATCGAGTAATGTTTTATCTTTGACAGGTCAAACAAACTAATCTAAAAGATTTAATTACAAAGGATACTGGTCATACGTGTTAAATCACTCTTGTACTCAAATAGTCAAATGCTAAAACCTCCAAAATCACTTTATTAAGAAATACTATTTTTTTTTTTTTTTGTAATAATATAGTTTTTTGCATAGTTATCAAAGGCGCTAGGAGTACTCAAGGCGCATAGGCCTCAAGAAATAGTTTACAACATTGAAATAATATAGTTTTTGGTTATAAAAAGTGTAATCATGTTTAATAGTTTACAACATTGAAACTTGTATTAAGAAAATGTTATTTCAATCAATTCGCTTATATCGTTATTTGTTTTAACAGTGGCTGGGCGTCAAGGAATGATGATCGAATCGAAAGCTTAAGTACCAGAACATTTGATGTCTGTCTTCCTTCCAGTTTAGCATATTTTCTTGTTTGTAATCTGACTTGATGCTTTTATCAGTTTATGTATTTAGGTAAAGCTTAATAAAGATATCATATTGCATCATGTGCATTCATGTGTGCAACAGTGCTCCATCTTAATATTAGCAAATGACCATTTTACCCGATGTATGTTTTAAATTGTGTTAGAATGGTTGTTTGATAAGCGTTTTAATGTAAATTCTGAAGGACAAAAACTTATACAAGTTTATGACATGAATGAAATGTACAATATATAAAGCCCTATGATACCCAACTACAAATCATTATATATAGAGGTGATATGCAACCAATACAGTATTATATAACTTTGATTACTACTCTTGAATCATGTGATGTGCCTTCTCATCCAGCCCAAACAAAAGTGAACATCATATAAAAATCACAAGTTGTTTTCCTGGAACATTTTGATAGTAAGTAGTACTCTTGAATCATGTGCTATATTTATGAAAATAGCAAGTGTCTTCAAAAAGTAAAACTTTGACTGAATTCACACGTAAGTTATTAGGAATTTATTTTCACATGATTAGATCCTTAATTTAATTTAAAGAGTGATGGTATTTACCCACTCAAAAAATGTTTGCACACTCCACTATTGACTATACGTGGCGTATAGAGAGTTTCATAAACTTCCACACGTCATTAATGTCCATCAGTCAAGAGTCATGGACTCATGTCATGATCTATATGCCGTGTATAGGTTTATACACAGCGTATAGAGAGTTGAGTGAAAGTTTGTGCAGTCCCTTATACGTCGCGTGTAGCCTTATGCACAACGTATAGGGGCACATGTGTGCTTATTGGGGGGGGGGGGGGGTGTGCTATTGAAACAGTCTACATAAAAGCTTTTATATTTTAAGTGTTAGTTTTTGTATGACTAAAACATTTTTTCCTTGCAGGAAAATGGCAAGTTGAATTCGCCTGGATCGCTATTAACACGAGCCACAACGCATTGGGCTTTAAACAGTCCCCTAGCAATAAGCCGGTCCTAAAATCTGGTTATATATTATACCACACATCAACTTAGAGCACCCACAATGCTAGTCAAACAAACCACTCTAAACCGTCATGTCGTCACATTATTTCAAACCATTCCAAACTAAACCCTACTTTTTTCCTCCAACCCCAAACCATTCCATACCTCTGCCTCATCACTTACTTTTCCTTTTATTTAATTTATACCACACACACGAAAAAAACATTTTTTTATTTAATATTAAAATACACCATAAGCCTCACCTCAAACCCAATGAACATGTCTAATGCAATAGACGGGCCCAACTTTTTCAACTTTCTCCAATGCTTCAAACACACTCTTTAGTCTGTCTATCCACCGAACTGTCCGGTAGTGATACCATCAGTGACGGATATAGAATTTTTTTTTACGGGGGGCACAATACAAGTTGACAAATTATTAATGACCGTACATTGCATATCTACTAATCTAAACAATAGCTTCTTTTTGAAATTTAAAAAAAAATCACTCATCCATTATGTATTTTGTTAAAATGGCAATGAAACTATATGGCATTCCTTATGCTCAAAGGTTTGATAAGCTTTAGAAAACTAATATGAAATTAATAAATCAAAACGTAGATGGAGTAATATTCCCATTAAATGATATAGAAATTTAATAAATCAATCAAATGAAAAATAAAAAAAAACTAAATAATACTACTTGTTTTGTGTAGGTCAATTTGACTTTTGAATGACATACCTATAGAGCCTATCTATAATAAAATAATAAACTATTAAGGTTCATCTAATTTGTTAAATTGTTGCTTATTCTTCATAACCTTAAAACCTGCAATTCCGCAACTTTTCCGGCTATCATACCATCCACCACAAGAAGTTCCAATATGCTTTTTTTACACTTTTCTTTTCTTATTTCTCCTTCTAAACCAGAAATAGCTTAAAGGATCAACTACTAAAATGATGTTGGCTCAGAAATCCATAAACAAAAATTTCAACCAGCCGGAATACTAGCCTGAGTTCCTGGGTGGACGGTGGGCACATGCCTACCATACCATAGCTATGCATCCGCCACTAGATACCATTGCGGTGCTCTTAATAGTGCTAAACATAATCTTATAGTAATACACCTTATAATATAGATGACAAAATTAATAAAATAAAGAAAGAAATATGAGTTGGATTTTAAATTAATGAATGGTGTGGCTCGTGAGGTGAATTATACATTTTGCCACAACCGTTTTTAGTAATATCATAGCCCCAATTTTCATTTTTTGGGTTGTTAGGAGTTAGAAACTATTACACCTACGTTAGTTTCATTAATATAACATATATTTTTTTTTTATATAAATTGAGTAAGATAAGCTTTATGAACGAGTTTTAATACGAAAGACTTAAAATGAGCCAAAAATCAACACAAATGCCTTTAAAATATTTACGGTATTCTAAAGTTTTTAATAAAAACGATTAACTGTCATTTTATTATTGAACTTACGTAATCATATTTCATACATACACTGAAAATTTGCTTTTTTTTTTTTTTTTTTTATGTTTCTTATAATCATGCTAAGAGCACCCACAATGTGGTGTTATTATTATTTTTTTTTAATTCGTCCCACGGAGTCATAATTGAGGACTTGTAAGCATGTACGGCCACATTGTGGCACCCGTCAATTGCTAATGATGGATGGCTCGATTTGAAGATATTCGAGGTGATGGTTGATTAAAGATAAACCGTCAATTTCACATTTTCATAAACTTTTTGTAACGGCGAAAAAACATTTCATTTTCACCAACTAATCATTGATTTTCAACTCTTTTGACAAATTCGCTGACTTAATAAACCTATTATCCTATATATTAGTTTTCAAAGTTTCATGAGAAGTTTAGCTTGGGCAGCTTCGTCTTTTCACACATGCTTTCATTAATCTTGATTAACATATATCAAATTAAACAAGACTTCAAATAGCTAATCATGAGTAGTTACAAAAGTAATGTAAAAACAAAAATAACAAATTTGAGTCGTTTAGTTTTGTGATCATTGGTCATATTTTTTTAAATTTTGCATTTCTTACATGTATACATGATATATATCATTATGACACAACAAAATCATCAAAAAAATTTCTTCACATGTTTTAAAAATTTCATTGTATACCAATACATGTGTAGATAGGCTAGACACATGACATATATCTGAAATTTTGGTCATATCTTTTTTTTTCTTCTAAATTTAAGAAGAGACGAATAAAATTGCATTCTTATCATTTTTCTAAATTGCAGAAGAGACGAATAACATTTCCATTCTTATAATATTTTAATTTTATAAAATTTTAAATTTGAACAAATAATGAGAAAGGGTACATATTGGGTACGTACGGTGGCCTTGAATGCGAGTATGAAGCTCTTCACGTAAATGCATGGGTAGAATAGTTAGTTTGGTTGAGAAATATGTATTAAATGGTAACAATATAAAGAAATGATAAAAAGGTCACTTTCAGTTGAGAAGCTGTGGCAAATTAATTTTTTGGTTCATGAAAAAATGTATATATAAACCCAATTTACCATCATTCTCAAATACAACAACTCGAATATACACTTTGTAACATGATGGGTACTAGTAGAGTTGTTAAGAGTGGCATTTTAGTGGGATTTTTGTTTGTGTTATTTGTGGGGAGTTGTATTGAGGGGAGAGAGTTGGCGGCAACGAAGTTAGCCGGCGGAAATGCGGTTGATGTGAAGAAACCGGAATATTTTTTTGATGATCAACCGGGATGGAGTGTCGGTGGTGGTTGGGGTGGTGGTGGCGGCGGGTGGCAGTTCTTTTAGTTTTACTATTGGGAATGGGGATGGGTTTACAATTGGGAGTGATGAAAAGACTGTAGAAAAACCTGATTGTGTTGGAAAAGAAAAAGGTGGTGGTAAAAAGAAGAAGCATGAGAAGAAAGAAAAAAGCCACCATGGTCATGTTGGTGGTGGTGGAATTGGAAAGGGGAATGGTGGTGGCGGTGGAATTGGAAAAGGAAAAGGTGGAGGAATCGGGAAAGGTGGTGGGATTGGAAAAGGAGGTGGTGGCGGAGTAGGAGGTGGGGTTGGCGGTGGTTCTAGCGGTGGAGGAGGAATAGGTAAGGGAGGTGGTGGTGGAGTAGGAGGGGGGATTGGTGGTGGTTCTGGTGGTGGAGGAGGAATAGGTAAGGGAAGTGGTGGTGGAGTAGGAGGGGGGATTGGTGGTGGTTCTGGTGGTGGAGGAGGAATAGGTAAGGGAGGTGGTGGTGGAGTAGGAGGGGGGATTGGTGGTGGTTCTGGTGGTGGAGGAGGAATAGGTAAGGGAGGTGGTGGTGGAGGTGGAATTGGTGGTGGTTCTGGTGGTGGAGGAGGTGTTGGTGGAGGAATTGGAGGTGGTGGTGGAGCTGGCGGGGGGATCGGAGGCGGTGGTGGTGCCGGAGGGGGAATAGGAGGAGGTGGTGGAGCCGGAGGGGGAATAGGAGGCGGTGGTGGATCCGGTGGAGGAATTGGAGGCGGTGGTGGTGCCGGAGGGGGGAGTGGGAGGCGGCGGTGGAGTTGGTGGCGGAGTTGGAGGTGGTGGTGGAGCTGGAGGGGGAATGGGAGGAGGTGGTGGAGCCGGTGGAGGACTTGGAGGTGGTAGTGGAGGTGGCATAGGAGGTGGTGGAGGAATGGGAGGAGGATTTGGAAGTGGTGGTGGGGTAGGTACCGGAGGCGGTGGAGGATTTGGTGGTGGGGGAGGTGGCGGCTTTGGCGGAAGCAATGGTGGAGGGTTCGGTGGCGGAGTTGGTGGCGGGTTTGGAGGAGGAAAAGGTGGTGGAGGAGGTTTCGGTGGCGGCGGGTGGCGGTGGTGTTGGAAAAGGAGTCGGGGGAGGGTTTGGTGGTGGTGCCGGAGGTGGTGTTGGTGGAGGAGGTGATAAAGTTGGTGCCTAAATGATGGTAAATTCAATGTCGGTTTATATTTCTTGAAATATGTTTTTTTAATAATTTGCATTTAATTTAATTTAATGTATGATTGGTTTTTCTTTCGTATGTAACTTGTATTATTATTAAGTACTTCATTTGAAACGATCAACAATATGTTCAAGTTACTATTCGATGTATGATTGTTTTTTTCTTAAAATGTTAATGAGAAGTCATATCTTTTGGTTTTAAACTTAGACTAATATTTCTAGTTGATCACTATTTAGGATGTTGCGGTTAGACACTTCAAACCATTTAAATAAACATCAAATCATTAAGAAAAGATTCTTAAGGATGTATATGTAGAAATGTGTATGATAGTTCTTTAGTACGAATCAACAATAAGTAATATTATTTGTGTTCAGTGTTCTGATTATGTCAAGGATATATTCACGTGGATGAATATATACAAGTGACGGATATAGGGGTTTTTGTCAACCCGGGACATAAAAATGGGATTGTCAAAATGGGCCAGTTAAACATGTAAAAAATGGATTGGTTAAACATGCTAACATGGACTGTTAAATCACAATCCTACTCCTAACAATAAATATGCCACATCAAGAATTTAGATTTACAAATCATGAAGGATTAAAGACGAAGCCCTGCGTACGGTTGTACGCATATAATGTATATATGTATGGCCATCGTGGGGCAACAGTAAAGTTGCACTAATTTTAACGTCATTTTCTAATTTCGTGAAAATACCGTTAAAAATGACGGACGGTTAATCATGCATCATGTGGTGGTGTTGATAGCCAAAAGACAAAGGGGTACATGCACCAATCGGGTTTGTCCCGATTGCTAAGTGTTATGTGCCTTATGTCCAAGGCTTGATACAAAACCACTATCGAGCCGGGGGTCTCACTGGAAGCAGCCTCTCTATTCCCACGGGGTAGAGGTAAGGTTGTCTACATCTTACCCTCCTTAGACACTACCTTAGCTTTTGTTATTGGTGGGATTAACTGAGTATGATGATGAATGATGAAAGACAAGATCACATACATCATAACTACATTTATAAGCCCCGAGCTACAGGTGTATCTTTTTTTTTTTGAACGGCAAAATACTTTTCATTCATCACCCGAAATATATACAAAAGGTTCTAATAGTGAGTCACTACTTAGAACATAAAAGATTACAACACCCAACCCCAAATACGATACCCGTTACATTTAGAATTCAAATGAACTCCATTTCTCCCAATCCATTGTGAGTTGCTTCACACGGATTGATATCCACATGAATGAAGTCGATTTGATGTCGCATAGCATTTGTTCTAGATTCCATCGTTTCCCATTGAAAATCTTGTCGTTTCTACCTTTCCAGATCACCCAACAAGTGGCAAGTATGACTGTTTTTAGCGCTTTTTGCTTGGTCCTCCTCATGCCGATAATGTTATTCGCCTCCAATAGTTCTCTATATGTGTATGCATAAATTGTTGGAATTTTACACCATTCACTGATTTTGCACCATAAGTTCGCTGCAACCTAGCATATGATGAATAAGTGTTTTGCTGATTCCGATTGTTCCCCACAAAAGCTGCAAAATGCTGGCCTGGCGATGATCTTTCTACGGACTAGCCCTTCCAGAGTTGGCAGACGTTCCTGCTTTGCTCTCCACGCAAATAAGTTGACTTTCTTTGGGACCCATTTTGTCCAAACAAACGGACTAGCCCTTACAGAAGCTGCATATGTCATTTGACAGATTACATACACAACTACAATCCTCCCCTAAAACCATAAGTCATAGTGGGCTGATTCACCCTCCAAATGAGGTGATTACATTGGGCGTGGAAGACAATACTAAATGTTTAATCAACAAAAAAATCATTTTCAAATTTATATAAGAGGAATTGGAATTAAATAATCTTAGCTTTATCGGGTTGGAAGACAATAATCCTAACTTGAAAACTTGAATCTAACAGACCTAACTTATATTGGTTTTTATTTCATTGGACCAAAACTAACTAGGTTCAATCCAGTTAGTTTTCTGCATACATGACACGTCATAAAGCGCAAATGGATCAGTAGAATGCATAAAATAGCATGCCATGTAGGCAAAAAACTAACTCAGTTAAACCTGGTTAGTTTTGGCCAATGAAATAAAGGCTTAGACAAGTTAGACCTGTTAAATTCCAGTTTTCAAATTTAAATTATTACCTTTTAACATGATAAAGTTAAGATTATTTAATTCAATTTTCTGTTTATATAATATTAATTTTTAAGTGCCTCATGGATTGTCCTCACGTACAATCCAACTTAATATCAACAAAATAACTATTTTCAAATTTATATCTTTTTCATTTTTATTTCATTTAGTAAACAAGTCAACTAAAGTCCCAAACTCCTAACAACATCATCCTCATGTCCATTCTTCCACACTTCCATCCAATCACTTTGAAACCACATTCATCCCCCAACAATCAAAACCCATAACAACAAAACTAACTCAAAAATGTTATCATCCCTCCACACCCTCAAACCCACCTTTAACTCCACCAACCCATCACAACCCCTACCCAAATTCCTATCCTTTCATAACACCAACTACTTAAATTACACAATAAAAACTAACTATCTCAACTTAATATGTAAAGGGGTTAAAGATTCTGCTAAGGAGACTAAGGTGGGTTTGGATTTAGACAGTGGTGGTGGTGGAGATGGTGGTGGTGATGGTGATGGAGATGATGGAGAGAATAAAAAGGAAGGTGGGTTTCTAAAGGATTGGGTTGACTTTAGTTCTGATGATGCAAAAACTGTGTTTGTTGCGCTTGCTGTATCTTTTGCTTTTAGATGGTTTGTTGCTGAGCCAAGGTTTATTCCTTCTTTGTCTATGTATCCTACTTTTGATGTTGGAGATAGACTTGTTGCTGAAAAGGTCTGATCTTTTTCTTTGGTTTTTTTATTTTATTTTATTTTATTATATTATTATTATTATTATTATTATTTTTTTTGGGGGGGGGGGGGGGGGGGGGGGGGGGGGGGGGTTGTTCATTAAAAGTAGGGGTGTAAATGGGTCAAGTTGTCGCTTGTGAGCTACTCGAGATCCGCTTGCTAATAGCTAGAGTATGGTTGAGGTTAAACATGCTTGAAAATAAATGTAAATGTATATAATTAGAATAATAAATGAGCCGCGCCAGAGTTTCAAAAAGACTAACGAGCTGAGCTCGAGTGTGAGAACTAGAGATAAAAACGAGCCGGGGTTGAGTTCACGTAAGTTAAATGAGCCTAGCTCGATATTGAAAAACTACTCACGAGCCAAACTCGAGTATTAGAAATAGAGCTCGAAAGTGATTTTAGAGCAAGGGGGTGTATGGCATTGGGCTTTAAAGTGATTTTAGGATTATTGGGATATAGGTATAATGAAAGTAATTTTTATTATCTATGATTTTAGCTTGGCTCGTTTGCACCACTGTCGTATAACAAAAGTTTATGAATCAATTTGTATCTTGAAGATTATTGTGAAATTTCGCCTTTTGAAGGAAAGAAATATGAATCACATTGAATTTTGTAATTAGTTTCAAATATAGAATAATGTTGGTGCTAACATAATAAGAGTAATTATAATGCTAATAATTTTCCATTAAAACAGTTTACTGTTTCACATCCAAAGTTCGTTGATTTATGATTTTATACTAATGGGTCTATGGCATTGGTATTTGAATGTGATTTTATGATTATTGGGATATTGGTATGAAAATTTGATTCGGCCTAGATACAGTTTTGATCACCAGTTCTTGAGTAGTTGCGGCAGTACTTATACTGAATATATGTAGCTCACAGCTCACTTTTACGCATAAATTCTTGAATAATCAGAGTTTGGAAAACTACCTATTATCTGATTATCATAATGTCAAATCTTGGTTTTATAAAGCGCGCCTTGTGTGACATAAGCGCAAGAAAAACGAGGCGCTTAAACGGTCTTTTTTGGGAAAAAAAATCCCCTGAGGCGCGCGCTTTTCGTACACGGGGTTAATACATGTAGCTATAAAGGTTGTACATTTTAGTTAAATCATATATAAACCTTATTTATATCTATATTTTGTTTTGGGTAAAGGATGCTAAAGACCTATAGGATATATAAGGAAATTATATAATCGTATTGTGCCTCACATACGAAAAGCCCATCGCTTTTGCGCTTTGCGGCTAGGTTTTAGACCTCGTCGCTTTTGTGCACTTCACGCTATTTAAAACCAAGCTTCAAATAGCAGAGACACGTCACCAAACACTGCTGATTATCTGATTCTGCTTCCGGTTTGTTACAGTTGATCATGCGTGTACTAAAAGTCTAAAACTGCTGATTATTATATTATCACAACTTCAATTAGCTGCCACACATCATCAAACATTACTGTGATTATCTGATTCTGATCATCTAGTTTTGTTCAGAGGCGAAGGATACTTGGGGCCAGGGGTGGCCCTGCCCCTTGGCGCAGTAGTGGAAATTTACGATTTTCGTAGGTAAATTGAGTCCGGCCTCCGCCGATTTTACACTACCGATCGAAAAAAATTGAGTCTGGCCCCCGCCGATTCCAAAACCAAGCTTCGCCACTGGTTTTGTTACAATTGATTAGTGTTGCAATTGATTATCTGATACTGATAGTTCTATATAAACTTATAGGAGCTCATTTTACATGTAAATTCCAAAAACAAGTAGAGTTTTATGAGCATCAAAACTGCTAATTAGCACAATTTCAAACATCAGAAACAGATTTAAACATACAAACCATATTGTTACAACTGACTAACTAACTTGGTCTATATCACATAATCACTTTTGAAAAGCAATGCCAAATGCCCCCTAAAAATTCCGCATTAAAAATTAAAGGATGGCTACGTTTTAAACTTACGAAAGTATCTTTAACAGTTTAACATGCATCTTTATCATGAATATTTTTCTTAGTTTGTTGTACCACAGGCCACATTTATAGTTTTTTATCAACTTTAACAATATTGGCATAATTTCATATTATGACATGCATCTGTAATTTTTTTTTTTCTTTTTGTAAAAACTAAAAACTTCTTTCAGCCATTACTTTAGATGATTAATCTTTTGTATTTGATTCCTCGTTTGACAATTTGTTGATTTATCTCCAGGTTAGTTACTATTTTAGAAAGCCATGCCCAAATGATATTGTGATTTTTAAAAGCCCTCCAGTCCTCCAAGAAGTAGGATACACCGATGATGATGTGTTTATCAAACGAGTTGTTGCGAAGGCAGGAGATTTAGTGGAGGTTAGTTTCTTGATTTATTCCCCCAAATAGATTGTTTGACCATTGATGTAAATATCATGGGTTATGCAATATATCATAACCTATGCTTATTTCAACATTTTCTAAAGGATGCAAGTAGTTTTTTTTGCACGTAAGAAAAATGAATTACCGAGTTTCTTGGCTTGCAAATGGGCAGGTCAAACAGGCTGGGTAACCGACCCAAATGGTTCATTTTTTGTGCATGTCTATAATATGGGACGAGTCAGTCTGGAATTATCAAAAATGCTTTCTTTTCTTACAAAAGTGTACTTTTTCTTTTGAGTAAGTGTGTCAAGTATATGATCACTTTTTTTCTTTTTTTTTTTTTTTTTTTAACTTTCTATGTTGTAATCTAACTTTTTTAATTCAAATGATTTAGGAACTTTTACATTTAGAATACACTTTAGACAACTTACAAGTTGTTCCTTTTAATCTATTTTTTTTAATTACCCTTTTGATCCATTGGAGATATACGTTACACAAATTGACCCATTCATATGTCAATGAGTTGAAATCGGCACATCCATGGTTATCAAAGGCATGAGGCACACTCAATGCGCTTAGGCTCCGCCGTTGGCCTAGGCGAGAAGCGCAAAAAAGCGTGGGCCCGAGGAAAAAAAGCGCAAATAAAAAAAAAAAAATCACAAAAATCATTAAGAATAACAATCATTTACAAATAATATAAACATAAACTGATTGATATAGCGATACTTGCTTAAAGAATTAATACGCCTTTAATAAGTATGTAGTAGACAAAATCAGCTGGTGGTAAATCAATGAGTTGAGGTGTTTATATATTGAAGAATAATTCAATAGAACTGAGTTAGGGATCGATATGCAGATTTGTTTTTATCTAGAAGTGTTTTAAAAGTCAAATATATTTAAAACAAGAATTTAATTGAGATTTATATATCCCTGTAAACTTTTAAGTATTGTTGGATAATGATGGTCAGGGGATTAGCTTTTTAAAAATCAGATCGTGACCTTTTTATCTAGGAGGGAAAAGCGGGATCTGATGGCTTCTAGGAAATTGGTTGCCTAGGCGGTTAAGGCGATCGCCTTTGATAACTATGGGCACATCTAATATAAAGCATTGCTTAGGCTTCACATTTTCCTGAATGATCTAACTTCCAACTTCTAAGATATCATTTTTTGGTGTGGAAAAATGATCCATGAGGAAATGTTGATCATAATTCATAACCCCAAGTAAATACCCTAAAAAAAACGTTACATTTTTCTTTTTGGGTTGTCCCAGAAGATTACCGATGTTTCATGTTGTTGGCAAGTTTGTCGAGTGTAATCTACCTTTATTCACTAGTAACCATTACATGGTATTGAAATTTCTTTCCACAAGGTATTTTTGCTCTGTTCTTGTTAAGGGCACTTGACTAATAAAACAAACTGTTTATTGATACTATTTGCATACTTTTTGTTCACAGGTACACAACGGGAAGCTAATAGTAAATGGAATAGTCAGAAACGAAGACTTCACTTTTGAAGCACCTAAATACGAAATGACTCCAATTGTATGTAAAATCTATACATTTTTTTCAAACCCTAATCTTGAAACCATTACTAAAAATTGGCCGAATTTGATCTGTATTGCAGCGCGTACCAGAGAATTATGTTTTTGTGATGGGAGATAATCGGAATAACAGCTATGATTCACACGTTTGGTAAGTTTTCTCAGTTTTAAGCACAATTTTATTTACCAGTCATCGGTTTGACAGAAAAGTTCCTTCAAATCTTGTTAGCAAATTTATAGGTGGCAATTTCGACCCTAAAGATTAGCTACGACAGGGCTATATCAAATGGGTTGAAAGTCATACGCATTGTGTTTTCAATTCATACAAGCTCCTGATTCGTTTTATTCAAAGATTTGAATTATTGAAACCGCCACCTCTAATGTATATGTAAATTCAGAGGCGAAGGATTTAAAGGGCCAGGGGTCCCCCCCCCCCCCCCCCCCCCCCCTGTTTTTTGGCTCAGTAGTGGAAATTTGCGATTTTCGTAGGTAAATTGAGTCCAGGTTGAGTCCGGACCCCGCCGATTTGCCACTATTGATCGAAAAAAAATTGAGTCCGGCCCCCGCCGATTTAAGAACCAAGCTTTGCCCCTGTGTAAATTGCAATTATGGGTCTTCATGGTTTTATTTTCTTAAAATTCTACAAGTTTAGCAACTTCAAACAAGTGATCAGGTTTTTGGATCATCATAAATGGCTTTTCTTTTCAATCGAACAATATGGAAATGCAAAAGAGACCACAATACTTTGCAACAATGGACGGTTTTGTACCAAAAAATTTTGTGGCACTTTCGATCTGTTCCCTTATAAATGGGTTGATTTGGGCTGTGACTCGTTTCAATGGGTAAAACGGGTCAAATAAAAAAGATACAAATAAAAGTAGAACATGTCAAACAGGTTTGAAAGTTGTGTACAACCTTCTAACCGTTTAAAAATTTTTTTAGAGCATTATTGTCATAATATTGTTTTTGTATCTTCTAATCAACACATTATTTCCAAAACTGAGATAAAAACTTGTTAGCGGGTCAACCCAACACGGCTCACTTCGGACCACACCTATAAAAATGTGTTCCATATCAACCAAAACTGTTTTGACCTGTTATCCGTTCGCCCCAATCTGCTCACCCTGCAACCTCTAAACATGCCAAACGACGATTTATTTATTTCTGTATATGCATTTCACAACTTTATACAAATCACTCTATGTTTACACGATAAAGTGTATTTCCGTTTTCAGTTTATAATATTTCTTGTGGCAATGATACTCAGCAGTGTAACTAATGTCTGTTTTATAAATTTTAATCACATCAGGGGACCCTTGCCATTAAAAAACATAATCGGGAGATCAGTGTTGCGGTATTGGCCTCCAACAAGGATCGGCAGCACGATTTTGCCAGCTGGCTGTGCAATCGACAACCCAGAAAATACAAATAGTAATCTAGAATCGCAACAAGATTCCAGTAAATTAGCATCTCAATAGAGGCGTTTAGGGATTTAAGGCATACGCCTTTGTTCTTTGACTTTTTATAGTCAAACTATACGTTTATACAGTTTTCGTTTTCTGACCATCTTGATGAAAGCAAGGTGACATGAAATCTGTGTCGATGAGAGTTTGCAAACTGGTGACTGGTCGGGTTGAGTCGTATGGTTTTGGGTGACGGGTGAAAACGGGTTCGGTTATTGAAACATATAGGTAAAACATCGATCGACGATCATCAGTTGGAAAAAATGGATGGGTTCAGTTGGGTTAGGTAACTGAGCTTCATAAAAATTATTTAACATTTGTGAAACAAATAAAGAAACCTTTTACCTCTCTTGAATCATATTGGTTAAGAGATTCAAGACGAAATTCCACTTGTTTGCTCTGATCAAATTGATCAGATCAATCAGACGACAATAAGATGGTTCATATAATTTTTTTTAACAGCCAAACTTTATATATTGATACAAAGGCCCAACAAGAAGCTGGAAAACAACAAAGAACGCTACACCAAACAACCGAATCACCAAGACGCCAAAAAGCTTGTTACAAAAGGTCTAAAATGTCAAAAGAGACCCAATTTTCCCAAGAAATAGCGGTTTCGATTCACATTTAATACCCTTTGTATATATGTATTGTATTCCACACGTTCTTACCCAAATTTTGCAAGATTAAAGACTGCCCATTATTCTCTTATCGGACAAAAAATCTACAAACAATGAAACCAAATGTAACTCGAAGGGCACCCTCTGACCCTCACTAGCATATTTTACAAAACCAAGTAAAACAGGAAGCCACATCATATATCTTCATTTACATTTCAACTATAAGAACACAAATCCTCATTAAAACCAACGACTTTGTTGCTTTGAGAATCGATTTTCATGATACATACAACTTGGCGACGATGCATAGTCTTCACGAATGGGCCCATCAAGTAGGCTTGCGAACGAACCTCAAACTCTAATTTCAATGGAACACTACCATTGTTGCTTGACATAACCAAGCCCTCCCCGACTCCATATAGGGGAACCTTTCGACCTTCCACATTTACTAGTATTTTCCTTTCGCTTTTCTTTGGTTGATAAAAGTTCGTAAACTGGTAAAAATATACAACAAATTAGATAAATGTATATATTTTGATACTGTATGAAAACACGACACAAACCTAATTCATATTACCTGACCACTTCCAACACGGATTTGTGAATAGAAAATATTTAGCGGTCTAGGCGAAACATGGATGCCAAAAAATGTAGCCGGATTTTGTATGATCATCTTCACTGAACAATTGATTGTCAACAATTTGGTTGGGACTCCTGTGTAATCTGATCCTTCTCCATAATAGAAATTGTTCAATTTCCAACTCTACATGGAAAAAAATATTAAATATTTGTGTTATAATGACATGAAGTTAAATACAGTACGAAACCTTTTTGAAGTCGTACCTTTAATTGAACTTAGCATTTAGTTATAGCATTAATAATAAACTTAAATGCTATAATTAAATTAGGATATTTATTAGGTTGAGTTGGTTGAAAAGAAATACCATTTACAAAATATAAAATTTAAAGGTAAAATATTAAACTTCCTCTCTTGGACAAGATTGGAAGTTCAACTTCAAGAGTGTGTAAAAAAAGGTGTAAAAGACGTAAGAAATTGACCATTAAAAAAAAGTGTCAAGTATCAAACAAAAACGTCAAAAAAAAGAGTATGTTAAAATATTAAATTAAATCGCAAAAATCAGACATTGAAGTGAACAAAAAAACTTAAAACAATATAGATTAAACTAAAGTTATAAAAGTTATAAAAAAATAAAAAGAAACTAGCTTCATGTAATATAACTAAAAAAGTCAAACTAAAAAAAGAAAAAATAATTTAAATATTATACCTGAATTATTAAAAAAATCTGTAGTAATAAATATCAAAGAGTAATATTAAATATCAACTGGTATCATGAACTACCAAAAAACAACTATTTAAATATAAATTATAAATAGAAAATAATGTATCGACTATTAAACTGAGATACGATACCTTAAATATATTGAATTTTAAAATAACAAATTCTTTAACCTTTAACAAAATTCCGAATCCCTTCTCACATGAAAAAAATGTATGAAACCTTCACTCAAAAATTCACATTCATTGTAATCATTTCATTTTACCAACCGTATACATGTGATATATTATGTCCAACAAAATTTTATATAATCAAACACAATTTTGATGAAACTTGTTAACTTGATAATGTTTTTCTATTTTTAATCAATTATTTAATGAAAACACAAAAACACATACACAAATGCACATATTTAAGTGTGTGTATATTTATTAAAATGAAATATTGTTATCAAGTTATATAAACAAATAGGAAACAAAAACACACACACACTCATATGCATATTTAAGTTTATTTAAGTTTATGTATATTAAAATAAGATATTTTATCAAGTTATAAAAAAAATAGAAAACAAAAACACACACTCATACACATATTTAAGTGTGTGTGTGTGTTTATTAAAATGAAATATTGTTATAAAGTTATAAACAAATAAAATGATTCTTTTTTACCTTCATTTGCACCTGAAGTTTGTATGGTCTACTAGCACCCCAAATAACAAGACAAGTAGCCAAAAAAATCAACACAAATCCCATGATAATCATCACAACCCGACACTGTCTCGTAAATTGTTCATCACCATAATAATAATCATCATCCATCTCTCCATAACGTCCCTCAACATCTTCCTCATCAATCACACTAAACAAATAATTATTCCCTTTCTTCTTTTTCAAAACATGCTCATGATGTTTCCCAACAATCGAAAATCGGTACGGTCCCGACACTCGGCTCTCGGACGACATCCGCGAATGCGACGGGGATTCGGCGGGTGTCGTGTGACTATTGGTTGATGACTTGTCATCGTGTGAGTAACGTGGTGGGCTTTGGACAATGTAGTCACATTTAGGAGATGTTGAGGATGTTGAGGTGTTTGAGTCGATTTCTGATTGCATTGTTATGTTATGTTATGTTTAGAGAATAATAATATTATTAATAAGTTGTTGGGAGAGATTGAAGGGATTGAATAGATTTGGAGGTGTTTCGGAAAGAATAAGGAGCGATAAGGGTGGGAATGGAAAGCGACCGTTTCATGTGAAGAGTAAATGGGGATTTTGGAACCTTAAACTAAACCTTAATGTGGACAACTTGTGTCAGAGGTGTGTGATAATTTCGGCTGAACTGTATTAAATAGTTACTCCATATATTAGTGGGCTCCAATTCGGGCCCATGGGTTATTTTTTATTATTTTAACTAGTTGATTACCCCGAGAGTGTCCCGGGGTTGAAAAATCTAATATTACTTAATAAAAAAAAAAGATAAAAAGAAGTAAACAGTCTCAACCTCTTTTAATGTTAAAGAAAGTTGTTCTAATGTTTATACTATCAAAAGGGGTTCTCATGCTACGTTCCCAGCAGATTAAAAAACCGCAACCTCTTTTAATGCTAAGCATATCGTTATAGCACATGAACATGGACAATTCATGTATGTAATACTAGGTTCAAAAACATATATACTATCATAACATGATTAGTGACTTGCCAATATATGATTAAGAAATTACCTAAATACATTGTGTTTTTTTTCTGCATGAACAAAAACTCACTAAAAAAACATTTTTTTCGTTTTTGTATAGCACTATGGGCATGTTTGGATAAACTTATTTGAGGCAAAAAGGACTTTTTGTTAAAAGGACTTATTAACTTATTACTTTTTAAAAAAGGAGTTTTTAAAAAAGTGTTTGGATTAGCTTATGTGGTGGGGAAAAACAATAAGTTGATAAGTTAGTTTGTAAAAAAGTGTTTTGTTTAACTTATTTAGGTAAAATGACCAAAAAGGGTAAAAGGGGGAAGGTGTAAGGATATAATAACGACACATAGGTAAATAACCATCAATAAGTTATAAGGATGTTCAAAAAGTCACTCCTCCCTTACTTTTCCAAAACAACTTATCATAAGCTTACAAAAAGTTAAAACAAAAAGTCCTTTTCCTTTTGCCAAACACTTTTTGTAACTTATTAACTTTTTGGAAAAATTATAAGTTATAAGGAGGTGGAAATAAGGAGAGCCAAACATGCTCTATATATGGTGCTCGTTGGAAAGATAATAAAACGATCGTTAATTTGGTGTAATTTTTTTTTCAAAAAAATGTTATAAATAAAAGTTACCAACGTTTAAAAAAATGTGAGCGGAAAATAAGAAACAAATAAAAATAAAAATATTAATTAACATATTTGAAATTTTAAAATAATTAATAGTTCACTAACATTTAAAAAATATGAGAGGAAAATAAGGAAAAGATATTAATTAACATATTTGAAATTTTAAGATAATATAGATATAGATTTTACTTAAAAATACAAAATAAATAAATTTAAAAGAAAGCTTCACATGATCCACATGGCACATTTAATGAGGGGTTGAGACCTCCATTGAATGTCACCTCATACAAACTCAATTCTTTTATTATAAGTTATTATGTGATGCGTTAAAAAATTCATGGGTATATGATCGGGTATATAGTTCGGGTAGTTGGGTATGTGGTTTCGGGTAATTGGGTCGGGTATCACCTAATCCCAGGCCCGACCCAAACCCACAATTTTTTTTAAACTAATTCCAAACCTGACACAATATCTGTCGAGTTACAAAAAATAGTCGTTTTTTTTCTCCGTTTTTTATATAGCACTATGGTACTCGTTTGAAAGATAACAAAACGCTCGTTAATTTGGTGTAATTTTTTTCTTTAAAAAATCTCGTATATAAAAGATATCAACATTTAAAAATTATGGGAGGAAATATGAGAGAAAATAATAAAGGTTTAATATTTAAATTTAGTAGATTAGTTATTTAATAGATTAGGTTAAACCATATTTATTCATTTTTTTTTAATTGGTCTAGAGTTGCCACATCACATCATATGTGGCATCTCTCAAAGGAGAGATTGATGGTTGAGACCTCCATTAAATGTCACCTCAACAATATTCAATTCTTTTATTATAAGTTATAGATTATAGATATATTTTGTGCAAAAATTTATTGAGTGGAGTGCTACCCATAATTTTTTAATATTTTTAAATTTTTAATTCTGTTCACCATCTATAATTTTTTAATATTTTTAAAAGTGGTTGTGAATAGAGGAGAGAGAAAATATAATGATAAAAATATAGAATAAGTATTATTAAATAGAAAAGGAGAGAGAAAGGTAGTGATTTTTATTGTAATTATAGAGATGGAGATGAAGTGTTTATTGTGAATGCTCTAATGCTATCAAAACGTTCGTTGCTACGTGAATACCCTGATTCACCTCCTAAAATACATGTTTCGAGGCAACGCTATCCTCAATTATGGACCATACGTTTTACATTCTTCTCTCTGTATCTCTATAGAAGTAAACAAGTGAAATACATAAAAAAAAAAAAAAACTAAATATGTGTGAATTTCATTTGGAATGTATTAATTATACAAGATTTTTATGTAATAATTGTAGTTAATGTTGTTTTTTTTGAACGGTATCTCGCTCAGGGCTATACATGAGCATAGTCCGGCTGACGTGGGATTCGAACCGGGCACTCCAGGGTATGAAGCAGGCTAAGCCTGAAAACCTCCCACCTCACCTGCAGCAAGTGAGAGTCGAACCTGGCTCTCCAAGGAGAAACCAAGTCCTTTCCACCACTAGACCACAGGGTCATTGGCTGTAGTTAATGTTGTTGATCATGAAATTTTAGATATTGATTTTGTGTATTTTTTTTCAGGTGTAGATTAGTGGAAACCCTTTAACTTGAAACCTTTTCTTCCCAACTTCGAATCTCTCCCACATGTCGGTCCCTTTCAAGCCTATTGGGTATATATTTTCTTCGATGGACGGCGAGACTCGAAACAGGTACCTTCCAGACAGGAACCCATAGGGGAAAACGTTCCCACGTCTGTTGTATTACTGACCTTTTTTGATAAACGAATACCTATCGTCTCATTATCCTTTATCGTGTATATAATAAATAAACTTTGATGAATAGTATTATTTTTATTAACATTTTGTCATTTCCTAAAGTCTGTTTGCAAAACTTGTACGGGAACATGCCCTTTATTATAGAGAGATGTCGCCCTTCACTGTAAAGAGGGGTCGGGGTTTCAATACAGAAATGATTTGAATATGGATGTCTTGTGAGATGTTCTGTTTGTAAAACTTTGTACGGGGAACATGCCCTTCATTGTAGAGAGATGTCCCCCTTCACTGTAAAGAGGAGTCGAGGTCTCAATACAGACATGATTTGGATAGGGATGTCTTGTGAGATGTTTTACGAAGGGCAGGAATCTCGGCTAAGAAAGAAACCTCAGTTAACTTTTTGACAGACCCACATGAAGGGCGGTCCACCCTAAGGCCAGCAGATGTCCTCATGTTCGGGTGGGTGCAAGGCAAACATACATGTGTTGATATCACTGGGGTGTCTCCGCTAGTGGGACTTCGGGACTCGGGGTTTGTGGCAGGGTAAGCAGCCTTAAAAGCTAAATCCAAGAAGGTTGCTAAACATGAAGCTGTCTGTGTGGAGAACCAACACGGTTTTGTGCCTTTTGCATTTGATACTTTTCGAGGACTTGCTCCAGAAGCAATCCGGTTTTTAGATCGAGTGCAAAAGGTGATGAATTGTAACTCTCCGACGGTCAAGGACCAACGTTTTATTTTTAACAGAGTAGGTTTTGCTATTCAAAGGAGGTAGTGGCGTAGCTTTTTGCCCTGGTTTTTAATGTTACCATTAAAATGTTGATTTGTCATTAGACCATGGATGATGGTTAATGCCTTTTAAGGGGCATTTTTCGCCACATCATCTTTAAAATGCACCTTTAAAGAATGTGTAATGGTTAACCTCTTTTTTAATGTCCCTTTAGTAATCACTTTCCTTATTTTCTTCTCTTTGGTCATTATATTAGAAATGTCCTTTTTTTTTCATGCCCCTATAATGTTCAGAGGGACGGTGTTAAGGGCGCTATCAAGCTCATTCATACCCACATAATACTCATTACACATGGTCTTAGAGTTAAGGTGTTATTTGTCTTAGTGTCAAGAGTTCGAGCCCTATTGAACACACATTTAATGTAATTAGGAACAAAAAATAACAAATTAATTTATTGCTCAAATCAGTTACTATTTTATTAATTTCTTACATTGATACATCTCATGCATAAAGTGTTTTCCTATCCAATAAAATAAATATAAAAAAGTATTTTTTTTGAACGAAAATATAAAAAAGTATCAACTACCAGTGGCTATTAATAGGAATTTAAATACGTCACGATATTGTAACAATTAAAATACTTTTGACTAAAATACTAAAGTACATGTTTGAAATCTTGCTATCTACCAGAAATGGTTTTCTTTTATATTGTTAGAAAATTACAAATTAAACAAAATATTAATTAATTGTATCGTTAACCTTTTAAAAAAAAAAAAATTAATTGTATCGTTAGAAAATTACAAATTAAACAAAATATTAATTAATTGTATCACTCTGTGTCATTAAGTGTTTAATTAATTCATCAGCAAAGAGCTAAACTTTCTGATCTGACTTGCGAGGAGTGGGCTGCATTTGATGTGTCCAAGTTTGTTTAAGTGGTTGCTGTGTGTGTTTGGTGCTTTTGCCCTTTGTTTTGGCTGCACCTTTTGTTCGTTTTTTGTTTGACTTGTTTGTTCCTCCAGTTTCTTGTTGGACTCTTTATATATATAAAGATGTTTCGCCGTTCAAAAAAAAAGGAAGTGTTGAATAAGCATATGTCAATGTGGTGTGGTGGGTTAAAGTGGTGGTGTGTGATTGGTCGTGTGAGGGTTATGAATAAAGGTGGAGGGACAAGGGGGTAAAAATTTTATTTATGATCATTTTGAAACTTAATAGATAACAGACTTACTACATGATTTAGGGATGTCATTTTGGTGAATCAAACACGTTTAACGCTACTGATTCAAAGGTAGTCTCTTAATAGAATCATTAAGAGCGTATCAAACAACCCATAAAAAAATAGTAATTCGCTTTTCTCTTTTTATTTAATTAAAACTCACCCCAAAAGTAATAATTGTTATATATTTTAAAACAAAAGGTCGGTAGCATAGGCCACCGACAAAAAGACGAACAAGCCACTCAAGTTTTGAATATGACAAAAATAGTCCCTGTATTTTTTAAATTGGCATTTACATTCCTACATTTTCTAAAACTTTACATAATATCATTTCACCCTTGAGTTCTAACTTTTCAAATCTACCCCGTATTTTTATTCTTTAGCTTAAAAGAAAAACTATTTTCCTATGTGGTTATTTTTATCTACTTGTCTGTATGGATTCACGGTTTGACGTAAATTTTTTCGAAATGTGTGGATTCAAATATAATGTGTTTTCATGCTTATTTTTATGTACATTTTCAGTTGATCTACATTTTAACGTTTTAATGTACGTGTAAGTATAAATTCATTTTCAACATAAATGATATAACCTTTCGACATAAACTATTATCGGAAATGAGACTGGTCAAATATGTTACGTTTTCATGCTTATTTTGCGTATGTTTTAGGCCGGTCTACGTTTTGACGTAAACCATATATGGAAACGAGTTGATTCAGATATAATACCTTTTCATTCGACGGTAGTTATTGTACGTTTGAACGCACTAAGTCTTGATGCAAAGATAAGGGTGGTGTAGTGTTAGGTGGACTCCTCACTAAACAGACCAACATGGGTTCAATTACGTCTCTTGTGTAACCACAATGCTTTAGTGTGACACCCGGCAAATTCTGGTTAACAACGTTGTCTAGATGAAAGTCTACCTTAGCGAGTCACGCGTATGTTGTACTTAACTGGGTTAGTTAAGTCGGGTTATGGTTCGGGAACTATTGGTTAGTCTAGAAGATCATTGGATGTTGGTCTAGAGGTTCGTTAGATGTCAGTCCTTAACCAAGTGTACAAACGGTGACGATTTGTAGGATCGTCAGGGCATACGGAACGTACGAGTCTCGAGTCCCGGGAATTGGTGAACGAGTGTGAAAATGTGTATTTACTTGTATTATGTGTTTACAATCATTATGTGACTTGTCGGTACGTGAATATGTATTAACATATGTTAAAACGGGGTTTAACGCGCAAAACGCACAAAACCAACCCCTATAGGCGATTAGAAGGCCTAATCACCTATAGGGGAGGCGAGTAGGAGACCCTAAGGGCGATTAGGGGCCTACTCGTGTGAAGGTATAGGCGAGTAGGCCTAATTGTGTGAACCTTCATGCGATTAGCAGCCCTAATCGCGTATAAGGGCTGCACAATCGCTAGTTACGGGCTGGACGACTAAAAACGACTATAAATACCATACTTAACCTCCTAAACTTCATTATACCAACCCTAGTCGTCCCATAACCCGCCCCAACACATAAACAACCTCTGGAAGGCGATTTTTGATCAAAACACAAGGTTTCAAGCTTGAATCATCATACTTTCATAATCCTAAGGTTTGATTTTCATCCATAACTCTTTGTAAACGTTTTTAATCAATCCCTAATGGTCCAGACCTGTTTTTAAACGAAAAAGCTTTCTGAAAATCGTCAATAAGGGTTGTTAATCGGATTATAACTAATATGCATGCATTATGGGTGTGTATGATTAGAAAGCTAGGATTTTTATGATTCATGATGATGATTTGATATGTTATTATGTTAGATCAGTATTGATATTGATAGTATGATGATAGAAGTCTCAGTAATTGGATATTAGGGTTATGATTACGCGTGTTAGTATGATGTTGCATGCTATGTGAATGGTGTTTGGATTACTTGGTTGCATGCAGGACTGATTATACGAGGTTAAACGAAGGATTTTGGGTTAAACATGTTTAGGATAGTGTTTGGGATGATATTGGGTGGTTACACACGTTCTGGATCTGATTTGGAGCGTTAAACGCGCGAAAAACCGGAACAGCAAGGTTACAGGCGAGTAGCATTCCTAATCGCCTATGTTATAGGCGAGTAGGGTGCTAATCGCCTATAACACAGGCGAGTAGAGGCCTACTCGTGTGACAGTAAGGGTGATTAGCCCTAATTGCTAGTAAGTTCAGGTGAATAGCCCTAATTGCTAGTAAGTTCAGGTGAATAGCCCTAATTGCTAGTAAGTTCATGTGATTAGCCCTAATTGCTAGTAAGTTCATGTGAGTAGCTCCTAATCGCCTATAATAGAGGCGAGTAGGGTTTCTAATTGCTAGTTGACCAACCTAAATGCTAGTTGACTTTTCCTAATCGCGTGTACTGCTGCTGTAAGTGTAAATTAGCATTCCGAGACCCGATTTAACATGTAGTAACATGCTAGGAACTCCGTAACATGTCTAATAACTTGGTAACATATATTTGGATGTAATTCGGTGATACGTGAACTATGTGCTATAACTTGTTGTGCGTTAACGTATGTTAAGTGTAATTGCGTTATTGTATGTTTTGGAGCGTAAACATAACACGGGGAGTCTCGGGTCACCAATGGGATGTCGGGTCTTGTACTTTGGGTCAGTTAAACAGTCACGGTGTTTTCAAACAAACTTGGTTATGGTCTGGACATCTAGGGACTAATTAACCTGCGGGTTATTAGTCTAAGTACTTGTAACTGTCATATGTTAGGTCGCCGCTTACGGGACTAGCATAGCAGCTGGGTTTACTCGGGTTAAGGAGTAACGCAACTTAAGGTGAGTTTACGGCCCCTCTTTTAAACTGGTTTTATACTTTCGGGGGAGAAAACATGTGTTAAAACGATTGTTTGGTAATTACTGTCATACTATGGGTTTCTATTGTGTACTACACGATCTTTGGAAGTCCCGGGGGGGAACCATGAATGTGCGGGTTTGCACAACGGGGAAATGTGAATAGCGCTATTGGGAGTGACCAACCCCGCTCGTCGGCTTGGAGGGCCGGGCGAGTGCATATTGTCTCAAACAGGAACAACAGGAACATTTGGTACTTTTCGGGCACAACATCTGGTATTCGAGTTAGTAATGGTTTTCCAATCGTGGTAGTAACAAAACGTACGCCTAGCTAGCGTATACTGGTTTTCGATTTGTTATAGTATGGACAGGTGGACTTGGTACTTGGATACAAAACCTGTAAACTCACCAGCATTTTTGTGCTGACGTAAACTTTTACATGTTTTCTCAGGTCGCTAAGGTAGCATGAATGGAACTAGGGCGCACGCGTCTGCACGGCGTCTAGCTAGAGTTGCATGATTTTACAAACATTAAACATTGGTTTATTATTGAATAATTGTTTTGAATAAGCTTCCGCTGTAAACGGGGATTTTAAACTATGTTTTGAAATTGCATTTATGTTCATTTAGACTTGTTTATTGTGATCGTTGGTTTGGATCCTGGTTTGTCATGCGCCTCGCGGTAAAACTCCGCAAGTGGATTTTGAGGGTGTGACATTTAGAAACACACGTTTAACGCATCACATAACGTGTCGCCAGCTATAAACATCTAAGGCATCGCCGCAACATGCAACCTTTAGCAACAATCTAGTTCTTTCTTATATTTACATAGTTTAGTGTAAGTACCCATTATCTCAAACATGATATTCAAAGGTGTTAAAGACAGAAAACCAGTAAGACTAAATTAAAACCTTTGTTAAAGGGATTCAAAAGCTTACTAATTTGTCATACAAAATTTGTTTGTTCATAAATGGATTGTGATTCCTCTAGGTAGCCAGAGCCAGTCAGTTTTTCATGAAGAAAAACATGATAAGTCTTCAATTGTTGAAAAGTTATGTATGACCTTCTATTTGCATTCTCCTAGTTATGAAGGTTATTATCTCATAAGGCATAGAAAGAGATTTTCCAGGCCTAACATCATACTTTCATCTACTCTTTTAAGTTAAGTCCTCCTCTAGGAGAATCATTCATAACAAGAAAATCTTTGATATGACAAATGAATATTTCACATATCTTTCTTAAAAGTATGTCTATTTTTTAATATTCTGATAGAGATAGATAGATGGTACCTAGCCAAACCAAAGGCTAGAATGAGAGTTTAGACTTTTTATCATTGGTGTATACAAACACACAGTCTACTCTACTCTACTCCTAAAATCATCACGTATGCACTCTACGGGATTTGAATCCACAACCACTAGATTCTACCCCTCACCGGGAATTAGAGAAAGGAGAGGATAGGATTGATATTACCATAATACATGGCTTCCCAAGGATCATTATGATAGTATTTAGTAAAGACTTGAATAGATATGCTTCATAAGAACAGGTAACTTGGCAGGTGAGTCACTCTCCGTTAATCGAGTAGGTGAGACTTGTTCTACTTTAACTTCTCTAATTCATAACACTAGCTAACCAGCGTACCTAGAATGAGCATACATCAACTGAAAGAAGAGGACTGAAGCGAGAATGAGGTCTTGTTTTTGCATGGCTTGGGCTTGCTTTGATATTTGTTGTGTTTTGGCACTTCTATGGGCTTTCATCGAGGAAAGCTAGCTTCATAGGCCAAGTTTTCATTTATGGGACTTTCTTTGATGGTTCATGTAAGCTTGTGCCTTCCCTTCAGGCCCTCTTAGGACACCCTGTGGGTTAAAGCATCTAAATGTGGGCTTTGCTCATTTGATGACTTAGTTTTCCATGCATCAACATATATGTCATATGTTGTTATGGAATCTTTTCTACGTAAGTTCGTCCCTGGTTCTTGCACAACTTTTATGCACCCCCCCCCCCCCCCCGCCCGTTTTTTTGACGCAGTAGTTGAAATTTGCGATTTTCGTAGGTAAATTTAGTCCGGCACCCGCCGATTTACCACTACCGACCGAAAAAAATTTGGCATTTTTGCAAAGCAAATTGTCCTAATCATTAATGTCAACTAGTGTTTTAGTTACCCGCGCTTCGCTGCGGGGACGCTACCGAAATGTCTTGACTAGTTATTTTCACCAATTGGCAATAGTGTCGTACCGCTATGTAGCATTTTTCTTCAATTACTTGGGCCAATAATCTTCAATTAGGTTAGCAATTTTCATCAATTACATAGGCCAATAATGTGGGCAAATAGTCTTCAATTACATGGGCCAATATTGTATCTGTCCAACCAAGTGACCTAACAGTTGACAACCACGTGATATTCTATGACTCCCACCAATATTGATCCAATGGTTGACAATGATGTGTGCAGTCAACTTTGTGTATAAAAATATCGGTCAAAAAAGTAGGCATGTTGACTTTTTTTTCTTTATTTGTGGGTTGGTGTAGTGCATGTTAAAGGTGTAAGCATTGATGGCTTATTTTACCCGTAGACGCTGTAGAAGTGTCATTGTTTTAATAGTATATATAATGGAACCAACCATACCAATCAAAATAGTTTCGTCCATGTGGTTTTGGCATTTTCGTCACTTTCATTCAACCTTTTTCCTCGCATCTAGGTCCACGCGGTTTCAAAATCTTGTCGTTTTCATCTAATTCGTTAACCTCGTCCATTTTTTATTGTTACACAAGTGGCATTACTATCTTTTTACACATTGGTTTATTTTATTCATTTTTTTACTTGTCTATACTTGTATACATTTGTTTATTTTATTAACTTTTTTGTCCTCTTCATTATACAATGAATCAACTTTATGATTTACCAAGAATAGAGCATCACCACAACAATCCAGACAAAGTATATGACATTCACTTTTATTAGTTCAAGAAAACAATTGTTACCATGAGTTTGTTGAGGATTGAACTTGAAAGCTTCAATCTTTACCCAGTTTTGTAGAAGCCCTAATCAAATTAAGGGAACTAAAACATACCCATTGGATTAATAAACGGCAAATCAAATGAAAAATTCACATTCACTGATGAATCAGCTTCACGAATCGCCACGACTAGAAACCTTCCAATTAGCTTTCTGACCAGATGGTGGTGACGGCCCACTCATCGAATAACGCAATTCCAGCACGGCAACGTGTTCCAGAGATCCGAAATTGCATCATAATTGTAACCAAACCCTAAATCTAAACACCCTTTGAGTTCTTCAAAAATCACGTTGGTGGTCACTGAAACAGACGATAAGTTTAAAATGGCGCGTTGGGTGGGTAATTAGGGTTTAATCGAGGACATGTACATGACGCAGACGATAAGTTTACTCTTTTCTTGATAAAGAAACATGAATACGCAACAGTTACTTGGATAAAAATACAAACAAAAATGGTTGAAAATGTTCAATCAAACAAGACCTTTTTAAACAGCAAAAGCTAGCTTTGTATCTACATGATTCACACGGGCTCGTTAAATTCGATTCCCAGCTGTATATAAAACAAACATAAACGACTATTTCTCTATGTTCATATACACTAATGCAATCAGACTCTGTTGCTAAAAAATAAAAATAATTGGAAAAATTCAAACAAAGAAACCATTGTTGGATCCAATGGCTGAAATTAACTCGACTTACATCTACCATCTTCATGTCTCCTCAGCTTCTGTTGTTTCTTGGTCGCTCCACATTAACATTTGAATCCAAAGTCGATAGTATTTGTGGCATTGACATGCCCCCAGATACCACAATTTCTGCATCAACAAACAAATTAAATGTCTAAAAATATTAATATATAGGGAAAATTTTGTTTTGGCAAAATAAGTAGTTCTAGTGCGGGTCAAAACTGGTCGGGTCGAGTTGCAAGCATTCTTCTGACTTATTTGAATTTTATGAATGACTGTAATAAATGTATTATATCATTACAATGATAATTACTTTTTTTAATAATAAATCGACTTCCAGAGTTTTATGTATTTAAATACATGTAAGATGGCTTTAAACTTGTTTGACAGCATTTCATTTTTAGTAATTCTTTTAGCTTAAGCTGTATAACGTTTTGAAGAGAGAAGACCCAAATTGACCCATTTGTCCGTTTGCATATAAATTTGTCAAAATTGTCACTACCTTGAAAACGTGAGGTTCAATAAGACAATAACCAAATCATTTCTTTTACTAGTCGAGCAGCATTATTTTTGGGGCGTCTGGATGTGCATTTAAATATATTATGACAATTTTCAGTGTCTGGGTAAAGCTTATTTCAAAATTTGGTTTCCAAATTCGAAAATCATATAAGAAATTGCTGAAAGAGTATATATTATTCAAAAAAAAAAAAAAAAAAAAAATTACCTACCTCTCCCTAGCTTTTATCGATTGATTATTTGTTTATAAATAATTCAATTCAAAATAACAAATTTTAAAGACACACCCATACACCCCTTAAATCTTTTCAATCAGTTTCTGATGGTTTTAACTTTTTATTATTTACTGAAGTAGTCATCCACTACACTAAAATCACAAACATAATTTTTTTGGGTACTTCATGTCAACTGCTGAGAAGTTGATATAGACATTTGACATAATTACGACACTCACCAATTCCTTCACGAACAGATAAGTTGGGTCTGATAACATCCTTCGAATTGACCAAGAAGATATCGCCAATGTAAAGATGGTTTGTTGGGACATAAACAGAATATAGCTCTTCATCCCCTGAATAATTCTGAGATCCAGAAGAAAAAAATAAACTAAGTTGATGCACATAGAAAAAAAGGTTGATGCTCATAGAAAAAAACATAGGTCTTGCTGTTTTTCAGCATTTACATTTGATGATCACATTTAAACTCCATATTACACAAACAAATAAGAATATGGGTCTAACTTAACTGAAATGCATGGCACAAAAATAGTTGCAAGTAATAAAATATGGAGTCTGACTTTAGAGTCGGCATTAGATTTATTACAATGTACACATTGTTTAACAATAGAAATACCCATTTTGATTTTTTCCCCATAATAATACTAGTGTATTTGATCATCGCTTTGGGTCAACTTCCAACTCATTTAGGTGATGTCAATTTCATCTCATTTACTTATAATTGGGTCAACTGGCACGTGCTTCAAATCAAACAAGCCAACTAGGTCAAATGAAGAGAGAGAGGGATATATATATATATATATATATATATATATATATATATATATATATATATATAGGGGAAAGTTAATTTGAGAACACCTATATTTCGTGCGAACCGTGAGAACGGCATCTAAAACCATTCAAATTCAAAATTTCTTTTTACACTTGTCTTTATTACTAAAATACAATCTCAAAAACACAATTTACGCGTAAAAATTCAAACGTATACGAAAATAATTTGTTTTTACACATGTGTAAATTTACTGTTTATGCATGTGTAAACTGTTTCATTTACACATGTGTAAAAAGTTAATTTGAAAGTGTTTTTGCAAGAAAAGATGAATTATTTGGAAAGAAAATTCATTTATTAATGTTGTATTTTGATTATAATGAGGTTTGTATTAAAAAAATTTGATTTTGATTAATTTTTTTACTTGTTCTCACGGTTCTCACAATATTTAGCGTTCTCAAGATAACCCTATATATATATATATATATATAGAGAGAGAGAGAGAGAGAGAGAACACATCAAATAAGTTGAAAGGCGCCCAAATTTAATATTTTAATAATACAATCTCCTAGATCCTTTTATCCAAAGATTCAGATTATCGTTGCAATCATAATTAATACCGTTCATTTTAAAAAATAAATAAATAAATAAATAAAAGAGGCTGGCACATCAACTCAACCTGTTACAATTTTCCACGTACTTCACAATGACCAATTTTGACCGATTACCCAACCCACCCATCTTGACACCTGTATTCCTAACAGATGGTGCCCTCAAAATTAACATCACCTAAACAATGGAACTTCATCCAATATTAGGTTTAAGTTGAACCTGGAGAACGACAGATGAAGTAATGAACCCAAATGCGTATTCACCAATACGAGGATGCCTAATGATGGCAACTTCCTTAAATGCCTGTGTGTTTTGATCTGCAATTAAAGAAAACAATAGTGTTGATGGACTGTTTATTTATCAATTAATCACAGATTCACAGGAAATCTAATGACGGATAAAATATGTGGGAGGCAACCAAATATTCAACTTCATTAAGGCCACACATATATTGAAACTACTTTATAGGTCACCCAAGTATCCGGTTTCATTTGTACCAATCCGTGCCCTTACAATATTTTTTTTAAATAAAAACCTAAATAATGTTCACGCCTCATCAAGGGTATGTTTGTCTTTCCACAGAAGGTAAGGGCATCGTTGTTGTCCAAGATGTTTTCTTACCTGAATTGGTACCTTGGTTTTAAAAAGCGCGAAGCGCACAAAAGCGACGAGGTCTAAAACCGAGGCGCAAAGCGCAAATCGCAAAAGCGGTGGGCTTTTCGTACGCGAAGCGCAAGACAATTATATAATTTTTTTTATATATGCTATAGGTTTTTAGCATTATTTACTCAAAATATAGATGCAAATAAGGTATATATATGATTTAACTAAAATGTACAACCTTTTTAGCTACATGTATAACACTTTTAAGCACAAAAACAGCATGTGTACAAAAAGCGCGCTTTTCTCGCTTTTTTTTCTTGCGCTTTGTGCGCTTTTCGTGCGCTTTTTGCGCTTTTCTTGCGCTTTTCGTACACTGCTCGCCTAGGGTTACATAAGGCGCATGGATTTGCGCCTAGGTGCGCTTTGCGCTTAAGCGCGCCTCAAGCGCGCTTTTTAAAACATAGATTGGTACCAATGAAACAAGATTCATACTTGGGTAAGCGGGGTTAAGTAGTTTCAAAACATGGGTATCTTTGTCTTTTTAAAAAGATTAAGGCAAATCTGTTATCCCACGTGTTATTTTACATGAACTGGTATATATGAAACCATGTAGATACTTGGGTGGCCTTTAAAGTAGTTTCAATATGCAGTGTTGTCAATGAAAACATGTTCGAATAATAGGGTGGCCCCAAAATACATTATGCCAAATAATATCCACAAACCTGGAGATATGGCAGCACTAATTTGTTTGGAGGCATTATAGATATGACGAACAAATGGCATTCGTTTAATAAACCATTCCCCAAGGCTCAAAACAGATGCACCCAACCAAGATGACATAAATACCCCAACCAAAAATATGAACATGATGGAAGTTATAAATCCAACACCTGCAAAAATTCAAACGATTAAAAATTACACACTTAAGCTGTAAAACTTCAAGTGAAAGTGGGATTTCAAACCAACCATAAAGTTGGGTTAGATTCTATCTCTAGTGGTCAAATGAGTTAAGCTACAAAAATTTAACTAAAGGGGAACGGTTTATGTCATCCAAAATGGTAGTCAAGTTCATAAAACCTTCTAAGAGTGTGTTTAAGATTGGTTATTGAAACTGTTTAAGGTGATTATTGCTATTTAAAACAAGCAATTTGGAATTCAAAACTACTTTTATTTCATATGAGTAATCAAATAAGCAGTTTATCACGTTATTATAAAAAGTTGCAATCACTACCATCATACTATAAATTTGTAATCACTAACAAAACAATAATTTGTACAAATTTCAGAAAGCTTTAGAACAATAGGTAGGCCAACCTTGCCCCGTCCATGGTAAAAACACATGTTTTGACCTGTTAGTCAACCCTGGCCTACCCACTTCGTCACCCCTAAATACAAGAATTAGAAAACTAACATATCTACTATATTCACAAAAAGAGTAGATAATGCTTTTATATAATGATCTAGTCTGGTTGCCCTACGCCATTAAGCTCACAGCTTATAGTTATAAGTTTGTGTATCTGTTTCCTGTTATATCCCAATAAGAATATATACAAAAAAGAATTTTTAGTAAAGACTAGTCTTGCAAGAGAAAAAGCAATATCAGTATTAAGAAACTTGATTGGAGTACTGTGTACATACTTGAACTCAGGGATTTCAAGTATATTATTGCCTTTTAAATAACAAAATCACTCAACTACAGGAAATGTTCAAATAGACTTATGAAATGATTGAAGAACTAAAAAACTATAAAATAGGTAATACAAACATGTGCCCACCAAATATATCTATGCCGAGTTGAACATAGATTGGAGAGAAAAATCCATCCACAAAATGTATAAACCACCATGTTATGTAAAAAGTAATAGCCATTGGCAATAGGATGACACTGCAAAAAAAGGATCAAAATCAAGCAAAAAATGTCAATCTGTCAGTTTAGGTGAAAAGACGAGTACATCTATATGAGTAAAATCAACTTCAATAGTTCAACCACAATAGTCATAAAAGAAAGGCCTGGTAATAAGGGAGTAAAATCTTTTTTGCTCTCTAACTTCGAACATATTAGTTATCAAATGTACCATAACTTTGGACCAATTTAGCACTTAATTACTCATGTCCAAATATACTTAAAAAGAGCAGCTAAAGTATCACATCATCAGGTGTGGTTTCAGAATCTTCTAAATGATTGGTTCACCACAAATTGTTATTAATTAAAAAAAAAAAAAACAGCCATCATTTTCAAATGCAAGCAAGAAACTTGGGTAACATCAAAAAAGCAGATTAGAAAAGAAAATTTGCATACCATCCCGTCATGAACTTTTTAGAAGCCCAACTCCTGATAACTTTGTAAAAAGTCTGCATGAAAAGACAAAAAAACACGGTCGAGGTCATCCACATATGATTGAAAATCACACACTGTGATTGTGCTGTAAGACGAAAAATAAAGCACTTTATAGTTTATTTACAGTTATCCCTAAGATTGCAGTTATTTAAAGTTATCCCTAGGATTGTAGTTATTTACAGTTATCCAATACTATTTAACTGTCATTATCTATTATGGCACAACTTTTATATGTCAATTTCTCTACACAATCAAATCATTCTCCATCATCAACCACTTCAATCCTGATTCTTTCCTTCTAACATTAAATCTATGGTTAGTTACCTTACTCATTATTCACATCAACGAATACTACCGACCTCCGTCCACGATTAGCGCTTCAAGTTCCAGCGCTGCTCCCTCCGCCATCCACCTCTAGCCTCAAACACCTTCACCGATTTTATTTGTGTCCGTGAACACGTTCATTTCCTTAATGAACGAACATAAAATCTCGTTCGGTAGCGTTCATGAACCGTTCGTGAACACATTTATTTTCTTAACGAACGAACACGAACAAGGCTTATTCGTGTTCGTTCGGTTCATTTCCAGCCCTATCTCAATATGAAGTTTAAACAAGTAAAACAAGTTAACCTAAAGCCCTAATTAATAATCAAATCATTCTCCATCATTAACCACTTCACTCCTAATTCCTTCCTTCTAAACACAAAACTCACAGTAAACTTATTCCAACCGAATCCATCAATAACACATATAACCTCAATCTTCCAATCCCCTCTCCACAAAACCCTACCCATAACCCAATCATACTTCGCATAACAACAATCAACCCTAGCATTCCAATCCAAACAACAACTTTAAACAACTAAAACAGATTCACCTAAATCCCTAATTAAGGATCAAATTATTATATTAAAAGAAACTAAATATCCAAAACCACAACTAAGCAATCAAATCGAACAAATTATTATTATTATTATTATATAAAAAAAAGAGGTACCTCACGGCCGGCGTTGTGAGAGGATGACGTGGCAGAAGGTGAGGGTTTTGATGACGTGCTGTCGTCATCGGCGGCGGTGTTGGCGACGGGGATAAGTAGCTCCCGATCTCTGCTGCTTGGAGATTTTTCGTCGCCCATTATTTTCTCTCTCTACTTTCTCTCTCTATATTTTTTTAACAGAATAATAATATTAAAAAAGGTGAGTTGTAACGAGAAGGGAGGAAAAATCAAAGCTGAGAAAACAAGTAGAGATTAGATATTGTATTAGATAGTAAATCCAGCTTATATATTGTGACAATAACTATAAAAATAGTTTGTATTATTGGAGTTTAGGATAAAATATATATGCACATGCTTAGAAGAAAATAGTGGGTCGATATCGGTTTGGTTCGTTACGGTATCCAATACGCTACTGATACTTTATGTAGCTTAAGATGTCAATGAACACTACTCTATAATTTATCCTTCTGGCTTTCATATTAATTATTATACGTGTTGTGTAACAAGAATTAATGAGTTGTTTATTGATACTTGTAAATAAGAAAAACATATAAATTAGAAAAAAAAAAGCATTCCATATGATTTTGTTGAGTGAAGAATTTAATGGTAACAAGGAAATATATGGGTGCAAACGAGCCGAGCCTTATCGAGTTCAAGCCCGAGCTCGAGCATGGCATGTGAAGCTTGTTAGGCTCGTCGAGCCTAGTGTAATATTAATTTTTTTTAATATTTAATAATATTTACCACTCATTTAAAGTGGTTTAGTAAACGAGCATCGAGCTCGAGCTTCACTTATCGAGCTCACGAGCCTAAATAAACTATTATTTATATTATTTTATTTAATATATTAACTAATTGATAATAAACGAGGTGAGCTCGAGCTCGAACTCTTATAAGTTAATCGATCTCGAACTCGAGCCTGGTCGAGCTCGGGCTCGGCTCAGCTTGTTTGTACCCCTAGAAATATGCATACAATATGTGCTTATGTCCACATTGACGAGAATAAAAGTCCCATAGTCTAAGTTATTCGTTCAGCATGACAATATCGCGGAAAGTTGGAGACCTTTCTAATTTAATGGGTCTAAAGTGGTTTCAACTTTACATAATAGAGTCGTTAAGGATTGAAAATAATCGCTTTTTATAGTCAGGTAAGTCGTTTAGTGGCGTTCACCTTGTGTGAATAGTTAATACATAGTGTCAAGGGATAAATGGTTTGCATAAGTATGAGATCCTTAAGAACAACTGATTTTAAGGTTGTTACATCAAGATTGCGACATATAGGATATAATGCATAAATGTTTGTCAAATGCGATCCTAATGGTTTGATATTTGTGAAATTTATCTTATCCTAAACTAATGTGTGATTATATATCAGGTCACGATATACCCACGAGTATTTGTTTGTTATCTTATCTGGTTAAAGATTATCTATTGGAATACCCATTACCTAAAACCGGATCTTAAACTCGCCTCAAACAACAACTTGAAATAGTAAATACTTACTTAGATTCCTAATAATTCTATACTTTCAATAGTTTTAAGTATCCTACAACTTTGACGTACCTTTTATTGTATTTTTAAGCTTGTATAATATATTAATATATTTGGTGTTGATGCGGATAAACCTAATACCAAACATGTAAAAATTTTAAAGCTAATCTCATTTTGGATATCTATCCCAAATGCTTCAGGTTTTTCACCGAGTTCTTTTGTCATCCCTAAGCTGAAGATACTTTGTTCGGTTGGGCGCTACACGAATTAACATTAGCATATATTTCCCATTCTTGTAGCTAATTATAATATATATATAACCATCCATTCCTATAATCACAAAAATATGCACCTCACAATTTGAAAAAAAACACACATGAAGTTTCTAAAATAAGAAAGACCACAAACATGAAACTGTGACAAAATCAAAACAAAAACAAATTAAAAACTAGATTCTTCAGGTCATTCATCTAATCCATAATTCATTATTGTATTCACAAATACTGATTAGGGAAAGTGGGTGGTTTTTATTGTTTTCTCATCCATTTAAACACATTTATGATACAATTTTATAGAAAAGAATTGGCTCATGTAGATCAAATGATTCAAATCATGCATTTCTTGACTCTTGTCAAAAATCATTGAATTTGTTTCCAAGAAAACTGCGAACGAAGGACAAACCTCGGATATACCTAAGGTGGAAACAATGGATGTTGAACAATCTACAGATGTTACACAAATAGATAACATGTCTGATTCAGACAAAAGTCCCGAACAAGAAAAGATAGAAGACCTGAAAGAAAAACATAAATTTGGTATGTATTTACTTCATTTTTCACCATAAAATTATATTTTATAATAAAGATTCTTGGTTTTGAAAGTTCATATTTTATGTAGAAAAATATATCACATTTTGATAAAGGTTTTGGATTCTTTTTGTAGAATTGGATCAAATAAAAGAAAAGTTTTCTAAGTTGCTTTTAGGAGAAGATATGTCAGGCGGAGGAAAGGGCGTTTCATCAGCATTGGCTTTATCAAATGCTATTACAAATATTGCTGGTAATCTAACAGTTATAACCGAACCGACCCATTCTCACCCTTAAATTATTTTCTTGACTAGTTTAGAAAAGTTCTTGATTATTCTAAAAATATATAATTGTTTTTGGGAATTTGTAGCTTCTGTGTTTGGAGAACAACGTAAACTAGCGCCAATGAAAGAAGATTCAAAAAAGAGGTGGAGAAAAGAAGTTGATTGGCTTTTATCTGTGACGGATCATATTGTTGAGTTTGCCCCCATCAACCACACCGCCCCAGATGGATCAAATATGGAGGTCAGCTAACTTTGTGCAACATACTAGAAAAATGCTTCATTGGAGACAAGGTCCTAAGTTGGCTATTGTAGGCTTATTAGACTCGGATAACAGACTAATAAGCCCGAACAAATGAGCTATAACAGCTTCATATCAGGACCCATCGCATTATGACATTGGTTTATGAGAGATTTTTTGGTATCTTACAAGTTCTTATGGTAGCACACTAAAAGTTGCAATGGTATTTGCAAGTTGCATTTTTAGTTTGATTTAGATTTTAAATTAGTTAATGAATTACACGGAAATTAAAAAAGTATTGAACACTATGGGTACCATGCTTTATGATCTGTGTATTTGTTTTGTAGCTTGGGTTTCTAATATACACTTCGTATATGCAGATTATGATGACAAAACAAAGAAAGGATTTGCGCATGAACATCCCTGCACTAAAGAAGCTTGACAAGATGCTCACTGTATGATTCATAATGTCAATATATAGAAATGACTCTTAATAAGGAGAAGTTACATAAAAGAATAGCATATGCTTTTAAGCCTATTCTGTCTATTTTCTTTTTTCTCAAATGGGTCAAACCAAAATATTACTAAATGGGTAACGGGTCAAGTGGTTTGAATGGGCTGAAGGTTGAAGTCGTCAAAACTCTATTTAAAATGCATATAACCTCATGAAGTCATTTTCTTAAATATTTAGATCACTGTTGTAATAACATTATTTTTGTAATAATGAGTAGCATGATAGTTATTTATGGAAAAGGGACAAAAAAGTGTTTACAGCTCAACCTGACCCGATCATTTGACCCTTATTAGAAATGACCCGTCTCAACCAGGACCCGTTTTGATTCGTTACCCAACTCGTCTTACCCACCATCTTACCAACTCTATTCATTACCTTGGATATGTCAATAACTAAGGTTTATCGCCGACCTAAATACTTGTTAGTGTGAGCCATGAAATATTAATGTTCAAATATGAATCATAAACTAGAAACATTCCCAAAGTATTTAAGCTTTGTATGCAAATTCACGTGTTATAAATACAACCAAAAACACAATATGCATATATGCATTTTCAATAAACTAACCCCCCCCCCCAAACCAAATCAGAATGACCAACTTTAAACTGCGCAACTCACAAACAGTAAGCAGCTTTGATATGCAATGCAAACACCTGCTAATGAATATATGTTTCAGGATTGTCTAGACAACTTCAAGGACCAAAAAGAATTCTGGTATGTGTCGAAAGATGCAAGTGCATCTAAAAAAGGAGTCCAACGAAACGATAAATGGTGGTTACCGACAGTTAAGGTTCCACCCGGGGGGCTCTCAGAAGAGTCAAGAAAATGGATGCAAAAACAAAAGGATTGTGCAAATCAAGTTTTGAAAGCTTCCATGGCTATTAATGCTGAAGTGCTAGCAGTAATGGAGATCCCTGAGGATTACTTGGAGAATCTCCCTAAGGTACAATGTAATGCTAAGGATACAGTAATTTATGTAGTGTGTATAACTATAACCTGGAAAGTTGCTTAAATGTCCTTCTATAACAACTTCATGGGCTGTACAAGGTGAATGTACTAAAAAGAGGTGACAATTCGACCCGAGGATTATTTTAATTATCATTTTATCTTTAAGCGCCAAACGGATAAAACACTAAACAACTAGTTAAAAAGGAAACAGGGTCAAACGGGTCGAGCATATAAAATAAACTGAAAGTTTGTCCACAACTTTTTATAACCTTTCCTTAGGGGGTTGGTGAATTATGGTTAAAACACGGTTGATGATTAATAATTTATATATGGCCATATTTAGGTGGTTGGGTTATTGTTTATACCTTTAAAAAGTTGGTTGTTAACCATAGTCGTTCCTGGCTATGCTTAGCAACCCGCAATAATTTATTAAATAATAAAAAGGGTGTTGGCGAGTCAACTCAGCCTGGCTCGTTTTCCCTTGAACTGTTCTCCAAGCCGCCCATTTTGCCGCAAATGAATTTGGCTACAAGGCTATGGCCTATTTGTCTCATCAGAATATAATTAGATTAGAATTTTATAGCATAATACTATACTTGAAGGCAAATTCTTTTAGTATACATGTATATATTAATCTTATACAAGATTGATTTGTTTTAACTAACATATAATTTTTCCAAGCAGAAGAGTCGTGATCGCCTTGGTGAAGCAAGTTATAAGTTCATTACAGCAGAGTTTTTTGACCCGGGACAGTACCTAGCATCCATGGACTTATCGTCGGAACACAAAATACTAGACATAAAAAACAAAATAGAAGCTTCAATAATTATATGGAAGAGAAAAATGCTTCAAAAAGAATCAAGATCTTCATGGAATTCATCTTCAAAAATGGAAAAAAGAGAACTGTTTGAAGAGAGAGCTAAAATTATATTATTACTTATTAAACAACGGTTCCCAGGACTTCCTCAATCGTTGCTAGACATCAACAAGATTGAGTCCAATAAAGTATGAACTAGACATATTTTTTTGTTTTTTAGTTTAAAGATTTGTGTGCAGTGGTGGAGAAATGTACGGTACGAGTATGAGCTCGTAAATTCCGTCAAACTCTTCACCTCTGCTCACAAACAAAATGGGTCAAGGAGGATTTGTGTTGAAACAAGTGATATTGTATTGGTTGGGTTGGGTAAGGTTGACCCGAAAAAGTTTTGTCCAATATTTGACCTTTTACTTAAATAGTTATTGTTTTTAAGCATTTCAAATTACATTTTGAGAAATTTTCTTTGACCACCATTTACTTAAAAATGGGCCGAGTCTTGCTATGTTTTAACTCTAGGTGGCTAGGTATTATTAAAATGTTGGCTCAAATGGAAAGGGAAGAATGTGTCAAAATCACCAAGGTGTACTTTTTATGCATAAAATCTCGGAATCATATTTTACACATTGTCCATCAAAGAAAAAACTTAGAAAATGGACATTAGTGTTTCAAGTAAACCTCATCCGCTTACAGAAAATTTTCTAAACCATATACGTTGGTGGGCTTGTGGGCTCCAAAAATAGGTTAAGTAGTTAAATTTAAAACTAGTTTAGTAGGAAACGGGTCAAATGGGTTGAATGTTGGCCAAATTTAATTTTTGATCTAAATAAAATTAGATTATTGCTGAAAATAGTTTGATTATCATGATCATATTGGACACATTAACTATAAAAAATGGACACAAAAGTTTTTCGGGCCAACCCAACACATAAAATTGGTGTTTTGACTCATTACCAACCCGTGACCCGCCAGGATAGACAACATTATTAACCTTATTTTCTTCTAATTATATAGGATGTTGGTCACGCGATCCTGGAAAGCTATTCTAGAGTACTAGAAAGTTTGGCAAACACCGTGATGAACTGTATAGAGGATGTACTCTATGCAGACGAGGTAGCAAAAACTTCAGCAGCCACAAAGTCACCATCATCAAGTCAAACACCTACGGGAACAACAATATTAGATTTTATGGAGTTGTAGGATAATCAAAAAGAAACATAAATAACTGTTGACTTCTTATATATCAACTTGATAGAGGACATTTACGTGTGGGAAACACTCAGATATTCAACTTTTTTCATTAAGGTAACTTGTATATCGAAACTACTTTATGGCCTCAAGTATGTATTTGGTGTTGTTTATACGAAATTCAGCTAAAAACCCGCCTAACGAGAAAAATGCCCTAATTTGTTTTAATGACAATATTTTTTTGTTGGTGTATAGAAAGAGACGAATTGATGTAAATGATTAGGGTATTTTTGGCATACTTGGTTGAGTATAAAGTAGTTTTAATAAATGGGTGTCTTGATAAAAAGTTTAATACATTGTCTATAAGATTTTGTTAGCATGTTGGCCAATCATATATGAAGAAATTAACCAATGGTTATGAAGGGAAACAATAGAAGATACGGTAGGAATAAAAGTGGATTGTGCCCATTGAAGGTATGTATGTACTTGATATGTTTAAAATGTGCATATGGTTTAGAGCATTGACTTATGAAAATATGTTTTATACATATTTGGCACATGAAAGGGAATTATTAGCTCACACATGGTTGCATATTGTAATAATACATAATTTTTGAAAAGGAAGTCCACTACCAATGCAATGGTCATGACATGCATCATATCGTCCACCGATCATTAAAAACGGGAGTTTGAAACAAAACAAGTTCATGGTCGATGTCACACTGTGATCGCGGATCATACGCAGTGGCGAAGCTTGGGTGGAAACCGTATATACCAAAAAAAAATTGTATACGGATACTATATAATCGGAACTTATGGGCGAAATAAGCGGGGAGGGGAGGGGACCCCCCACCCCCTATATCCTGCGCCAATGATCATTCGTCCTACCATCCCTTGAATGAATATTCGACAACAAAGTAGAACAAAAAATGCAAACACACTTAAAAAATGATGAATCAGAAATTACAGTATATGAATATGTTAAAGTAAAGCTACTGACAAACAAAATCACTCTTGAGTTTGAAACAACTTATTGACTTATTGGTTTTTTGAAAAAAGCCAATAAGTCATTTCTAAAAGCTAGGATTTGGTGCTTTTCCAAATGACTTATTGGTTTTTTAAGAAGCCAATAAAACAATAAGTTGTTTTCAAACTTAATCCCAAACACCCTAGTAGATAATTTATGATGAAGAATCTCAGTTTTTTTTAAGAAGATCGCTAAAAGGAGTCTTTTTTTTTTCAAATGGAAAATAAATGAGTTAAAACTATGTTTTTATAAATAAAAAAAATGAGGCAGGCACCAACAAAATTAGAAGGAAACATAGCTTCTTTCCATATTGCAACAAATTAGATTGTCAAGTTAAAACCTAATCCATTTGATTAAATGTTAAGGAAAAAAAAATCATATCGTTTAACTTGTTAAAACAAGGATATTACTGGATAGAAATATAGCAGACACAATTTACGTTTGATCCACCGATGAGTTGTGAGATCAATAATGGATGTTGTACCATAGTCACATGATTCGCTAATCTACCTGTGTACCGCGAATCGAATCACGCGTATCGGAATCGGGTACATTCGCGTACCGTTCGCATAGGATTTGCGATCCGATTCGTGAAATTGAGCGTACCCGATTGTGTAGAATTTCGAACCAAATATCACTGATTCGCGTACCGGACTGTCGAATTCGCTGTCTAGATTCAATGCGATTCGCGAATCGGAAGGCTGCTTTGTTTTTGATCTTATAATTATTAACTTGGTTAGTTTGTTTTATGTTTTTGAACTTATAATTATGAACTTTGTTTTGGATTATGATTATGAAATGTTTATTGGAGTTATTTGAAAAAAAAATATATATTGTATAATGTTTATATACGATACGACGTACCAACTTATAGGGTACACCGTACCACGTACCGAACTTATAATTATGAACTTTTAGAAATGCGCGAACCACGTACCCGATTTCGTACCAACATTTTTGTGAAAAAAAAATACAACACTTTATGAGAAAAAACCGTAATCATAGCAACACAAGCCCCCTCTATCCATGTCGTTGCAGGTCTTCCACTCCCTTCATAGACTGCCCTCCATTAGGCGTCCGTAGCCTACAACCCAGGAGGGAGCCACATCAGCATCTGCTAGCTTGACAAACCTCAATCTATGAAAGCCTGCGGTACCAACGGAACCGGGGAAAGTATACAGAAAAGACAGTTCTTTTCTATTAGACCAGTCTAATAATTCATATTAGATTAGTCTATTAATTCATATTAGATTGGTCTTAGTTAGTAATCTCGGGTTAGTGAATCCTTTCTTCAGTGATGAACTGTTGGCGGCAGTCCTACATTTTGTCTCTATGGACTTAGGAGAAAGGGGGCTCGGCGGGAAGAAGATTGTACCGTGAGAGAAGCAAGGAGGTCAACCTCTTTCAAATATACAACATGGATTCTGGCAATGCAATGTAGTTGGACTCTCATGTCGATCCGGACGAATCATCCTTTCAACGGAGGCAAATCTTTGCCTGTTAGGTAAGAGGATAACAAGTTACAAATTCTGTCTCGGTAGGACATGTATCTCTATTACTATGAATTTCATAAATAAAGTAGTTAATGATGGGGTTACCATTATCCTTTTTGTAATGACGAATCTTGTATCTGTTCCTTGAAGTCGATTTTCTCACTAACATTTTTTCTCTATGTAAACTTTCTTAGTTAAAACTCAAAATGTATTCTTGTAGTTTTGTGACACACAAGACATCACAAAGGGTTGACAACTTGACATACAAATTTTAACATTTAGTGTTACCTATCATTCCAAATAATTATTCACACTAAACCAATCACCATTCCTTACAAATAATAATACAAAACTAGTAGTAATAATTAAGGACAACCACATACACATACATCCACATGCACCGACACCCATAATAATAATAATAATCAATCAATCAAAGCCAGCTATCTTCCTCACCATTCACGTCATCTCTTACTCTTAACAAATTAAGGGTTCATTTCAATCGGTAGTGTGAACCACTTCATGAAGAAAAGATCAAATCTTGAACTCACACTACCTGAAACTAACCTTAACCCCAAAAAACCAACCCAAAAGCAGGAGACTTTAATAACCTTTTCCCAATTTACATTAACCCCACATCACTCAATTTCAAGAAAAGGGATGCAGAGTGTAAAATCTGCTAAGGTTGTTACAATTCATGGGTGTGCACAGTCTGGGGATGTTTCTGGTGTGCAGAAAAGAGTTCGTGAGAATCCAGCACTTGTTAATGATCGGAACCCTGTTGTAAGGAGTTTTTCTTTAAGGGTTTTATTTATTTATTTATTAATTTATTTATTTTTTTGTGGATTGGATTGGTTGTGATTGGAATTGGGTATGGGTACCATCTGTTTGATGAAATGCCTCACTGAGTTACTAATTAGAGTGACCGAGTTTTTGTGTTATATAATACGAGAATGTGCGCATATAATGTATATATGTGTGGCCCTCGGAGGGCAAAAGTAAAGTTGCACTAATTTTAACGTTATTTTACTAATTTCGTGAAAATAACATTAAAAACGACAGACGGTTAATCATGCATCAGGTGGTGATGTTGATAGCCCAAAGACAAGGGGGTACATGCACCAATTGGGTTTGTCCCAATTGCTAAGTGTTATGTGCCTTACGTCTAAGGCTCGATACAAAACTACTGTTGAGCCGGGGGTCTCACCGGAAGCAGCCTCTCTATTCCCACAGGGTAGAGGTAAAGCTGTCTATATCTTACCCTCCTCAGACCCTACCTTAGCTTTTGTTATTGGCGGGATTAACTGAGTATGATAATGATGTATGGTAGTTGATGCATTTAGTGGTATATTGAGATTTATATCAACTTTTAGGTAGCTTTGGTTGCGTGGAATGTAAAATTGGAATTGGAATATTCGCGCAGAAATTGTAATTTGATTAGGAATTTATATGTGTTTGAATGAAATCCGGATGGAATTGGAATGTAGATTCCCTTTCATATGTTGTTGTTCAATTAGAATTCCTTCTTTTGTTGAAACGAACAACGCAATAAATGGAATATGCATTCCAACTCCATTTGGATTTCGTTGCATTGTGTGAAACGAATGCTACCTTAATGGTTGTAATCCGGATTTGAAGGTTTTGGGGATTTTGGTTTCTACGGATCCTAATATGTTGGATATATTTTGCTCCTCACTTAATTGATGGTTGAAAGTTTTTTATAATGTGTAGAGTAAATTGTTTAATTCGGTTTTCTGCATTTGTTAATTTTCTTGATGCAGATGGCTAATACGCCCCTTCATGTTGCTGCCGGTCATAACAGTGTCGAAGTGGTTAAGTTTCTTTTAAACTTGGCGGGGCCTGAAACCGTTGACTTGGAAGCAAAGAACATGGTGTGCACAAAATCTTGATTCACTTTTAATCATTTGTGATAAATCATATATTCCGTTTCTCATTTTCATTTTATTAATGGAACATTCAAAATGAAGGTGAAAAAATGGAATGAAACATGCTAAAACAATAGTATTTTTTTTTTTTTTTTTTACATTTGATTTTGCAGTATGGAGAAACTCCATTGCATATGGCTGCTAAAAATGGGTGTAATGAAGCTGCAGGGCTTCTTCTCTCTCATGGGGCTTCCACCGAAGCCAAAGCAAATGTATGTGTTCTCTATTTTATTTTTTTTCATAATAATTACTCCATGTGCATGACCAAGATCTAATCTTTCATGTTTTGTATGCAGAATGGAATGACTCCATTGCATCTTTCTGTTTGGCACTCGCTCAGAGCCGAAGACAACTCGACTGTGAAAACATTGCTTGAGCATAACGCTGACTGTAGTGCAAAAGATGATGTATTAATAACTGTTTTTACTTTTTTTAATGCCCTAGTTAATGAGTTCGATAATCGAACCAGTGTTAATCTTGATTTGATTTTATCTTTTGATTGGTACAGGAAGGTATGACTCCTTTGAATCATCTATCACAAGGATCAGGAAACGAGAAGTTGCGCTCTCTACTCAACTCTTACTTAGAAAAGCAGAGACAACGTAGAGCCGTTGAAGCATGCAGTGAAACAAAAGCTAAAATGGATGAACTTGAAAAGGAATTGTCGAATTTAGTGGGCCTAAATGAGCTAAAGTTACAGCTTAGAAAATGGGCTAAAGGGATGCTTTTAGACGAAAGACGAAGGGCCCTTGGTTTAAAAGTGGGAACCCGAAGACCACCTCACATGGCCTTCCTTGGCAATCCAGGAACAGGTGATTAGGGCCTTTTAATTTATATTTCTTTCCTTTTTGTTTTTATTTTGTTGGGGCGGATAGACCTACACAGAAGCCCTTTAGAGTTGGCAAAAGGGACAAAATGAGTAATATTTGTTCAGGTCAAAACGGGCAATGGCGAAGGTTAGTGAGGGCCAGGGGGTGCCCCGCCCCCCTCAATTTTTTGGCTCAGTGGTAGAAGTTTGCGATTTTCATAGATAATTTTTATATTGATTGAGTCTGGCCCCCACCATTTTGATCTTTCGGCCCCTACCGATACGAAAAAATTAAGTCCGGCCCCTACCGATTTGATATTCAAGCTTCGCTAGTGAAAACAGGTCAGGTCAACTTCGGCTACCTTGCTAATACATTTTTGTCTATTTTTTATTGACAATTTAAGTGCTAAGTTTTTTTTTTTTGTTTTTTTTAGAGTTAAACCATCATTAAATTAGAATCAACACATTACAAGTGGACGGCTGCTAAGTATGATTACAGAAATGAAGTATGATTACAGAAATATATTTGTTAGTTCAAAGGAATAAATGATAAAAAAAAATTCTTATCCTAGTTGATAAGTTTTCTTTTACGGTGTTGCATGCGTATGTCACTGGGAGCGATAAAATTCTACTTTCATAACTTGTTTACATCATATATGATTTATGTATGTATTCTACAGGTAAAACCATGGTAGCTCGGATTCTTGGAAAATTACTTTTTATGGTTGGAATTTTACCAACCGATAAAGTAACCGAGGTACAAAGAACGGATTTAGTTGGAGAATTTGTTGGTCATACCGGACCCAAGACTAGGAGAGTGGTATGTATCTCTCATCTTTACTCTAATTTTCTATGATGTAGCGTAAATATCAAATTACCCTCGAAAGGAAGTATGCATATTTTCGCACACGGCCAAACTGTTAACATGGCCCTTTCGATCTCATAACCAAAGGTACTAATTTTTAAACAATGGTGTTCCACAAAACTAATATTTGGCATTTAAATGCAGCTAAAGGAGGCCGAAGGTGGGATATTATTTGTAGATGAAGCATATCGATTAATACCCATGCAAAAATCAGATGATAAAGATTATGGTTTGGAAGCACTTGAAGAGATTATGTCAGTGATGGATAATGGTAAGGTAGTAGTTATATTTGCAGGCTATAGTGAGCCAATGCAGCGCGTAATTTCTTCCAATGAAGGTTTTTGTAGAAGAGTAACAAAATTTTTCACCTTTGAAGACTTTACTACCGAAGATTTAGCTAATATTCTTCACTTGAAAATGAATAATCAAACAGAGGCTAGTACGTTATACGGATTTAAACTGCACCCTTCGTGTACAGTCAAAACCGTTGCAGATTTAATAGAGACTGAAACAACTGAGAAACAAAGGAAGGAAATGAATGGCGGTTTAGTGGATCCTTTGTTGGTTAATGCTCGAGAAAATTTGGATTTAAGGCTCAGTTTTGATTGTTTGGATACCGACGAATTGTTGACAATCACTTTAGATGATTTACAAAGCGGGATCAGATCTTTCTCAAAATGATCGGAAAAAAAAGTCTGGTTCTTTTGATCGTCGTCTATTATGGGATGTATGTTGTTATTTTTCGATATTTATGATCATTATGTGGTTATAGGTTATTGAAATTAATGGAGTTTTTAGACTTGATTAACAATTTGATTGTATTTTTCATGTAAATTTCTATTGAATTATTGAAATGATGTGTCCAATATTCAAGTAATGTGACTGCTATTCTTTTTGATAAAATATGATGTGTATGCTTGGGATGTTTGGATATGGGTTTGAAGATAATTTGTTTTGTGTGATTTATATAATGTCAAAAGAATATTGATAAATAATGTGTTTAAATGTGTGCTAATTTTACATATAAATAAAAGGAATATATATCACTGTCATCAAAAGACGCTTTGGCCGAGTGGTTAAGGCGTGTGCCTGCTAAGTACATGGGGTTTCCCCGCGAGAGTTCGAATCTCTCAGGCGTCGAACTTTTTGTTATTTTTTTAGTCACAAGTATTTTTGTTCATTTTATTCTTGTCGTTGTTGCTTCTAATGGGTCAATGGTGTTGAAACTTTAAAGTCATTTGAAATGTTTTGAAAAGCATTAAATTATTATAGTTATTATAATATAGTTATTGTGTTCAATGTTACCACATTATTATTATATTGTTCACCCCTTAATCAATCGTCACTTTTGCCAAAATAACCGAAAAATGAGATGATCTTGACCATCCAAAATTGGTGGTTACTTCTCAAATTAAATCCTGACCACAATAAGTCGGTAGTTATTACCAAAATTTGGCGGTTTTATTTTATCCAGAGCAGTTTGCAGTTACAAGAGATTATGCACTTTTCTCGAGTGCGGTTTTGCCCACAATCCTCCTCCTTCTGCGGTAACCTACTTTATTCACTCTTAGGGGCTGTTTGGTAGCCTCTTAATGAAGCTCTTAACCATTCAGCACTGAATGATTCAACATTCAGTGTGTTTGTTTCAGCTTCTGAATGGAATGGTTAAGTCTGAATCATTAAGATTTGGGATGTTGCTGAACCATTAAGCACTGAATTATTAAGCACTAAACTAGGCTGAACCTTAATGAGGCTCCCCTACCAACGTGGGACAAGAAAATTAACCATTAAGAGGTCCAACTTAATGATTCAGCGCTTAACCATTCAGACCTCTTAATCATTCAGACCTCTTAATGATTCAGCACTTAATCAACCAAACAGCCCCTTATCCTCTCCCTATATATCACCTGCCCTATCTCCCCAACCCATTTGCTCACTCGTATGTGTTCTTTGGATGCCTTCATCGTGTCCGATCGGAAGCATCAAGCAACCTCATCAGCCTCCCTGAAACTTAATGAACGACATCAAGCAATCAGTTAGTTATAAATCTAATCACAATTTCCAGTATCTGAGATCATGAATCCAATCTGGGTTGTATCACGTGAATCATGGTAACTTTTCTTTTATGTCCATTCAACACACACATACTAACTCCGGGGAAGGTTCAATTGAGAACTCATAGTTAGGGAGAGAACTCGAGAACTCCTACTTAAATTAAAAAAAAATCATAACTCAAAATTTAAGTCAAAAACCAAAAATCTGGTTCGGAGCTTCTCTTTCCCACGTCATCCCGGTTCAGAAAAAAAAATAAAAAAAATAAAAAATAGGCGACTTCTAATGCACCTGTGTAGTAAATGTCCGGTTAGCTTTAGGGTTTAGTTTTTGGGTTTAGTTTAGCTTTTAGGGTTAGTTTTTTTTTAGTTTAGTTTGTAAGGTTTAGGTTTTTGGGGGTGGGGTGGGGGTGGGTAGGGTGGGTTTAGGTTTTTAGGTAGGGAGTTAGGTTTTTTGGTGGGGGTTAGGTTTTTGGTTGTGACGGGTGGGGCTTAGGTTTTTGGTAGGCGGTGGGTGGGGTGGGTTTAGGTTTTTGGGTGGTGGGGGGGGTGGATGGGTGGTTTAGGTTTTTGGGTAAGCGATTTAGGTTTTTTAGTGAGGGTGGGGGTGGGTGGGGTGGAATTAGGTTTTTGGGTGTGGGTAAGTTGGGGGTAGGTGGTTTAGGCTTTTGGGTTATACTACACATATGCAGTAGCGTTTTTTAGGTGTGTTTTTTTTTTATTTTTTTTTATTTTTTTTCCGAACGGGTATGACGTGGGAAAGAGAAGCTCCGAACTAGTTTTCTATTTTTTTACTTAAATTTTGAGTTATGATTTTTTTATTATATTTTTTTGTATTTAATTAGGAGTTCTCGAGTTCTCTCAATAAAATGAGTTCTCTATTAACCATCCCCTGCTAACTCCTCATGTTCATCTAATTATTCTTTTCTCTATCATGAGTTTTCATTCATTCAAGACGCCATTAAATATGTTGTATGCTTATGGGTTTTGTTTTGGTATCTATCATTTGGGGTTTTCACTTTTCTTTACATTGCCCACCATTTGTTTGATAATATGCCTCAGTGAGAGTTATGTTGAGGAACTCATTGATGTTCAACTCCCTGTTAATACCATTTGCTTTCGATGGCTTTTTTCTTTAATCGATTATTGTTTTTGGTTTTCATAATACAGTTGAGACTGCAAAAACATTTACATCTCCTGTGAATTAGAGAAAAAAGACAGGGAACAGCGTCACTACAGGTATCAAGCAAGTGGGTTTTCAATTTAGGATTCGAAAAACATATCGGGCATGTGACTACAAATCAAAACGTGGTTAAAGGTTGTCTGGCTTATCGATTTTCGCTTGAATTTTTGTGCTTTGGAGGACTTGATCGGTACGTTTCACTCATATTAATGTTTATTTGATTAAATAAAGTTGCAATTTGAAATCAGACAAATGACCAATTTAAGGAGTTTGTTTACTGGCTTTTTAAGTTAACGAACAGTTATTCTTTTTAGCTATGTGATGTTTATGTCTATCTTTATAGTTGACCACCATATCATATCGAACAATAATGCAGCGGATTCATAATAAGAAATATTTGGGGTCGTAGTTCTTTCTATGTATCTTTGAGTTACTTTGCTACTTTTTAAATTATAGTGAAACCACGGAAAGCATGATGATGGCTTCGACATAGATACATCCGAAACACAACTAGAGTATCACAAATGCTTGCTTGAGATTCACATTTGAATTTGAGGTCAGTTTGATATTTTAATGCTGCATATAGATTCTTAATGTGGTTACAAGTCACAACTTTCCTATTTTTTCTAGCAAATAATGAAATGGTTGGGAATTACAATAGCAAAAGATTGCTCAGAATCTCAGATGTTACTGATAGATTTGCAAGAACAGAGAAAATGTTTGAAGCAATTGCTCAAAGTTTCATGGTTTTCGGAATACCCTATCAGCTTCTGAGTTCCGAGGAAGTGTCGAACTAAACGGTCGAGAAAACCGAGTCGAGTCTTGTCATCCAGTTCGGCGTCGCCGAGTCACCTTGGAATCAACAAAGTGGTAAGTCTTTGTCAAACAAAGATATTTATTCATTCTGCATGGTTCGTAAAATTCGTTCATGATTTCAAGCGTTTAGTTCATATATTAGAGCATGTGGATAACAATACTGAAATATTTAGGTTGGAATTGGTGAATGTCCTCGTGGAACAGTTGCCATATGAAAATCCAAATCCCCAACTTCTGATATGGATGTAATGAAAGAGGCCCGCATTATACTTGGCAGTTTGTTATTATAATGTGTTTTTTTTTTCAAATCACTATTTTTCAGAGTTTCTTGATGGTTTTGTGAGAGATGGATTTGCTATAGATCAGTATTCAGTAGCTCCATGTTTCATACAAGGAGTGGTTCATGTTCTCTGAGCAATTAATTGACAACAAGTTTTATGCCATTGCTAGAATGGTGGATACTCCACTTAAATGAGTTATTAAATAACTTCTTTCTTTAATGGTTTGGTTTTAAGCCATAAAAAAGTGGGTACTCCTCACAAGAATGAGATTCAGAGTGAGTGAGTTGGTGTTGGTCTCCATGAGGAAGTCAAAGGGGGCTAGGTGGCACAATTCAGTATTCATCATCCATTTGTTGTTGCCCTCACAAATCGACGAGAAACCTTTGTAAGTGTCTATGCATGTTGTTCATGATGTGTTTTGGGGATAACATTTTATTATATGCAATTTCAATACTTTCTTGATATTTTATTTTTGGTGGCTTGCATTTCAAAATCATCATGTCCAAGATACCTTCACAAATCAGTGAGACACTTTTGTTAGTGGACAAAATGAGTTATGCTTTGAGATCACTGATTGCTTAAAGTACAGGGTTTAATGTGCTTTTTGTTCAAAGTAGTTTATTGCTAATCTCATTTCAAATTAAGGATGTAGTGATTATGGTATATGGGCTATGATAAAAGATAAGGTTTTGAAAAACATATTGTTAAGGCATACGAAGCGAGTATCAGATCACTCCCCTAAGATAGTAAGTTTCTCTGCTATACAATCTGATTTATAAAATAAATGATATAGTTTATGTTTCAATGACCGTTATAATTTGGATGCTATTCAAAGATTTATATGAGGCATGGCTAACTTAATGTCATGGAGAAGGATTTCACTTCACTCTATTCTAAAATTCAAGCGCAATATAATACCGAAATTCTTTGTGTATCTTATTATATTTTATGTTAACAATTATCACTTGCAAGTACCGAATTTCAATCTTTCACCAGTAATAGCATGCTTGTCTTCGACCTCTTTTTTCATTTTTTTATATAACATGTTCTGATTACGATCTTCAAGTAACTTATTAAAGGCAATTATTAGTACATCACTAAATGTTAAAAATGTTACTTTTGAAAATTTCGATACATTAATGTTGGAAATTTTATGTTCGGAAATTGAATTAAGATTGCTTGCTGTAATCTTCTTTTCCTATGTTTAGTGCTTGACAACCGAATATTCTTCTAATGCTTTTGTCTGCATATATGTTGAAGAAACGCTGATGAACAATTATGCTCATACTTTCGACCTCTTAACACGCTTGTGACGGGTTATGAATTATCGTATACACTTTTTGAAATGTGGATTTGCAGCATACGTTCCATGTCCTAAGGTTCTGGATAGTAATTAGAGCTCATCTCCAAGTCGTGCAACTTAAACGAGCGTGTATTTAGTTCATTTGTTTTTGCACCTCCGTTTTCATATGATGTGATTTAAACTTTTTATAGGACATAGAAGTTGTAGCTTCGAATATGACCAGCTACAGATTAATTACTATATATTTATTTTATAGTTTATATACGAACGTGTGGACCGTAATAACCTGGTGGTTATGGCCAGAATTTGATAAAAGATTATAGACACTTATGTGATTAAACACCATGTGTAGTGTGTGCAAGGAATGACTTTTTTATTATCAACGTATAATTTTGCTATAATGGATTATCGCCGCTTATCAATTGCTTATGGCGAGAGACTCACAGTAATCTTATCACGATCATGTTATATCTTTTCCCTTGCTTTTGAGCGTTTAAGGCATTCTTAAAAAGGGCAAAATTTTGTTACTGAGGGGTTCTCTTTTTTGTTAGTGGATTTCAAAGAATGGGTGGTGAAACTTGGACAAAAGTGTGGATTTTCCGTTCTATTCAGCCAATTCTTTTGGGCACACGATTACATGCGTGATTATCACCGGGAAGTTTCTCATCGTATAGGATTATACATATGCTAATAATTTAGACATAACTATGAGTGGGGGATATTTTTACTATTCTATGTTATTGTATTCTTGGTTTCAAGGGCTGGTATTCATGGAGCTGTAAGAAGTCCACAAAAAGTTGATTATTTAGTGGTTCATTACGAAGAATATGACACATGGCATAACTTTAATTCATTGCTAATAACGTCATTGTGACACCATAGGAAAATCCCACATCGGCCGTGGCCAGGAGAGATCCTTGGTTCATATGTAATCCAATGCCTCTTAAATCACCAACGCGTTTTGGGGCTTAATGTTAGTGGATGAGATGAGAACTCCACACTTAAGCGTGCTCAAGTGGTAGCAGAACCAAGATGGGTGACCTCCTGGAAAGTCTCCACCGGGGCAATCAAAAGCAAATCCGTGAGCTCTGGATGGGCAACCCATCGGGGCAAAGCAGACAATATTGGTGGTAAGAGAGGCCGGATGTTACAGATGGTATCAGAGTCACTCCTGTGCCGTTCGGGATGGTGGGTGCATACCTCATCAGGGACGAGGAGACTCTAACAGGGGGTGAATGTGACACCACAGGAAAATCCTACATCCGCCGTAGCCAGGAGAGATCCTTGGTTCATATGTAATCCAGTACCTCTTAAATCACCAACGCGTTTTGGGGCTTAATGTTAGTGGATGGGAGGAGAACTCCACAGTTAAGTGTGCTCAAGTGGTAGCAGAACCAGGATAGGTGACCTCCTGGGAAGTCTCCACCGGGTAGGGCTGGCATAACAGGTTACACGAACCTGTTAAGACACGAACCTGTTAAGACACGAACACGAAACTTGTAAACACGAACACGACACGAAATTTAATCGTGTAATTTTTTTCAAACACGAACACGAACCTGTGTATAACAGGTTAACACGATAAGACACGACAAGACACGATAAGGAACACCTACTAAAATAAGTTAACACGACAGGACACGATAAAACACGACAAGACACGATAAGACACAACAAGACACGATAAGAAACACGATAAGACACGACAAGACCTGTTAAGACACGTACACGATAAGACACGAACACGAAACAGGTAAACACGAACACGACACGAAAATAAACAGGTCTTAACGTGTCGACCTGTTATAGACACGAAACCTGTTAAGGCCAAACACGAAACCTGTTAAAATCGTGTAGGTTCGTATCAGGTTATCGTGTTCGTGTCTAAATTGCCAGCCCTACCACCGGGGCAACCAAAAGCAAATCTGTGAGCTCTGGATAGGCAACCCATCGGGGCTCAAAATGATAACATCAACTCAAATATACTTTCACGCTTTCTAAGATTATATAGGGATTAGTATTCGACATTCGCTTACTCAAAAATGATAACATCAACCCAAATATACTTTCACTCTATCTAATCCCCGTTCGAAAACTCGTCCCAACAGACGGGTATCTCACTAGTTGTTTATTTATAAATGATGAGAAAAAACGTTTGCCGGTTGTCTCGTCGACACGGTTTTTACCTCACGAAAAAGTACTCATTTTTTCTCATTATCCAACCTGTATGTGTTTGCATACTTAAACCTCTGTTGGGTTATTATTAGTCTTTAACATTTTGACCTGCTACCCAACATACCAGCCTCGTTTGGTTTCTACCTCTAATGTAGTATTGATCACATTAACTCGTTTACAGTGGCAGACAGTGGCGCAGGTTAGATGGGGCGGGGAGGGGCGGCCGACCCCCTCGAATTTTCGCCCAGAAGTTCCGATTATATAGTGTTCGTATAGAATTTTGTAGGTATATACGGTTTCGACCCCCCTGTTTTTTTGTTTTTTTTTTTTTTTGAAAAAAAAAAGATATATTATATAAATCAAAACTAACGATACAAGATTCCCAAAAATCGGTTGTTTTACCGAGTTTATCGTTTTTCTTTGTTTTTTTTTTCTTTTGGGCCCATTTTAAGAGGTAAAACCCAAGTGTTTGATTTAGCCAATTTATATTTTTAGGAAAACTAATTTAAAAGCTCACTTATATGATGGGGAAGAACAAAACCATAACATCTTTTTTTTTCAAAAAAGCCAATGAGGAACAAGTAAAGGGAATAGATAATGAAAATATAAGTAAACGTCAAAAAGCTTCAACAAGCGAACCGATTAATGAACCAGTTAATGAGGCGAATCAAAACAATCAACAAGGGCATGATATTCCTCAAAATCCACAAGCAAACATGAATGAAGTGTATTTAATGTTTGACTCGACCCGAATCGAATCACCGACCCGAGTATATAATCCGACCCGAACATATAATATAAAAAAAATTAGGTGCCGTCCCGTGACTGGTTATTTCCGACCCCCCCCCCCCCCCCCACCAATTTTCCAAGCTTCACCACTGGTGGCAGACTTACCTTGGGAGGAGGGGTAGCGTCCGTTACCCCTCAATTTTTCCGGCGTAGTGGAAAATTTTCGTATTTTTGACGTTTTTTTGTATTACGCTACCCCTAGATACTATTAAACGTTACCCTTAAAAGTGCGATATATCCGCCACTACTCGTGTAATTGGCACTGCAGTCAGCATTATGTTGAGCAATTCTTCAAAGGTGTCACTTAGTTGCCCTTGGCTCTAAGCAAGTACCAAACATGCGTATATTAATGACAAGATGGAATCCATATCAAGTTCATGATCTAATAAAGATTTATAGAATCTTTGGTAATGCAACTAAGAATAGGTTAATTTAACTTGTCTTTTCTCCTTGTATGAAAAATTAATTGTTAGAAGATGTACACTAAACTACGTCAAACGGGTTTAATTTCTTTTCTTGACGGATCATATTAGATCCATAAAACTAACAGACCAAAACATACAAAATGCTCAAGAAATTACTACCTAGAATCATCGCTTACTAAATCCGTGGCTTCTAACTATCAAGTCGTTTAGAACCCTCCTTGATAACCATCACTCAATATAAACATTTCATTAAGTTATAGAACATTAGAACTTCAAAAATAACCAAAATTATGAGGTGTACAGTGGGTAAAATATATGAGAAAAAATAACGACGCCTGAGAGATTCGAACTCTCGCGGGGAGACCCCATGTACTTAGCAGGCACACGCCTTAACCACTCGGCCAAAGCGTCTTTTTGTATCGTTTTCAATAACACATATAAAGAACGATTTTTAATACGTCGCATTCAATGTCGAAAGATTAAACCAGGTCGTTTCTCGAATCTCTCGCTCAAGCCAACTCTTTTCCCCCCTTCATTTTATTAGAGTATACAGTTTCTAAATGGTAATCTGCTAATATACAATCTTAGGATGGTGGGGGCGTAGAACTCGCAACCTTATGAGTAGGTTCGAGATCTAGTGGATTGGGCAGCTATGGCTACACCGCGAGCGTGTTGTAGTACCCGTAGTGAGTAGTTTTTTTTGGGGAGTTTAATGTTATGGTAGTTCATTTAACTTGTGAAAAAATGTTAGGATGGTGTGTTAGTCTCTCATGTTTAGGTCTAAGTGGGTTAAATGAAGTGGCAACAAACACGTAGTAAAAACCAAAAAGAGTGTCATGGAGGTTGGGTCGATCCAACTATAGTTTTATCTATCATTTTGAGTTTTATAAATAAGTAGTGTTTTAACACAATTATACAACTATATTATAAAAACAATGATACAATTCTACTTATTAAATGAAGCAATTTAGAGGTTGTAATGGGTTTTGTTTGTTACTAATTTCGTGACGTATAATGCATATATGTGTGGCCTTTGGGGGCAAAAGTAAAGTTGCACTAGTGTTAACGTTATTTTACTAATTTCGTGAAAATAACGTTAAAAACAACTGACGGTTAATCATGCATCATGGGGTGGCGTGGATAGCCAAAAGACAAAGGGGTACATGCATTGATCGGGTTTGTCCCGATTGCTAAGTGTTATGTGTCTTATGTCCAAGGCTTGATACCAAACCACATCGAGTCGTGGGTCTCACCGGAAGCAGCCTCTCTATTCTTAGGGGTAGAGGTAAGGTTGTCTACATCTTACCCTCCTCAGACCCTACCTTAGCTTTGTTATAGGTGGGATTAACTGAGTATGATGATGATGATGATGATGAATGGGTTTTGTTTGTTAAAAAAAAATAAAAAAAAATCAAAGTGATGTGTTTTCTTATAAATAGTGTTTTGAATTGGTATAAATTCCTTTTCCAAAGTATACTGTTTGTTTTCCTTATCCCAATTTGTTGGTCATATAAATATGTTGAAATTGGTATTAAAAAAATCGGAACCGGAATCGGAATCGGAACCAGAAAAAAAACCTGAAACCGGGTATTAAAAAACCGGAACCGACCCTACCCGTCGGATACGCATAGGGTATAGATTTCTATGTAAAAAACCGTACCCGGAACCGGACCCGGTTTGTACCCGGTTTTTTTAAATACCCGGAACCGGGTTTTCCTAATACCCAGTTCATGACCCAAAAAAGTATATGTCAAGCGACGGGACTATTTGGCATTTTGATGTTGAGGCGGTCCGGGAAGAAATGGTCACTTCGTGATTCAAGAAGGGTTACCATTTGACCACTTCGACAACCCAAGATTGACCCGTCTCATTCAAAGAATTCTATAACCGCGTTATAATCATCTAAGTCGAACTACCCTTCGACGTGATTGTATAAAAAGAATTCAATATCCAGCATAGCCGAGTTTTTTCAATACCCAGTGTACCCGTTTTTTTTCAATACCCGGTACCGCTTCCATACCCGAAACCGGGTATTGAAAGAACCGGAACTGGGTATTGAAAAACCGGAACCGGTATACCGGGTATAGTTTTTTATGCTAGGAACCGGAACCGGAAATAGAACCGGTTCTTCCAATACCCGGTCGAAGTAATACCCGACACTACCCGGAACCGGTTCCATACCGGAACCGGGTATTGAAAAAACCCGATTTGTGCACCTCTAATGCAAACTAAATACTTTTATATTTGGGGAATTGAATTTTAATAATCCAAACTTTACCTCATTGAACAACAATAATCTGTTATCACAACAGTCAAAACTTTCAACGTATTGGCTGACAATGAAATTTTTAACTTTCAAACTCTTTCAGATTTGAAAATGGATTAGTTTACAGTTAACAAAAGTTCATTGTCAGCCAATACTTTGAAAGTTGAGAGTTGAGACTATTGTCGGCTAACGAGACAAAGTTTGGATTATTAAAATCCAATTTCCCTTTATTTTTCTCTTATAACTTACATTCTTTAGTTTTTTTTTATATAATTACTAAATACGCGATTGTGTTTAATAACATCTATATCTATATCTATATCTATATCTATATATCTATATATGGGTTAGGATCAAATACACAACACACTTTTTCTAGGAAGGGTGCGAAGGATTGTGATCCATTGATCATATATTTGAATGGTTGAGATTAGTTTGTTTGAAAAAAATAAATAATGAATTAGAGGAAGAGGAAGAGTATAAAAGGAAAACCATATTTGTTGACTTTCTCTCTCCACATGCAATGCACATGTCAATTCCCCCATCATTTTAAAACGTCTATAACTTTTTCATACGACATTTTTTTTTCAAAAAAATTTCACCATATTAACGAGCATTTTTTTATCTTTAATATGAGTACCACATTGCTATATTAAAATTGAAAAAAAAAAATCGTGCTAAATGGGTTTTCTTCTCCGTTGTGTCTTCTACTCGTTCATTGTGTTATAGTATGCATGTGTGCTTTATAAATATGTTATTTATGTTTTTTTAGTCTACACATGATTTAACTTTGTCCATTGTGTTTTTAGTATGCTTTTCATTGTGTTTTACGCAAATGAGTTTTGTTTTTAGGTGTACATTGTGTTTTACTATGTTGTTCATTGTGTTTAAGTCTATTATTCATTGTGTTTTAGTCTTCTGTTCATTGTGTCTTTTATATGTCGTCCATTATGTTTTATTAGACTGTTCATTGTGTTTTATGCCCTATTGTTCATTGCATATTTAATTGGTACTCATTGTGTTTTACGTTATCTCCATTGTGTCTTACGCAACTGGGTTTTCAACTTTTTTTTTCCCAAAGTATTTATTGTGTTTTAATCTTCTGTTCATTGTGTCCTTATTATGTCGTCCATTGTGTTTTACACAATTGGGTTTTTAACTTTTTTTTTCAAAGTATTCATTGTGTTTTAGTCTTCTGTTCATCGTGTCTTTCGTATGTCATCCATTGTGTCTTACGCAACTGGGTTTTCAACTTTTTTTTTTTCAAAAGTATTCATTGTGTTTTAGTTTTCTATTCATTGTGTCTTTAGTATTTCGTCCATTGTGTTCTACTAGACCCTTGATTGTGTTTTATACCCTATATTTAATTGGTGTTCATTGTGTTTTACATTCCATTGTGTCTTACGCAAGTGGGTTTTGAATTTTTTTTTCAAAAGTATAGCAATATGGTACTCATATTAAAGATAAAAAGACGCTCAATTTTATGGTATAATTTTTTTTAAAAACGGATGACGTATAAAAAAGTTACGGGCATTTAAAAATGAAGGTGGAAATGGCATGTGACTTGCATGTGCATATGTTTTTGACAAAATTACCCCTCCCACTTGTTAATCATTTGGACACATGTCATTTTCTAGTGGCTTCTCACCCTTCTTATTTTTTGTAGCATTTGTAGAATAACCCAATCTCTCATTTGAGGGATGCCACATAGGATGTGATGTGGCAATTCTAGACCAATTAAAAAAAAGGAATAAATATGGTTTAAATATAGTTTAACCTAATCTACTAAATATAAATATTAAACCTTTATTATTTTCTCTCTCATGTTTCCTCCCATAACCTTTAAACGTTAATATCTTTTATATACGAGATTTTTTAAAGAAAAAAATTACACCAAATTAACGAGCGTTTTATTATCTTTCCAACGAGTACCATAGTGTTATATAAAAAACGGAGAAAAAAAACGACTATTTTTTGTAACCCGACAGGTATTGTGTCAGGTTTGGGATTAGTTTAAAAAAATTGTGGGTTTGGGTCGGGCCTGGGATTAGGTGATACCCGACCCAATTACCCGAAACCACATACCCAAATACCTGAACTATATACCCGATCATATACCCATAACGTGTTACATAACCATTAGACTAATGCGTTCGATATTTCAATAAATAACTTTTTTTCCTTATTTCATGTTAGTTCTTTTTAGAATGATCGATTACAAACTTCCGAATTCATTTGACAGTATATAATATTTTGTAATGGCACTAGATTTATACCCCGGCACAGAGATTCGTTTTTTTTATATTTGAATATGATAACTTATGGCAGAGATTTGTTTAATAATAATAATAATAATCATTAATCATATATTGGCAAGTCATTAATTATGTTGTCATATTAGATATTTTATTATGTTATATTAGATATTTCAACCCGGGACGCTTCCGGGATAAAAACTAGTATATAATAAACCAAATCATTTTTAATGACATGTCATAATATTATGCAAGCTCTCATTTGAGAGATGTCACATAGGATGTGATGTGGCAACTCTAAACCAATTAAAAAAAATGAATAAATATGGTTTAAATATGATTTAACATAATCTATTAAATACCTAATCTACTAAATGTAAATATTAAAAATTTATTATTTTCTCTCTCATGTTTTCTCTTATAACTTTTAAATATTAATATATTTTATATACGAGATTTTTTAAAGAAAAAAATTACACCAAATTAACGAGCTTTTTATTATCTTTCCAACGAATACCATAGTGCTATATAAAAAACGGAGAAAAAAACGACTATTTTTTGTAACCCGACAAGTATTGTGTCAGGTTTGGAATTAGTTCAAAAAAAATGTGGGTTTGGGTCGTGCCTGGGATTAGGTGATACCCGACCCAATTACCCTTTTTTTATATTAGAATATGATAACTTGTGGCAGAGATTTGTTTAAAATAATAATAATAATAATAATAATAATAATAATAATAATAATAATAATAATAATCATATATTGGCAGATGCCATTTTTATAGTTTAGATACTTCTAATTTTATTCACTTTACTTAGATTTCTCAACCCGGGATGCTCCCGAGATATAAACTAGTATGTAATAACCCGGTAGTTTTATTTTTTTAAAACTTTAATTTGTTAGTTTTTTTTATAAAAACTAAATACTCGGATGGGTTTAATTTGTTTCTCGACATTTCAATATAGAATTATTTAAAACAAAGATGTATTCAAATGAAGGTACAGTGACAACTGATGAAGTGAGTCGGTACTGACTGTGCAACATCGGGACCGGTATTAGTGTTATCCGCACTAATATTGGTATTCATTTCTATTGATTTTAGCCAAAAAAAATAAAAAATAAAAAAAATTAAGCATAAACTGATAATTTTCATTAACCAAGTAAATTACATAAGGATGTTAGGTATGCGGGCAACAAGCTGCGCCGCCTCACATGGCCTTGAATAAAAATCCCAATCTGCTAAAAACAAAACCCCGCCCTTGGGGGTGGAAAAGTTGTTGTCCACTACTCGTTGAACCCGAGACAAAAACCGCACCGCCTCCGGTTCCAAGGAACCGAACGTGTCGAAGGCCAAGGAACGAAAACATGCTGATTATCCTCACATGCTTTAGCATGCTTTTCCACTTTATTGGATTCAGCTCTCATGACCGTTTGCCCCGCCACAAACCCACTATCCCGAAGCCCAGCGAGGGGGGACACCCTGGTAAGATCAATACACGCATGTTTCCCACCTTCCCAACCAAAAACTAAGACGTCCGCTGGGCGCAAAGTGGACCTCCCCTCCGCGGGGGCTGTGAGAAAATTAACTAACGCCTCTTTTCTTGCGGAGATCCCCGCTCTTCTAAGGATGTCTGTCAAATCATCCCGGACAAAATCGTGCCGATATTTAAACCCTGGCAATTCCTTACAATGTAACGCATGTTCCCCATACTTATCAAGGCATGCTTTGCGGCAGACCAGGCATTTTTCATTATCGGGGAAAATGGGTATCATCAGCCGATATTTAAGGATTGCCCTGTACTCTACTGCAGACATCCGTTGATCCAAGCCTTCGATAGGTAACATAGTAAGGAAGTCCTGGGCGTGAGGCTTTTGTAGGCATTCCAAGACGGCCTTCAGACGGACGGACAGACGTAAATCCTCCTTCGAACATTGTGCGATTCGGTCATAAAGAGCATTCGCCAGAGTTTTCTGTGGCTTTTTGGGGGCGGTGTCCTTATTAAAGAAACTGCCAATATCAAAGTCAGGAAGGGATCGTTGTAAAAGGTCAATAGCACCAGAATAATCTATGTCAACGTAATATGTGGTCTTGCAGCACCCAGGACTAGGATCTGGAAGCCACGAAAGCATAGGCAGCCACGTCCCGGGCTGAGGAGAGGCCTAACCCACCAAGTCGAAGCGGCAAAGTCGCAACCCGCCACTGGAGGTCCCCAAAAAAAAGCCCCCCCCCCCCCCCACAGACAACAATGTCTTTTATGGCCTCCTAAAGGCCTTTGTCGAAACAGGAAACAACATTTTCCATAAAAGGGAGGCTGGCAGGTACGCAAACTGAAGAGCAACTTGGCCACACCCATATATGATCTAAGCAATAGAAGCTCGCTTTGGGGATCCCGCAATCTAGGGAGGAGCCCCATGAGGTCAACAGCCCACACCGCCCTTTTAGCAGATAGATCACTTATGAACCGGCATCGCGGCTGACTGCCCCGCCGAGCAGTTTGACCCCCCGCTCCGGTCTGCCAATGTCACTAGGAAATAGACCTGGCCGAATCTTCCCCCCATCACACGACGGCCAGAAAACTTCAGTTTTTCTAATATTGAGATGGAGCCCTAGAGATGGCCTCTCCAAGCTAATAATGTCAAGTGCTTTAGCCACCTGAACATAATCCCCGATAATCGTCCCGTCATCTAAGTACCAAGAATGAAAGGAAGGTCGCAGTTATCCTGTACCTTTAGCACGAGGGGGTGTAAAGCTAAAGCAAAGAGCAAGGGCCCCAAAGGGTTCCCTTGCTGAACCTCAACGTATGCCCCAATACGCTCATTCCCCACATACAACCTAGTTGGCTGAGCATATAGGAACTGAACCCACGGGGAAATGGAAGGGCAGTGACAGTGAACTTCCCGTAACATAGCAGTGCGATCAATAGCGTTGAAAGCGTTAGAAAAATCAACCGTAAGCATAGCAAGCGAGCCATCTTCATGGAACGAATCGAGAAACCTGTTAGCAGTTAGCACTATGAAGCACAGCCTCCGCCCCATTTGGAATTCCAACCCCAAACTGAAAGTCCCCTAAATATTTAACAACTTATTTCCCCACTTTATTCATGGCCACCTTAGAGACCAGTCTCTTCCATATGGCCCCTACGACAATAGGGCGGATTCCATTGTCAGGCTTAAGCAAAGGGGTGAGGGGAGCCGAAGCAATATATCTGCGAGCACCTTGGGGCACAACCCCCCAGCCACAGATTAACTAATTCATAGATGGCAGCTAGCAACCCAGATGCCGTAGCTGTCCCTTCGCCACCAAGAGCGTCCATCAAGTGTTGATCCCACATGCCATCACGCCCACAAGATGTCCCTTTCGGGAACGATTTCACACACCAGTAAACACACTCATCTTCCACAGTTAAGTCTGGTTGGGTCAGGGGTAGGGATGGGAGATTGGGAGGCGACACAATAGGGTGCTTGTCAATAAGAGCATGCATAGTAGATTCCCCTAGGGGGCAATCCCAGTGGAACACAACACTTTAACCGCTGCAGTGAAGTGACCATCACTAACCTTCCTAAGGCACTGCCTAACGTTGGGGTTGACCTCATCGGATCCCTCCGTTGACGTTGCCCTCGCAGGGAGGACTCGTCCCCCTTCATTGAAGAAAAGCAACGCAACCAAATCTGCAAAACCAGAACCATCTTTCCACATAGATAAAACATGTCGAATGCTTTCACATTGCAAGGACTTACGGTTCCCAGCCCTTCTCTCCTGCCTAGAAGACGGAGTAACAACCTTGAGAGTACAACGAGGGAAAAGCAAAAGCTTGACCCAGTTTTCAACAGAACCCGGAGAGGCCACAACCTTACGAATGACACCTGTTAAAGCATGCGCAAAAGCCATACGACAACTAGGGGGATGCTTTTAACAGTCCTAACCGGGAGAGAGAAAACCCAATCCAGGAGGGCGGCGTCACCCACCACTCCATCCGTTTCTCCTTGTTCAAGCTCCATTCCAGGGTCCCTAGGCATCGGAATCCCCACAATGAAATCCCCAGTTGACCCAGAACTCCCAGAGAATGTGAAAACACCATCGGGATGATGGTACCCTCTACTAAAGGCGTGTGTTCTCATACATCTCCCGCATAACCAATACCCAAAAGTCCGTAAGGTTTCCCCAACACTGGAAAACAGATAAAAGTCTCTGCAAAGCACTTCCTTATAGAAAACCCTACGCTCGTCATCCTTGAAATGGAACTGGTGAAGGTATGAGATCAGCCTGTTGTAACCGTCAGAACCAGGCTTACCATCTTTACAACCATGGAACTCCTTAAAGGGGCACAACCACACCCCGTTGGAGCTGGCAGCAACACCTCCATCAGTGCCTTTCAAGGCAATGCGCTTCCCCTTTGCCGGACCCATATAAAACCGAAAAAAAAACCGAAACAAGGAACCCCCGTCTGAAGATGAGTAGGAGACCGCAAACAAACCCACCGAAAAACCAAAGGAGAGGGAAGCAACTTGCAATTGCCCGCCCTCTCTGGCACCACAATAAAACACCTACACCATTATTATTATTATATTTATGAAAATGGGACAAACACACCAAAACAAAATGTCACACGTATGAATGTACGTATGAGCTTCATACGTGTCAATGACCTACCCGTATTAAGCCTGAAGAACATATAACCCGTATGAAGATTCAAAAATCAAGAATTTTGATTTGATTGATTTTTGACCTGAAATTTTCACCAAAGATACTATGTGGGTCGATTAAGCATCCCTTAAGACCATTTTTGATTTGACAAACATCTTGATGGGTTATTTAAAGTTTTTGAATCGGGTTTTAAAGTGAACACAAAAATTGACAAAATCTCACAAAATAATGGATGAAATCAAATGATTTTTAGGGGGAAATGCTCACCTTTTGATTCTGATTCTAATGGAATGAACGAAAATCCTAGGGGTTAGCACGAATTGAAAGTCAAAATCATGGTCAAACTAAGGGTTTTTGTAGGTTTTTGAAAGATAGCTACTCGAACAGAGGGAGAACAAGATCAGATTAAACAAAAGATGAAAATTGCATTTGAATAAGCAGAAGACGTAAATTTTGTAATGGAGGAGGCTGAGGAAATAATAGACGTGCTAGAAGTGGTGGCAGAAGCAGGGGACACGGTGGCGGAGAAGATCGCCGACGATCTTCCCGAAAGTATCAAGAAAAAGATCCAAAAACAAATTGTTACAAAATTAACAATTTGATTTGGGAACTTTTATGATATAAGTTGCTCTTCTGAGCCAATATAAAACACAATTTTATTTTTTGAGTTTTATCACACAACTTTTTTGTAATAAAACAATTGTAAATAACCTTTTTTTAGTCACCGAAACCGAATCATGCAAATTTTAACATCATCGCCACGACTCGTGAGTTTTACCCACTGGTTACGGGACAACTATCATGATACGAGAACATAAACTAAACATACAAAATTTATTAACATATCACAATATCACTTGACTATACATGCATATATTGTAAGAACATGTGTAGTGGAAGGGATTAAATATAACGCCCCTGATTCAGATTGGTCCACGTGACAGCTAAGTCAGCATAGGGCTTGAAGTGAAAAATGGGTGTAGTGAGGGAAACAAATTGAGGGGCGCTAATTTAGAAGGAAAAAAAAAACAAACAAACCAGATCTCCTCCTCTCACGTGGCAAACAATGATTGGTTGGTGGATTTGGTGAATGGCATTATATCTATAACGCTGGGAGCCTTTTTTGCAACACAACGCCCTCCGTAACGATGTGGGGGACGTTATTTTTGTTTTTAACGCCTCCACTACAGGAGGTCTAATACAAATAGCGTATTAACTAAAACAAAGAAACATTATTTATTATTTATGTTTTTTTTTGAAAAGAATTTATTATTTATGTTAAATCCTCATTTTTAAATTAGTAATTTAATTAATTTTTTACGTACGTTTTGGAAGGTAGTATAGGAGTTGATGTATCACGGGAAGTGTAGTGGTGGGTTGTATGTACGACAGTGGACATAAACAGTCTCTGAATGCAACTGATATAGCCTCCATACTGTTTCCCATTGTTCCTTCAATTCTGTTACCATAACTTCTATATGTGTCTAAAATTCTAAATAATACTTTCTTTTTGTATTTTTGTACACAATACTTAGGGGTGAGCATTCCGTGGTTCGGACCCACAGGAACCTTGGACCCGACCCACGAGAACCTTGGACCTGAACCTTTTTAAATGTATGGGTCGGTTTCCGGTTCTAGATTTATATGAATTATCGGTTCCGGGTCGGGTCGGTTTCAAACCCACGGTTCTAAGATAAGAACCACAAGAACCGTTTGTATTTTAATTAAAAAATAAAAAATAATCTTTTTTAGTCTTTTAACTATTCATTTTTACGTGTTATTGTAATCGATTTTATGTAATGTTAATACAATATTAAAAATATTATTTATAATAATAACAATGTATTTTTCTTGAAATATTTTTTGGCTTGATGGATATGCATAGATGTGATATATTATATAATATATATTATATTCAAATTTGAAGTAAATATTTATATATGTCGCTCTGATGTGTGTGTATTTATTATGTATACATAACAGATTCACATAATGTTTCTAGTGATGAGAATGACAAAATTGTTACTAAAACATAAGTCGAGAAATGAAAAGTGACTTAAAATAGAAACTCATGGGCTATTGTTAGACTGTCCGTTGTGGAAGCGCAAACAGCACGACGCGAACGAGGTTTCAGCGCCGTGCTCACCCCCAGCCACAACAGCCCCACACAAACAGTCCCGGCGCGAGCACAAGCGATGGTTGTCGCGTGGGTTAACGGGAAAAAAGGGACCTTTGGTCGCGCCGTTGCTCACCCCCAGCCACAACGGGGTCAAGTGACCGGATTACTTGATAGTCACGTCAGTGGCTCGCGCCCGTTCGCTCGCGCGTCCACAACGGGCGGACTTAGAACCATATGATGGAATTCTTTTACGAGAATGGTAAAAGAATAGGAATATGTAAATCCTCTAAAAGTGGCTATTACATTAAAAGGTTCTAGAGGGTCAGACTCTTTTACCCGACCCATCAGAACCTTTAGGACCCGGAACCGCATAGCCTTTTAAGGTTCGGTTCGTGGTTCCTAATTTCAACAATAAAAGGGTATACGGTTCTGGTGGGTCCGGGTCGGGTCGGGTCGGTTTTGGACCCTTTGCACAGCCCTAACAATACTTAATAAGGACTTATATTTAAAGGTAGGTTACTTTGTAAAAATCGTTTGTAAAACTAGGGCCTTTTGCCAATGATCTCCAGCCTAGCTGGTTTGAGGTAATGTGAGTTTTTCCTTAGGGGTTCCCATCCTGGGGGTAGGTCACAGGTTCGATCCATGCACACCACAAAAGAAAATTCCCCGTGACGGTTTGAGCTTAGGCAAGGAGGACACTGGTGTGTGGGTGGGGTTCAAACTTGAGACCGCTAGGTCAGGATTGTATAAAGATTTCTATTGAACTAAGCCTTTCATATATAAAAAAAAAAAAAAAAAAAAAAAAAAAAAAAACAAACTTGGGCCTTTTGTTTTGTAGAAGTAATGGGTTCCTACCCTTAAATAGAGAATATTTAATTTAGTATTAATTTACAATATTTGTTTATGTATATTGATGTAGTATCTTATGTTTAGTGAGTGTTTTATAAGGTTGCACTCTTGTATTTTAGTAGGTTGTACCCCTTTTTTTTTTTACTTTTATTTAACTATTTTATTTTTAACAGAGAAGGGGACTATCATAGAATAAAAGCATACAACCAGATCTCTAATTGCATTTTCTAGCAAGTAGTTAGAAAACGCCTAATACATAATGTCGTACATAACCCTACGCCTATTTATAACACAAATATGTCATTTTACCACCATTCCTCTACTCGTACATTCTCCAAATTTGCCCGATGTGCTCCTTTGAAAACCTTTGTGTTCCTGTTTAACCAAATTCTCCAACACGTCGCCAAAGTAATACTTAAAGCTGCCTTATTTTGCTTCTTTGAATGTTTGAAATTCCTTACCTTGATGAGTAGATCCTAGACCGTGTCCACCGATGCTAAATTCGTACATTTCATCCATGTGTCGATTGTCCACCAAATTGCTCTGGCCACCACATATGTAACCTGTACGTGATCAACTGTTTCCTGCATATAACCACAACTTGGACATTGTGTCATCCGTCGCCCTCGTCTTTCGTCTGAATTACAATAATAGTCCAAAAAAATTTCCATTATAGTCCCTGTAAGTTCGTCATTTTCAAATTTAATTTTAGAGCGAACAAAAAAAAAATATCATTTATATTTATTATGGATCGGGTATATGTTTTAATCAAATACGTATCTTGAAACGTCTACGCAATGGATTTTATAAAAATCCAAATTTTATAAAGTTGTGTGAACATAACTAAATTTTATCTTATATTTAAATTAAATATTTTATGAATAAATTTAAAATACTATTACTTAAAAATAAAAATGAAATGAAACGGTCCTTTCTTTTGTCAAACAATATGAATGTTAGCAACTATAGAGTTTCAATAATTCAAGGATGTTTCAATATGGTTTTGAAGGATATTTAAAAACTCATTAAATTGGAGCATATGACCCGCAAATTCAATTAAACCATTCATGATTTCATTGATTGCTTTTATTATCTATTCTATCTATATAATAAATAAATACACTCGGGTTGAATCCTAGCCTTGGAGAGTGTCTACTTGGACCCAATTGAGAAATGGAGCTCCAACTTTTACACTATATAAACCGTTTTTATATTTTTTTTTCATTCTCCAAAACACAACTCTCCAATTCTTCCTAAGAAAGTTTTCTATCATCCTCCTTCATTTTGCATAATCTTTTGATTCTCCAAAACTGATTCAACATCTTCAATCGGATTTCGTCATTCAACTTTATCAAGGTAATGATCGATCCTATTGTTCTAACGTTGATTAATTATTATGTTTCACTTCATTTTTATTCTTAACGTTATTATTGTTATGTCAACATCAGGATGTTTTCATAATACTTTGTATTTGGCCGAAGATAAACAACAATTCTGGATTAGTATTCGATTTGGGTATAAAAATGAGAAACAATCCTAAAGATGCGTTTCTTTAGGATTATCCGGGTTAGTATTCGATTAGGGATAAACAACACTTTTGTTTTCATAATACTTTGTATTTACCCAGAATTGTTTTTGGGTATAAAAATGAGTAATAATCCTAATTTCTTTCCAATAATAATGATTTAATATCCGTTTAAAAAACAATCGGATGTTGACCGATTTTAAATATCAATTTTTGTATTTCAAGTTTATCAACGTTTACAATAGTTGATGAAGATTTCAACTCATTTCGAAACTTTTTTTTTTCATTTTCCAAAAAAGAGGATTTTGATCCAAACACACAAACGCTTATCACAATGGATCTCAATTCTTCAAGGTTTTGCATGACCCTTCGTCAACAGTTTTGGTATGTTTGATTTTTTTTTTTTTGTGTTCATATGCCTATTTAATTTTAAAAAAAGGTTCTTTCATTTTTAATGTTGTTTTTTAAGTGCCTTTCCAGACTGTGCCGAAGGCCATGAATAAATTTCTGTTGTCTAAAAACATACATAACAGTGATGTTACAGTAGCGACATACGAAGGAAAGTAAAAGTTTTTACATTTATCGGCCAACAATATTAAAATGAAAGTCGTAATATTATTAATATCTATGAAAATTATTTTGAATATATTATATAATTTAGGAAACTGTTAAATAGATTTAAATTATATTTATTATTAAAAAAAAAATTTTAATCTATTTAACAATTTCCAAAAATATATAATATATTCAAAATAATTTTAAATGATATTACTAATAACGACTTTCATTTTAATATTGTTGATCGATAAACATAAAAACTTTTTACGTTTTTGTTACTTTGATGGATATCAATTCTTTGACTTTATTTATTTCTCATGTCTTAAAATACACTTATTAGTAATTAGTAACAAAATTAGTAATGAAATATCATTTTACGTTATCAGTAACAACATTAACTAAAAGGCGATTCAAAACATTAAAAAACCTCATTTGTCATGAAATCCTCCATCATTGACTACATTAACTAAATATTGTTTCAGTGATACTAAGAATAAGAATATTACGTCTTTCATTTAAATATTTTTGCCAGATTAACGTTATCATATTATGTTTACAAAGAAATTTCCTTTAATCATTTGTCATGAAACGCTAACCATTATCATGATTGCAATAATTGTGCTAATTTTAAGCGTCGTTGACCAAATCACGTAAATTACCAATCCTTCCATTTTTATAATTCAACTATATAAATAAATCCGACTGATTCGATCAGAATTGTTCGAGTTCCTCATGTGGGTTTAGTATTGATTTTTCACCGTGGTTTTAGCTTGATTTTTAGGTCACTGGTTATGAGTCAAACCGTCAAAACAGTTCAGGGTCTTCTGGATATATTTACCTTAAATTCTTGATGATAATACAGTTAAAATGCCAAATGTCTTTCTTTTCCTGACCAGAGTTTTTTTTTTGAACAAATTTTACCGTTTTGTTATTCTAATGGTTCAGGAATCCTATATGTGGACATAAATTCTTTTTAAAGTTCCAAATCGTCTTGCCATATCAAACCGTTTTATAGAAGCTAAAATAATTTCAGGGAGTAACATTGGAATGCAAACTTTTATCCAAAGAATTAGGCTGTCCCCATTTGATAAGAAGATTCCTTTCAGATTTAACAGAAGACAATTCCCTCTTACTTTATGTTTCGCAATGACAATAAATAAAAGTTAAGGACAAACCCTATTTAGGATAGGTATGTATTTGAAATCTCCTATTTTTACACATGGGCAGTTGTATGTCGCTGCCAAGTGACAAGAGTAGAGATGGCCTGAACATACTAATATTGGATAAAGATGACAACGTTAATAATAAATAACAAATGTTGTCTATAAAAAAATATTTTGAAGTTTGTGAATAAGTATGCGATCATATTTTGCATAAATCGTTTTTTATACTTTTTTGGTTGTGTGATTTGTTAAACTACATTTATTTACTTTGAATTTAATCTTCATTTGAATGCCGTTACAATAAATATATGTTTATTCATTTCATTATTTGTTTTTAAATCACGTCTATTCAAACATTTGTTGATTCATATATCTGTTATTGGGTAAAATTAAACTTTTTTTTATGATAATTTACAATCAACAAAAATTCATACGAATTGTATTACGTAACTTTCAATAAATAAAATTTGCATACTGCCATCTTTATAGAATTTTTTTTTCATTTGCCATGAACATGTACTGCGTGTACACACGGGGCTCAAACCTAGTATATAAATAAATAATGTAACACCCAAATGGAAGAAGTTCATCTTCAACCTCATCCTCTCCATGAACTTATGGTGCCAATCAAGGGAATTCTATGTTAAACCCATGGCCAACACCTACATGTTCTTGCTTTTCTGACCAACTCCAACCGAAACGCCGATGCGCGATCGCTACCACCCGTTGCATACCCTGCTTCGACCAACATGGAACGCGACATCGCTACAATCACCCTCGAACAGGTAACAACCCTAAGCTTACTTGTTTTTATCAATGCACAATAACGTAACCTTGATGCTCTTGGTCAAAGAAAAATAATATAATTTTGGTACAACAATTTCTAATCAACTAAACTACATAACTACAAAATGGAACAATGCTTGTGGTTTAATTTATTTCAACATTATGGGTCATATGCATTATGCTTCTTTTAAATGCCTTACCAACTTCATACAATATATTACTCAAAACTTTACCCATCTTCATTTTATATACGGACAACACTTCAACTGAAACTTTATAGATTTGTTATCATTATTTTTTTAGGCTACAAGGTATCTCCATTGTAATAACAAACTTTTATAGTATTCCTTAATTATACCACAATTTTGTGGATGATACTTTGACAAAATATTGTTGATTTTGCTTCTTTTTTTTTTAAGCCAAATTAAACCCTTAGAACAAATATCATTTTTTTCTTGACTCTTATCTCTTAATTCATTTGCTTTGCCATAAACTCATAAGTTAGTAGTGGCTCATCCAAAACAAGGTTGAACCATTCTTTGAGCAAATCGTTTGACTCGAAAAATATATTTCTTAAACTTATTAAAATATTTTGTTTCTCTAAATACTACAAATTTTGCAAATACATATGACATGTGGTCGGAAGTTAGGAAACTTATTTTGTTCTACAACTAACTAACATAATTCATAGGTCTTGATAAAAAGGTGATTCATAATTGAGGTAAATCATTAAAATAATTACAGTCCAACAGTTTAGACTTGCTTTTATATGTATCGTTCCTATCTTTATTAAATGGTAAACCCATGATTCAAATCAAAATTTAATTTATAAACAAATTCTTTATAGAGTTACGTTGATGAGATTTTAGATAAAGTAAATTACTCATACATTATCAAAAACTATGTAGATTGAAAGTTGGTAACTTATTCATTTTCAGTAAAGGACAAATTTATTAAATAAAGTTACCATATATTGATTAAATCAAAGGTTATATATTATGCACAAACTCGAAAACTAGATACTAAAACACCAGTTATAATTAGGTGCAAGCATAATTCGTTGAATCTCGTCAAATTCTAACAAGTTCATTGCAATCAAGGTGAGTATATCTTTCCTCTTTTTACTGTTTTACTATTTTGGAGTGACTCATGTACCTACTATCAAGTTTTTATTTCCTGTTACTAAAATAACAATTCTTATGTGTGTTTGCTTGTGTCATTTTGTGTTTCTATGACTTGTCAAATCATTAACCGTTGCGGCCTGGCATTTCAATGAATAGATATATGGTATTTACACTTGTGACTCTGTTGAGAGTCCTTGTCATTGCTATGTATTGCATTACTATTAGCGCATACTATATATATTTCCTTTCCTTTCATAGGGTTGATTTGACCCGGATACTACTTATTACATTTTGCAAAATAACACATGAATTGCTAAATTTTCCTTATTATATGTATCAAACGGGTATGCTCACCAATACATTTTTGTATTGACCAAATTACTTCCGTACATGTTTCAGGTTTTATGAGATCACTTCTAAGCTTTTGGAACTTAGACTTAGATTGAGATTTACTGTACTTTAGTTTATATTGCTAGTTTCAATTGTTGTATTTCTTTCAATGTAATAAATTATTCAATTCAATGTATCAAAATTTACATTTCTAGTCCATGTGCTATTGAACAATCGTCACTACGTGACACCTCGATGTTTCCGCCATCGGTTGGGGTGTCACGGATTGGTATAGGAGCCATGGTTATTGGGAATTAGGTTATTAGAATGCCTTTTAGCCTAGTCTATAACTAAGATTACATTCATGAGTCCTCTCATGTATATTTCTCTTTATTCTTATATTTTGTTTTAAGTTATTTTCGCTATGATTGCCGCTTGTTATTCTTTCGGTATTTTGCTTAGAAAAGAATACGCTCGTATTTCACAAACGAAACGATATCACCAAGATAGGAGTGACATCCATACCTTGGTGATTAGTTTCACTCCTCTATATGTTATTTATCTTAGGAATATATCTTTGAGATAGGAGTGACATCCACACCTCAAAGAATATTTTCTTTAAAAAGAAACTTAACCACTAAGCTGGGAGTGATATCCTTAACTTAGTGACCGGTTTCATTCCACCGTAGTTTTCAATTTTGAAATACATCTTTGAGTTAGGAGTGAAATCCACATCTCATGGATCTATTTCTGCATCTCGTTTTTAATCTCGCTAAAGTTTTGGAATTCACTAGTAATATTTCTGTGGGGGATCTACCACAGCTAATATTTCATGTTTCATACAAAAATCAGAACATCACTGATAGCAGCCTAATCTTCATTGTCCATTCCTGCAGGTTGATCTCTCCTACTTGGCCCACCAGCTGGTTTTGACATTATTATCTGCACAACCCAGCCATTATTTAAAATTAAATGTACATTCTCCAAATCAAAATGTCAAAAAACATACAACAATAATAATTATATAAAAACATAACCTGTTCACTAGCTTCAGCTTCATATGATTGCTGGACAGATTCTGAATTATGTTGGTTCGCAAACAGGTCCCCACAGGACAGAAAAGTTGAAACCAGTCTTTCAGTTTGAGACACATCAATTGAAAAATATTCCCAATTCATAGTTTGATATGAAAGAACCGGTTTAAAACGAGCTTCGGGTATGGGGTCACACTCTATCAATGCCTGAAATTTAACCTACACATATTGTAAATATTAGTATTATGCCTATGCTCGGGTTCGTTTGGTTCATTTATAGTATAGTTAACCTAATACCTGTCCAGGAAATGTGAAAGGGCATAATGCTTCATAAACACCATACAACTGTCGAGTTGTAAAATTATAGAGTCCTTGCATACAAAACTTTGTTTCGTAGTTTAACACTATTTTTCACACTCTCTCATCTACCAAGTCTTCTCTCCTCAATTTTAGCATCTGTGGGAGCCACAAACCCCATTGTAGATGCCTGAACATATCATAAAGTATATTCAAGTTGTCTTCAATACAAACATTAGTTTGATGGAATTTTTGTAATTATTTACCAAGTCTGAAATTATAAATGTTCAGACTATATATTTCTAACAAGTTAAACCTTTTACATTTATTGCCTAAATTTTATCTTATTCTAGTATCAACAAAATATTGTTAATTGCTAACGAAGACAATAATGTTGCTACATATTCACTTGAATCACCTTTCTCTTTCTTTCTCTCTCTCCCACACACATGCATTGGCAGATCCCCCACTTTAGTAGGGAAAGACATGCTTTATGTATCCCACTAAAAAGTTCGGTTCATATCCCCTATAAAGTCTTGTACCTAGGGTTGCAAACGAACCAAACGAACATGAATAAGACCTTGTTCGTGTTCGTTTGTAAAAAAATTATGTGTTCACGAACTATTCGTGAACACTTACCGAACGAGATTTTCTGTTCGTATTCGTTTGTAAAGAGAACACTCATGTTCGTGTTCGTTTGTTAATTTTGTTCATGAACGCACACGAACACAAATAAGTGTTCATGAATACAAAGAAGAGTTCACGAACGGAAACAAACACAAACGAACATATATTAACTTTTGAATACCATCGAATTCACATACATTAAGACATTAATGAGATTGGATACAAAAAGTAGGTTTATTGACATCATATAGTCATATATTTACATCATATTTATTATTAATTGGGTAAAATAAATACAAATAAAAGAAAAAAGTAGAAAAATTAAAAACCTTAATAAACTATCGAACACAAACGAACATAAACGAACGCGTTACCAAACGTTCACGAACATATACGAACGAACGCGGCCTCTGTTCATGTTCGTTCGTGTTCATTCATTTAATAAACGAATGAACACAAACGAACTTCCCGCCGAACGGTTCATAAAGTGTTCCCTGAAAGTTCAGTTCGTTTGCAGCCCTACTTGTGCCGTATAATAAAAGGGAACTAAGGTAAGACATATATAAGGGACACATGGTTATGGAGTGCATGGGCACAAACAAAGAGAAAGGATTGGGAAGGAAGTGGGGAAAAAATATGTTCTAGAGTTTTTTGTAGGAGGGAAAGAGATGGAATGAGAAAGATAATAAAGATGTTTTTAGGGTGATTTTCAATCTTTTCAAAGAAACCGGAGAAAAAGGAAGAAGAAAGAGATCATTTTTTTTCTATCATTTAATGAAACTTTGGAACATAGTGTAATTGAATAGTGTAATTGAAAGGTGAAACCTTCGTGCTTACATGCTAACACTTGGTTTCACATTAAACAATAACACATATTCTAAACAAGACCCATTCGTGTTTGAAATTGTTTTAATATAAAATTCTTGAACTTGATTCCTAAATTCATAAACCAAATTTGTTTTCACTAACATCATTCATTTTTGCCCATCATAAATTTCCTGGATCCGTGCTTGTCTGTGTATGTTTGTAATTATAAAAGACTAACTTATGGTTTAACTTCCAAAGAATCATATAATCCTTTTTCATAAAAAAAATACGTATTAATAAATTTGTCGCTACAAAGAATTAGTTTTGTCAAAGTATATATAAATTGTTTTAGTAATAACTCACCTAAACATTCACAAGAAAATATAATCTAATTCTCAATCATGCGTACGTTAAGTTGTATAGGCAATTATGCAAGTTGTGCTTTAAAGTGACTTTGCATGATTTAAAATATCCGATATGGCGATATACGTCTTTAAACACAATTTAAAAACTATTTTATCAACATTTGTGTATTACTTTATATTAAAATTTTGAATTATTTTTTTAATAATTCCATATGTCTTATTAATTATTTTAAAATCATGCAAAATGACCAAGAATTATCCATAACAAAAGACCCATGAAACACACAAGATGATTTTTCAAATATTAACTAAATAAATAACTGACAATTCGACCACTTTCTATCTGGATATACAAGTGTTGATGCACTACGTACAACTTAATTAAAGTTGATTCTTTTTACGAAATTGTTAAAATATGGACAGATAATTCAGATGGAAGAATCTACAAAGCAAGTTCAACAAACGTTTTTAATAAAGCTTAGTATGAAAAAAATTCTAAAGACTTTTTTGTTTCACACTGGTTTTACATCTAGTAAATAAAATATAATATAATATAATATAATAAACATTATTAGTCTTTGTATTAATTTTGATATCTTATTTTCAATTAAGAAACCTGAGTTTATATATTTTACTCGAGATTAGAAGTATTGAAGGAAAATGATTTGTAGAAATTAAGCATGTACGCATTCCTATTGGCAAATCTACCCTCGTGTACGACAACCATCTATAGCTAAGTCATCATAAGAAATCAAAACATTCTAAATTAAACTAAATTTCCTTGTTAATTCGAAGAATCCATAAATAGTATCACTTTTGTACTAGTGTGTTCTAATCATAAATGTGATAAAACGACTACATTTATAAAGTTCTTAAAAGATGTCTAAATTTCATAACATTCAGACATCATTGTTATAGGTTATCCGCTCTCCATATCCCTACCATATTAGTCACTGCATATCGTATACAAACGTATGTATGTAGTATGCAAACATATAACCCTAATATTAGGCGTAACAATGTCAAATTCGCTACACTATACGAATATATTTTTCACCATTCGGCAAAGCATGGTAATCTGCAGATCGTATTTTTACGGGTTGCCCGGAAGTCTGGCCAGGTGATTTATTAGTGGTGTAAGGTTCAGCACTAGTTCGCATTTCATGTTAGAGATATTTTGTTTTTTCACCATTTGGCAAAGCATGGTACTCAACCTCGGAAAACTTTCTATGGAGTAATCCTCACGGCTTTTTGGAGTATATGGCGAGCTAGGAACGACTTGATTTTCAACCAAAAATCGGTGAACATTAGACGGCTTGTGGATGAGATCAAAGTGATGAGCTTCTTGTGGATTACAAATCGCGGGAGAATGACAGATATGTCTTGGGATTCGTGGTGCGCGTTTGACACCTTGAAGATGGGTTAGACTTCGGGTTTGTTTGTTAGTTTATTTTTCGGACTGTTTTGTTTTTGGCTTTTACGGTTTTGTTTTTCAGACTTTGTATTCTCGGATTTTTTTGCGCTAGTGACTTGCTAGCTTTTGAATAAAATTTGTTGGCAGTTAAAAAAAAATACGAATATATACCATCAAATCAATATTGACTTGATTAATAAACCAAAGAGTGTCAGATTTAGAATACCCCTGTATGTAATTCTAAAAATCTTAGTATGAAACCATATAATTCTACTAAATATTTCACTAATGAAAAATCTATTTACTCTATTAATATCCATACTCTAAAATTATTAAGAAAAAATATTATATCTACCTTGTACAATATTATTATTTAAACTATATAACTCCAAACCATACATACCACCTCCTCCCCACCATCACACACTCCAAAAATGGACACTCCCATCAAATCAAAACTCTCCAAACTCCTCCAATCAACCTTCAACTCCTGCCGTCCAAAACACACCTCCGACGTCTCCGACCACCGTACACTCACCGGAAAAACACCCACCACCACCACCACCAACAACCGTCGTCTCATTGAACTCTTCTCACCTAAACCACAACCATTATCTTCAACATTATGCAAACAAAGGCCACACACTTCTAGGTTTGAATCTCCGGCGACCCCTCTGTTTCCGGTGGACAGAGATAACCGGGTTTTACACGAGAGAATGTCGAAAAGAGACCGGAAAAAGAAACTGCAGTGTAGGAGGAGAAGATGTAATGCGACGTTTTCGTCGGTGACGGATAATTATTATTATAGTTGGTGGAGTAGTGAAGAAGATGATCAAAGTGATGGTAATGCTATCGGTTAATTAACATGAACATTTGTTATATATTGTGACATTTTCCGTTGTATAAAATTCGGGGTGTGAATTTCTAACACGAGATAAACGTATGCAAAATTTTGGGTTTGATTTTAGTATAAATGGGTTCGGGTCAAGCCCATGAATCCGTTTAGCCCGTTTAGCTAGACGGGTTGGGATCGAGTCAACTACAGTTTCATGATGGGTTGACCGGTGTAACATATTTATTTTTTATTTTATTTTATTTTATTTTTTTAAATATTTTTATATTTCATTAATTAAATTTGGTTGTTTTTTTTTAAGAAAAAATCTATAATTATAGGAGACATTAACATGTTATTATATAAAAAAGCTTGTAATTATTTTTTATATATTTGTATTTTTTTTGTTAGGCAAATATAAATTTAGAGTATTAATATAAAAATAAATAAATTAATAAAAGAAGGGGGTGAAACTGGTCGTGTCCGAGTCAACCTGGGAGTGTTCATGTCGTGTTTAGGTTCATATGCCTACCTGATTTTCAGTTTTGGGTTCGGACACATGTTATTTTTGGTGCCGTATTGAGTTGGACACGTCAACTCACGAACACAACCCGTTTAGCTTTGATAGTACAAAGTTACAAACTTGGAACTAATAAATACATTTTCATTTTTTTTGTATGTGTTCCCAGGTAAAACCACTCTATTTTCCAGGAGATCAGTTTCGTCCGATTCGTTTGAATCGGTTAGGAAAAACAGAGTGAAAAGAGGTGGTTGTAGGGATTGGAAGGCGACGGACGTGGTGGCGATGGATGGATTCGCGGTGGCGAAAGACTCGAGTGATCCGTATGAGGATTTTAGGACATCAATGGTGGATATGATTGTGGAGAAGGAGATATTTTCGGTGGAGGAACTAGAGAATTTGGTGGAGTGTTTTTTATCGTTGAATTCGGAAGAACATCATAAGGTGATTTATGAGGTTTTTGCTGAGATTTGGGAGACTTTGATTATGGATTTGGAAAAGAGAGAATGAGTGTGTGAATGAATCCAATACTTGTTCTTGAGTTGTAAATTTTATATGGATGATCAAATTGGTAACATCTAAGAATTGTTTGATAAAGTTAAATTTAAAGAATGATGTTTTTGGTTGTGCATACATGCTAATGAAAGACCTGAACCATAGTGTCGTTGGAAGCCAAGTTACACGAATTCTATGGTGAGCCAAGTCCATAAATTGGGGTGCAAACGAGCCCAAACCCATATTTGGTTATCGAGCTCGAGCTAGCTCAGGAGCCTACATGAGCCCACTATATATATAGTTTTTAATTAATATATTATCATAAAATTATAATATATATATAAAATAATATTTATAATTAAATATAAATAAATAAATATAAACGAGCCAAGCCCGAGCTTTAGAAACAAAGCTCGAATCGAGCCAAACAAGAGCTCAAGTTTTCATAAGCTAAATCAGCTCGAGCCCAGTCGAGTCGAGCTTGGGCTCGGCTCGGCTCAGCTTAGCTCGTTTGCACCCATAGTTACAATATGAACTAAGTCAAGCTGTCTTGTTTAACTTTGAGATCAAGTCAAATCTGGCTCGGCTCGCTCATGAAGCAACCCTACTTAATATCCCGAAAACAACTAAAAGAGAGAATGGTTTAAGCGATCATTTTCACTTCGTGATGTTGCATTTGAAAGAAGACGCATCGGGAACCTACTTCTATCGGCTTGTTATTAAAGGATGTTAGCCAAATCAGAAGAACTATAGGCTCAAAGGGTCAAGCAAACATATCCATGCTTCGCCTAAGGGTTGAACTAGACTCGCACAGTAAAGAACGCAGTCACTGAATCAATGGGGGACAACCGAAGTTTAGGAATGAATGTTGCTCTATCTGACAAGCATTCATCACGATCATTTTTAGTGTATGCCTTCTTCATGACCGATCCAGTCAGTAGGCATTAGTGAAGTTAATGTCGTACTTCCTCAGCTTAGAAGAGGGTGTCCTATTGCCAATTGGAGAAAGCAAGAAAAAAATTCAACAAGAAGTGTACTACGAAAGAAGAGTTCTCTGACTTGACTCGCGGTTGGTCATTAGAAACAAATGCTCTTCCGCCTAACCGTTGTTTAGAAAGTAAAAAAACGAATTCTTAAATTGTTTAGACTAATTTTGTTCTTCGACTTCACTTTGTCATCGTTTAGTCCAGTTTAAAGTTTAGTGCAGCCATAGGACACTCTTTGTGTGTTCATCCTTTTGAAAGCCCAGACCCATTCTTCTGGATCTGCATTGGTCCTATTCTAGATATTTCATTCACTATTTGAATGTATGGAATAACATAAATGGATGAGTGGTAGTCTTGAACTATCTTTCACAACTAGTATCTAGTAGCTTTGTCGTTGATACCTCCTCTTCTCGGACCATCCTTTCTGTTGTTGCCAGCGCTTTCCTCGGTCGAGCCATAACTCTTTCTTAGAAAGGGCAGGCAAAGCCCGAAGGATGCTATCCCAATAGGCCATCGAGTGAAACGAGGAGAAGCTCAACTCCCATCGATTTAGAAATATATTCCTATGGGGTACGGGCCCTACAACAACAAAAGCGGCAAATTCAGTATCGATGCGATTTCCAGCTTTTGTTTAGCAGGAAAATATCTTTGGGAGATGTAAGAGCTGTTAACGGTAAGCGAAAGGGGAGGTGAGTCTAAGGAAAATGAGCAAACCCTATGTCTAATCACTGATACTTAGACCTGTTTGGGGACTGTTTGGTTCCCCGGTCCTAGAAGGCTATCTGTCTACTTAGCTCTGGCTATATATCTTCTTTCTCCCTATTCTTTGTACCTACTTTGAGATTGTGTTATTAATCCTCTATTTCCATATGTTTGGATCCCACTTTGTTAGAATCCTCATCCATTCTTTCATCCCTTCGATCTATTTACTGATTGAAGGTAATGGCCCTTATCCTTATGATAGGCGAATGACATTACAATTGCAAACACATGAACTCGCTATCATGGATGTAAGACCCTAACCCGTAATCACGCGATCAACGCCCAAATCATACGGGTTTGGACCTTACTTAAACCACTCCCGATTAAAACTTTGAAATTTATAATAAGTCGACCCATTAAGATTAAATACATGTTTGATTCACACAAATTTTTACATTTTAATAGTTAAAACATACTCTAAGATGTTGCGTTTTAACGGGAGTTTCTTAGATTCTAATGCGGAAGCTTGATGAGTGATCGGGTGCGTTCGGCTCTTATCGCGACTTGATCCTTGCTCCGGGACTTCCATCACATGTTTACCTATCACCATTACACAAAAAATGGTTAGTGAGTGGTCAAATGAAACATTTAACTAGTACGATGGTCGTTACACGTCGAAACGGAACGAACCAGGCCAAACGGCCCTTTATCAGGAGAACAAACTGCTGCAACTTATGCACAGCAGCTGTTCGGATCGCTTTTACCCCTTCTAAAACCCAAAATATGACTTCGACTTTCAAATGAGAATTGTTCTACGCTCCGAGAGCTTTCCAGGCATATAAAGAACACCTCCTAACGATTTTTCTACGATTTTATATGGAATTTTAAAGATCGTGCTGACGTGCAGGTCGATTCGCGCGGCCGGTCGGTTTATTCGCGCGGCCGCTCGAAGCTTCTGATGTAATTTTGGTGGCTTTTTAGCGTGGGAATCATGTCGCAACCGCATTTGATGATTCCCGAAGCCTAAGTAATGACTTGCCGACTAAATAAACCTTTGTTTGACTGAAATTATGGTCCGGTTTATGTCGCCATGATCCGGTTCATAGTTTTGAATGTTTATGGCGACTTTTACCCAATTTGACCCATTAAGGCATTGAACTTAAGCAAAACACCATTCGACCACGCGCAATGCGTATAGTTTATGTTGTCAAGTCATTAGACACTTGATCAACTAAAGTGTTTGTCCGATTTGTTCATTATGACTTTGTTATTAGATTTATCCTTTAGTAAATCTTTATAAATTCCCAAAATGCCCCTCCTAGCCAAATCTTTTGATTTAGCCATTCATGGCGACTCTTCTTGATTCAAACCCATTGTTTTGGACTCAATGACTTGTTTAAAAACTTCTAAGTCCATACGGACTTAGATTTTCAACATTTCTCAAGATTGTTCTAATGTGGTCGATTCTAAGCGCCTTAGCGCGCGTTAGACATAGTTATGGGATTAACTTACCTACTTGGCACCCTCACTTCATGTGATGCTTTAGCACCCATATTGCTTCGCCCGAAGGCGTTTATTTAACTACGGACTTACCCGGTAGTGTTGACCCATTCTCATGCCTATCAAACCATCCATATGAATCCTTGACATCAAGTGTTCTCTTTTTTTTTTCCTTCAATTTAGTAACCTATGTGAACATCTCATTTCACACACATTAATAGCCCGGGATCCAAATGGCGATCCACCACCAATCGGCCCGTCAACATTATAACATCTAAATGCTTAGCATAGGAGCATTATGTACCGAGTTCAATTGATGCTCACAACATCATTTGACCCGTTTAACTATTTATTCATACAATCTTCAATCTTCAAGTTTTATTCATGAGTTTTAATGAAAATAACATTTTAACTCATTAGACCCATTCACAAAGATTTTTCCATTATCTAGTTAGGCGTCCTAACCGGACTTATCAATTTTATTTACTTAGGCGATTCTAGCCCATTACAAGCTAGTAACCCATTCTTTACAATCGATATAAGAATTCATGATTCAAGAATGTTTACAAGATCTTCTAGTTTCTAAGAGGCTTATTTAAGATAAGTCACTTACCTTGTCCTCATGTATGCATTCCATGACCCGCTTAGCTCATTTGATCCGGTTTGTTCCAAGCCTCCACCTAGCTTGACAAGATCACTTCACTATACTCAAGATTAATTCAAGTTAGTCATTATATCAATTAACTAACTTGTATCATGAGTTTTCACACACCCAATTCATTCAAACTTATATTCGGGTCAGTTTGACTTTTAAAAGTCAAACTAACCTTTTACATATATATGCACTAATCATTAGGCAATAGTCCTAATTATGAACCATCCCTTTTTATTTATCATATCGACTCATTAAGTTTTGTGCACATATCATCTTTCTAATCATCATTAGGCAATCCTACTTTATCAATTACTTTCATTCCTCACATAACATTTTAGTTAGTAAGACTTTTTCGCATAGTTTCATATATTCATATCAACTAAGCATTTCATCAAACACTTAGTGTGCATACTACATTTTTCATAATTATCTCACTCACTAAACATTTAGCAAGTATCAAATTTATGAACTCATCAAACATCATTCTAGCTATTATGTTTAGCTACTTTCAATTTCCACTTTCAATTCATCCTACACGCGAGATTCATGCAAAGCATATAGAATGAAATCCCCCCACAACCCATGCCTAAAACATAGATTGGTAGGTATGTTAGCATCATCAAAGCTACTAATGAAAGCCAAAGTCATAATCTTTGCATACAAACATTTTCTAGTAATATAACTCATTCCTAAACTATTAAGAATGATCAATATCACTAATAATCAATAATATCACAAATTTAACATGTTTTGTTCAAAACCCACATGTGGGTTTCGAACCCTACACGAATTTGGGGGTTAGGGTTCTTACCAAAGCTTAATCCTTGAAGATTAGCCCTCTAGAACACTCCCTTCATCTAATACTTCAACCTCAAGCATCAATTCTTCCTTTTTGGGTAGGATTAGGGCTTGATATTGGCTCTAAAATCCCCTTTTTTGGCTGCTCACGTTTTTGCACCCAAATGGTGTTTTGGCCATATTAATCTTGACCCCAAGTTACTCTTTTAGTCCCTCTACTTTACCCCAATGTTATATTTTTATAAAAACTAACTAATCAAGTTAGCTTATAACATAAGTTGCTCATTTATATAAACATGACACCAACTAGGTTATTTCCATAATAGAACATAACCCGCATTCTTATCGTCTAAGCCAGTTTTAATATTTTGTTAATCACGCATAATGGCGTAATTAAGCGAAACGGGTTTTGGGGTGTTACAAATCTACCCCCCTTAAAGAGGTTTCGTCCTCGAAACCTTTCTTGTGTTGTTGCTTTGGTTACACCAAAGAAACTTAGTGTCTCTAATCAAATTTTTTTTTTGAGCACCGCTCAATCCCCTGACATTCTATAGTCTAACAAGTAATACTATATACTTATTGTTTGTATCCCTTTACTCGGCTTTCTAACTTTTATTATATAGAAGCCTTAGCTTTCATAATATGACTTGAGTCATTCTCTTATTTCGGTTAACTAGGGGCAATATCTACATATTTACCCCCTACCCGACATTTTAGCTACTTATGTTCTCATAGGTCTTCCCTAGATCCGTAGACTATCCCCGTCTACTATTATCACGAATGATGTAATGGTTTAAGGGGCCATTCTATCATGCACCTTAGGGCATCTACTGTAATACTCAATTGTAGCATGCATATGCATACATGTCTATGCTTCTATTACTAACAAGTAATTTGTCTTGGTTTCCAAGACTAGCCCGGCTTTTTAACATAACCGTTTTCTAGCTTCTTGGACTCATCCCCGAATCCAACCATCGTTTCTTCTTGGTTTGCTATAATGTTATAAACAAACCTTGCTTTACACTAACATTTTACTTTCTTTGGCTAATCCTTATTTTAAGAATTTGCCATTTATTTGGTTTACCCAAGTTCCCGTTTTGCTAACACGATTGGTGGTCATTGCCCCAACCGACCCGTTTAAAGACTTTTGAGTTTTAGATTTCAAATCGTTTATATATATTTAGAACGCTTAGTTTCTAAAAGTCCTCTTTTTGATTACCAATCTCTATATAAATTGAGATCGGTTTCCTTTTTATAAAACCTGGTGTTGATTCGTCATTACAACGTATTTGTATTGACTAATCTCTTATTATCACGGTTTGCATCAGATTGTAATAACTACACAATCCGACTGTTATCATAATTTGCTTTAAATTGTACCAACGATACAATCTAATGTTATTGTAGTTTACACCCTTTTTCATCCTTAACCCGAGGGTTGAAAGAATTACTGATTTATCACGGCCCAATCCCGCTGTTTAAGTTATAATCCGGAGATTCACGACTTACCCGAATGTGATTATGACTCAACCCTTGATTAAGGTTCAAGTCCCTCTTTACGAATTTAACCTTCTATAAAAGTCCGAGTTTAATTATGACTTAACCTTGATTAAGGTCCAAGTCTGTTTTCAAGCTAAATCTGTTTATGACTCAACCTTGATTAAGGTTCAAGTCTGTGACACCTGGCAAATTCGGGTTAACAACGTTGTCTAGATGAAAGTCTACCTTAGCGAGTCACGCGTATATTATACTTAACTGGGTTAGTTAAGTCGGGTTATGGTTCGGGAACTATTAGTTAGTCTAGAAGATCATTGGATGTTGGTCTAGAGGTTCATTAGATGTCGGTCCTTAACCAAGTGTACAAACGGTGACGATTTGTAGGATCGTCAGGGCATACGGAACGTACGAGTCTCGAGTCCCGGGAATTGGTGAACGAGTGTAAATATGTGTATTTACTTGTGTTATGTGTTTACAATCATTATGTGACTTGTCGGTACATGAATATGCATTAACATATGTTAAAACGGGGTTTAACGCGCAAAGCACACCAACATAGGGGCTATAGGCGATTAGGCTTGGTGGATAGCCTAATCGCATGACTTTGGGGCGAGTAGGAGGATCCCTATAGGCGAATAGGGCTAATCGCATGAACAGTCATGCGATTAGGCACCCTACTCGCGTATAAACCTGCACAATCGCATGGAACGGGCTGGACGACTAGAAACGCCTATAAATACAACACTTAACCTCCTAAACTCAATTAGACAAACCCTAGTCGTCCCATAACCGCCCCAAACACTTAAACAACCTCTGGAAGGCGATTTTGATCAAAAACACAAGGTTTCAAGGTCTAACCATCATCCTTTTACAATTCCAAGGTTTGATTCTCATCCATAATACTTTGTAAACGTTTTTAATCAATCCCTAATGGTCCAGACCTGATCATAAACGAAAAAGCTTTCTGAAAATCGTCAATAAGAGTTATTAATCGGATTATAATTAATAAACATGCGTTATGGGTATGTATGATTAGAAAGATAGGATTTTTATGAATCTTGATGATGTTTTGATGTGTTATCATGCTAGGTCAGAATTAATATTGTTATTATAATGATAAAAATCTCAGTAATTGGATAATAGGGTTATGATTACATGCGTTAATTGAATGTTGCATGCTATGTGTATGTGTTTGGATTGCTTTGGTTTCATGCAGGACTGATTTTACGAGGATGAACGAAGGGTTTTGGGTTAAACATGTTTAGGATAGTGTTTGGGATGATATTGGGTAGTTACACACGCTCTGGATCTGAATTGGAGCGTTAAACGCGCGAAAAACCGGAACAGCAAGGCTACAGGCGAGTAGCCTTGCTAATCGCAGGTAGCAGGGGCGAGTAGACCCCCACTCGCATGCCATAGGGGCGATTAGGCCCCACTCGCGCGACATAGGGGCGAGTAGCCCAATCGCCAGACAACAGGGGCGAGTAGCCCCTAATCGCGTGACTTAAGGGGCGATTAGCCCTAGTCGCGTGACATTTCATGCGATTAGCCTCCCTAATCGCGTGTACTGCTGCTGTAAGTGTATATTAGCATTCCGAGACCCGATCTGACATATAGTAACATGCTAGGAACCTCGTAACATGTCTAATAACTTGGTAACATATATTTGGATGTATTTCGGCGATACGTGAACTATGTGCTATAATTTGTTGTACGTTAACGTATGTTAAGTATAGATGCGTTATTGTATGTTTTGGAGCGTAAACATAACACGGGGAGTCTCGGGTCACCAATGGGATGTCGAGTCTTGTACTTTGGGTCAGTTAAACAGTCACGGTGTTTTCAAACAAACTTGGTTATGGTCTGGACATCTAGGGACTAATTAACCTGCGGGTTATTAGTCTAAGTACTTGTAACTGTCGTATGTTAGGTCGCCACTGTACGGGACTAACATAGCAGCTGAGTTTACTCGGGATTAGGAGTAAAGCAACTTAAGGTGAGTTTACGGCCCCTCTTTTAAACTGGTTTTATACTTTCGGGGGAGAAAACATGTGTTAAAACAACTATTTGATAACTACTGTCATACTATGGGTTCTAACGTATACTACACGATCTTTGGAAGTCCCGGGGGGAACCATGAATGTGCGGGTTTGCACAACGGGGAAATGTGAATAGCGCTATTGGGAGTGACCAACCCCGCTCGTCGACTTGGAGGGTCGGCGGGTGCATATTGTCTCAAACTGGAACAACAGGAACAACTGGAACAACAGGAACATACATCGGGCATACTTTTGGTATTCGAGTTAGTAATGGTTTTCCAATCGTGGTAGTAACAAAACGTACGCCTAGCTAGCGTATACTGGTTTTCTAATTGTTATAGTATGGACAGGTGGACTTGGTACTTGAACTGCAAACCTGTAAATTCACCAGCATTTCTGTGCTGACGTAAACTTTTACATGTTTTCTCAGGTCGCTAAGGTAGCACGACTGGACTAGGGCGCACGCGTCTGCACGGCGTCTAGATAGAGTTGCATGATTTCATAAACATTGAACTTTGGTTATTTATGTTGAACTTTATTTTGAATAAGCTTCCGCTGTAAACGGGATTTTAAAACTATGTTTTGGTATTGCATTAATTACATTTAGACTTGTTTATTGTGATCGTTGGTTTGGATCCTGGTTTGTCATGCGCCTCGCGGTAAAACTCCGCAAGTGGATTTTGAGGGTGTGACAGATTGGTATCAGAGCCAATGGTTATAGTGAACTAGGACTGCATGTAGAGTCTAGTCTATAGCCGAGTCGCACACACTAGACGATCACATGGTACTAAACGTTATAGTGGTTTACGTATGGTCTTGTCGGGGTGTCTCTAAATCGTTGGTCTTTCTACGTTACATCATCCGTTCTATCTTAGGTTGGGTTACCTGTTTTCTAGGCAGTGTGGTATGTTGGAGTAACTCGTGTGTTCTTGAGATTTGTCCAAGGCTCGGACATCTCCCTTTCGCACTCCAATAGAAACACTTGTCATGAACTACCGTAGTATTACGGTGTGTAGCTAAGAGTCTATGTTCGGTGATTTGAACTTTGAACTAGGAGAACACTTGGAGAACCATGTAGAGCGTTTTATCATTTTGGGTGCACACAAAATCATAAAACGAAATGCATGGAAGCACTAGTGAGCTCTGAGTTTGAGGGGATAGTCCTGAATTGGATCTAGCTTTAATCTTGTGAACATTGGTAGTTATCTCTAACTGCGAAACTAAAATTTTTCGTTCTTTCTGCCAGAATCATGTCTGGAGTGCGTGGAGGACGAGGAGGTGGTCGCAATGGTGGACGCGGTGGTGGTCGCGGTGGTGCTGGTGGTCGTGGTGGAGGAATTAACCTATCACAGGCTGATCTGAATAACTTACTCCAGGCTGCCTTTCAGTTAGGGCACAACGGTGGTGGTAAGTTGTTGTATCCATTTTCTTTGTCTCATTGGTGAGTCTTGTGTACGTTATTCGTGGTTTCTCATACGTTTCATTTCAGGTGGTCCTGTTGACCCACCCCCACCCATGTGCACCTATAAGATGTTCCGGGACTGCAAACCCCAGGAATTCTCTGGCACCGAGGGTGCGGTCAGTTTGCTTAGGTGGTTGGAGAAAGTAGAGTCGGTATTCCTGATGTGTAACTGTCTCCCAGAAGATCGGGTGAAGTATTCGGCTGCGTTGTTTCAAGACGTGGCATTGACTTGGTGGAATGGTATTACCCAGAACATGGGGATTGGAGAGGCATATGCTATGCCATGGGAGAACTTTGTGCAGTTGCTGAAGCGGGAGTATTGCCCGAGAGAAGAGGTACAGAAGCTGGAGCATGAGGTGTGGAACCTCAAGATGACTGGGTCGGAAATCGAGAAGTATACGGTTAGGAGGAATGAGTTGGCAGTGCTATGTCCCGATTTGCACGTGCCAGAGTACCGTAAGATTGAACATTATGTCTCAGGGTTGGTGCCGGAAATTGCAGGGTTAGTGGCTGCTGGGAATCATCCTACTTATGCGGAGGTAGTTCGATCTGCACATAGGATGACTAATTTAAAAGTGAATGAGGGGATTTTGCCGGCGAAAGGTTCGACTGCTAAGGCCCCAGAGAACAATAAGCGCAAGTGGGAAAACGACGGGAAAGGGTCTGGGTCTGCACAGCAGGGTAAAAAGTTTGATAATGGGGGTTCATCGTCTTCGGGTAATAAGCAGGGTGGTTATGCGGGAAAACTGCCCAAATGCAACAAGTGTGGACGCCATCACCAAGGGAACTGCGACAGCAACCGTTGTCACCGCTGCCAGCGAACAGGCCACTATGCTAAAGATTGTCGGGTTACACTTCCATCGACTCAGACTCCGACTAACAGTTCAGCTCCGACTACTCAGGGGACTACAGGGAAACAGGGATGCTACAACTGTGGTGACACTGGGCATTACAAGAAGGATTGCCCAAAACTGAAACAGGGTGGAAACAACGGGAATGGGAACAACGGGGGCGGCGGCAGGAATGCACGTGCCTTCGTCATTGGAGCTGCTGAGGCTAGGCAGGACCCTGATACAGTCACCGGTACGTTTCTTCTCAATAATCATTCTGTTAGCGTGTTATTTGATTCTGGTGCCGACAAGAGTTTTGTATCCATGGACGTTAGTCGACTACTAGATGTAGTACCCGTACCATTAGAAACCAAGTATATTATTGAGTTGGCTGACGGTAAAACGATTGAAGCTACTAGTGTTCTTCGGGGGTGTCAGTTAGAGTTGTCGGGTTTATCATTCCCCATCAACCTTATGCCGGTACCATTGGGTAGTTTTGACGTTGTGGTAGGAATGGATTGGTTATCTTTGTATCGCGCGGAGATCGTCTGTTACGATAAGGTTATTCGGATTCCTCTCCCTGATGGAGAACTTCTTTCTGTATACGGTATCAAGGGTGGTGTTTCGCTAAACATCATCTCTAGCATGAAAGCCCTTAAGTGTCTTCGAAAGGGTTATCCAGCCATTTTGGCGCTCTTATCTGTTTCCACTAGTGATGAGAAGAAGATTGACGACATTCCGGTGGTACGCGAGTTTTCTGATGTTTTTCCCGATGATTTATCTGGTCTTCCTCCTCATCGTCAAGTCGAGTTCGGTATTGATCTTGTACCAGGGGCTGCTCCTATTGCTCGGGCCCCCTATCGTCTTGCACCTCCCGAGATGCAGGAATTGTCTAGCCAGCTACAGGAACTCTTGGACAAGGGTTTCATCCGGCCAAGCTCTTCCCCTTGGGGAGCCCCGATTTTATTTGTCAAGAAGAAGGATGGGAGTTTCCGATTGTGTGTAGACTACAGAGAGCTGAACAAGTTGACCATCAAGAACCGTTATCCTCTTCCACGTATCGATGATCTATTCGACCAGCTTCAGGGTTCTAGTTATTATTCCAAGATCGACTTGAGGTCCGGTTATCACCAGCTGCGCGTCAGGGAGGCTGACGTTGCAAAGACTGCTTTTCGAACACGTTATGGCCATTTCGAATTCTTGGTCATGCCTTTCGGTCTCACGAACGCACCGGCGGTTTTCATGGACTTAATGAACCGCGTCTGTAAACCGTATCTGGACAAGTTTGTCATTGTGTTTATTGATGACATTCTAATCTACTCCAAGAACGAGACCGAACACGGGGAACATCTGCGATTGGTTTTGGAACTTTTACAACGGGAGCAACTTTACGCCAAGTTCTCAAAGTGTGACTTTTGGTTACGCGAAGTTCAATTCCTAGGACATGTGGTTAATGAACTAGGAATTCATGTCGATCCCGCTAAAATCGAAGCGATCAAGGACTGGGGAGCACCTAAGACGCCAACTGAGGTGCGGCAATTCCTAGGCCTTGCGGGCTATTATCGTCGTTTCATTCAGGGGTTCTCGAAGATTGCTCAACCCCTCACCACTCTCACTCAGAAGGATAGGAAGTTCGACTGGGGTGAATCACAAGAGTCAGCATTTGAAGAACTAAAGTCTAAACTGTGTTCTGCTCCTATTTTGTCCTTACCTGAGGGTTCTGATGATTTTGTCGTTTACTGTGATGCTTCCATTCATGGACTCGGTTGCGTGTTGATGCAACGCGAGAAAGTGATTGCGTATGCTTCTCGTCAACTCAAGGTGCACGAGAAGAACTACACAACTCATGACTTGGAGTTGGGTGCTGTGGTATTCGCGTTGAAAATTTGGAGACATTACTTGTACGGTACCAAATGCACCATCTACACCGATCACAAGAGTCTCCAACACATTTTCGACCAACAACACTTGAACATACGGCAGCGCCGTTGGATCGAACTTTTGAACGATTATGATTGTGCTATTAAGTACCATCCTGGCAAGGCGAATGTTGTAGCAGACGCCTTGAGCAGGAAGGAATCTTCTAAACCTCGTCGCGTTCGGGCGTTGCAGCTCACTATCCATTCGTCGTTACTTGATCAACTCCGTTCTGCCCAGATGGAAGCTTTGAAGGAGGAAAACCTTAAAGCTGAAACTATGCACGGTGCCGACAAGCACCTAGAGCGAAGGCCTGATGGCCTGCACTATTTCACAGAACGCATATGGGTTCCTTTATTCGGGGGACTACGGGAGCTTGTTCTTGATGAGGCTCATAAGTCCCGGTATTCTATTCATCCTGGTTCGGATAAGATGTACCAAGATCTGAAAGTGCTTTACTGGTGGCCAAACATGAGGTCGGACATAGCCTCATACGTGAGCAAATGCTTGACCTGTGCTAAGGTCAAGGTGGAATACCAGAAACCGTCGGGTCTCCTGCAACAACCTGAAATTCCGGAATGGAAATGGGAACGGATTACTATGGATTTTGTCACACAACTTCCTAAATCACCAAGCGGGAACGACAAGATATGGGTGATTGTCGATCGGTTGACGAAATCAGCCCATTTTCTTGCTATTAAGGAGACCGACACCATGGATCGTTTGGCTCGCCTTTACTTGAAAGAAGTTGTTTCTAAGCACGGGGTGCCAGTTTCTATTATCTCGGATCGCGATTCTCGCTTTACTTCTCACTTCTGGAAGTCTTTGCACAAGGCTTTGGGTACCCAACTAGACATGAGTACGGCTTACCATCCACAGACTGACGGTCAGAGTGAGCGTACGATTCAAACTTTAGAAGACATGCTGCGGGCGTGTGTGATCGATTTTGGGAAGGGTTGGGAAGCTCATCTGCCGTTGGTAGAATTCTCGTACAACAACAGTTATCACACGAGCATCAAGGCTGCTCCGTTCGAGGCACTGTACGGACGGAAATGCCGCTCTCCTCTTTGTTGGGCTGAAGTGGGTGAGAGCCAACTCACTGGGCCCGAACTAGTGTACGAAACTTCGGAAAAGATCGTACAGATTCGAAATCGGTTGGCGGCGGCACGGGACCGGCAAAAGAGTTATGCTGATCAGCGTCGCAAACCACTGGAGTTCCAAGTCAATGACAAGGTACTTCTAAAAGTCTCACCGTGGAAGGGCGTCATACGCTTTGGAAAGCGTGGCAAACTCAATCCGCGATATGTCGGCCCATTTACGATCCTGGAACGAATTGGGCCGGTGGCATATCGACTTGATCTACCGACGGAGCTCGGTAACGTACATAACGTCTTTCACGTGTCAAACTTGAAGAAGTGTCTGGCTGACGAATCTCTCATCGTTCCACTAGAAGAGATCAAGGTTGATGATCGTCTTCGGATTGTGGAAGAACCTGTGGAGATCCTTGACTACAAGATTCGTAGCCTACGTCACAGCAAGATTCGTATTGTTAAGGTTCGGTGGAACTCGAACCGGGGACCGGAATATACGTGGGAACGGGAGGATCAGATGAAGTCTAAATATCCTCATCTCTTTCCTAAGGAAGCGTTCGAGTCGAGACATGTCTCTTCGGCAGCTGAATGAATCTCGGGTCGAGATTCCTTTTAACGTGGGGATGATGTGACAACTCGGGTAAATCTCTATTTTGGTTTCTATCTTTTGTTTGTTCCTTCGTTACTTCTTTTGTTCTTTCTGTACTTGTACAAATTTTCGGGACGAAAATTCTTTTAACGTGGGGATGATGTGACACCTGGCAAATTCGGGTTAACAACGTTGTCTAGATGAAAGTCTACCTTAGCGAGTCACGCGTATATTATACTTAACTGGGTTAGTTAAGTCGGGTTATGGTTCGGGAACTATTAGTTAGTCTAGAAGATCATTGGATGTTGGTCTAGAGGTTCATTAGATGTCGGTCCTTAACCAAGTGTACAAACGGTGACGATTTGTAGGATCGTCAGGGCATACGGAACGTACGAGTCTCGAGTCCCGGGAATTGGTGAACGAGTGTAAATATGTGTATTTACTTGTGTTATGTGTTTACAATCATTATGTGACTTGTCGGTACATGAATATGCATTAACATATGTTAAAACGGGGTTTAACGCGCAAAACACACCAACATAGGGGCTATAGGCGATTAGGCTTGGTGGATAGCCTAATCGCATGACTTTGGGGCGAGTAGGAGGATCCCTATAGGCGAATAGGGCTAATCGCATGAACAGTCATGCGATTAGGCACCCTACTCGCGTATAAACCTGCACAATCGCATGGAACGGGCTGGACGACTAGAAACGCCTATAAATACAACACTTAACCTCCTAAACTCAATTAGACAAACCCTAGTCGTCCCATAACCGCCCCAAACACTTAAACAACCTCTGGAAGGCGATTTTGATCAAAAACACAAGGTTTCAAGGTCTAACCATCATCCTTTTACAATTCCAAGGTTTGATTCTCATCCATAATACTTTGTAAATGTTTTTAATCAATCCCTAATGGTCCAGACCTGATCATAAACGAAAAAGCTTTCTGAAAATCGTCAATAAGAGTTATTAATCGGATTATAATTAATAAACATGCGTTATGGGTATGTATGATTAGAAAGATAGGATTTTTATGAATCTTGATGATGTTTTGATGTGTTATCATGCTAGGTCAGAATTAATATTGTTATTATAATGATAAAAATCTCAGTAATTGGATAATAGGGTTATGATTACATGCGTTAATTGAATGTTGCATGCTATGTGTATGTGTTTGGATTGCTTTGGTTTCATGCAGGACTGATTTTACGAGGATGAACGAAGGGTTTTGGGTTAAACATGTTTAGGATAGTGTTTGGGATGATATTGGGTAGTTACACACGCTCTGGATCTGAATTGGAGCGTTAAACGCGCGAAAAACCGGAACAGCAAGGCTACAGGCGAGTAGCCTTGCTAATCGCAGGTAGCAGGGGCGAGTAGACCCCCACTCGCATGCCATAGGGGCGATTAGGCCCCACTCGCGCGACATAGGGGCGAGTAGCCCAATCGCCAGACAACAGGGGCGAGTAGCCCCTAATCGCGTGACTTAAGGGGCGATTAGCCCTAGTCGCGTGACATTTCATGCGATTAGCCTCCCTAATCGCGTGTACTGCTGCTGTAAGTGTATATTAGCATTCCGAGACCCGATCTGACATATAGTAACATGCTAGGAACCTCGTAACATGTCTAATAACTTGGTAACATATATTTGGATGTATTTCGGCGATACGTGAACTATGTGCTATAATTTGTTGTACGTTAACGTATGTTAAGTATAGATGCGTTATTGTATGTTTTGGAGCGTAAACATAACACGGGGAGTCTCGGGTCACCAATGGGATGTCGAGTCTTGTACTTTGGGTCAGTTAAACAGTCACGGTGTTTTCAAACAAACTTGGTTATGGTCTGGACATCTAGGGACTAATTAACCTGCGGGTTATTAGTCTAAGTACTTGTAACTGTCGTATGTTAGGTCGCCACTGTACGGGACTAACATAGCAGCTGAGTTTACTCGGGATTAGGAGTAAAGCAACTTAAGGTGAGTTTACGGCCCCTCTTTTAAACTGGTTTTATACTTTCGGGGGAGAAAACATGTGTTAAAACAACTATTTGATAACTACTGTCATACTATGGGTTCTAACGTATACTACACGATCTTTGGAAGTCCCGGGGGGAACCATGAATGTGCGGGTTTGCACAACGGGGAAATGTGAATAGCGCTATTGGGAGTGACCAACCCCGCTCGTCGACTTGGAGGGTCGGCGGGTGCATATTGTCTCAAACTGGAACAACAGGAACAACTGGAACAACAGGAACATACATCGGGCATACTTTTGGTATTCGAGTTAGTAATGGTTTTCCAATCGTGGTAGTAACAAAACGTACGCCTAGCTAGCGTATACTGGTTTTCTAATTGTTATAGTATGGACAGGTGGACTTGGTACTTGAACTGCAAACCTGTAAATTCACCAGCATTTCTGTGCTGACGTAAACTTTTACATGTTTTCTCAGGTCGCTAAGGTAGCACGACTGGACTAGGGCGCACGCGTCTGCACGGCGTCTAGATAGAGTTGCATGATTTCATAAACATTGAACTTTGGTTATTTATGTTGAACTTTATTTTGAATAAGCTTCCGCTGTAAACGGGATTTTAAAACTATGTTTTGGTATTGCATTAATTACATTTAGACTTGTTTATTGTGATCGTTGGTTTGGATCCTGGTTTGTCATGCGCCTCGCGGTAAAACTCCGCAAGTGGATTTTGAGGGTGTGACAAAGTCTATTTCCAAACTGAATCTCTTTATGACTAAACCTTAATTAAGGTTCAAGTCAATCTTTGTATTAACCCAGGATAACTTGTATCGTATATTGCCCGTTTTGCTAGCCCAGCGTATAAGCTGGTGCCTCGCTCAAGGTCTTGCATGGTTCGCATCCCTGCCGTGTTAGACAGTGGACTACGTCCAAACGCTCCAGTTTGTTGTCCTCTTTGCTAGCCTATCGTATTCTAGCTGGTGCCTCGCTCAAGGTCTTGCATGGGTCGCATCCCTGCCGTGTTAGACAGTGGACTACGTCCAGAATCCCCCGGCACCTCACACTTACTAAGCCTTTGTCACATAGGTTGTGTATGTATTAATCATAAGAAACCCATGGTATCATATGTTTAACACTTACCTGGCCAGGGTAAGTAATTCGCATATGGTACACACAGACTTATTATAATTAAGGCATCACACCCTATGCAAGCAAATTTTCAGCTCATGCTTGTGCCCCCTATTTTATTTGGTAAAACCTTTTTATTGATATTTATTGGATATTTGGTTTTACCTTTACTCATTTTAAACCAACGATGTGTTTTCGTTTCATAAAACTTTATGTGATCATATTCACTGATGTGACCACTACACGACTCTGGTATTCTTTACGTTTTAAACATTAAACAGGATGATTATCCTCATTCCTGGTTTACGTGTTTAGATTTGCCTTTGTGCATTGGTTCTTCACTATTGTGAATAATGCACATTTCCAACTTAGTTTCACTTGGGAATTTGTACTCTGAATGTGAATTCTCGTCCAGTTTTCCCAAGTCTTAGGTTGTTGTATGCAACTATCATTCATCGAGTGAAAGTTGCACACTAATAAGCATGACATGGTTTCGAGCGTGTACCTGATTGATACTTGCTCCTATGTTCCCTTTCGTTACCGATCCATTAGCTCGAGTAGTTACTTGACTTGGTCCTTAGCGAGCATGCTTTCGGCCGTGCTCCCGAACCCTCCACCACTTCGTTGGGTGAATCATTCGATCCCATCTTGATCGAATTAAGATGTTCTCATGTCTGTCACATTTACAATTCCAATTGATTAGTAACGCGACATGTCGGTATTAGTATGCATCATTACAGTAATATTTATTCTTGTAACGCAAGAATTTCGTTGCCCGAATAAATCCTTGGCTAGGTCCCATACCACCTAACCTTTTCTTTACCAAACTTTTGAGATAGCGTGCATCTACACGATATCACCATTGCTTACTTATAACAATCTCCGATCAAACCCGGATTGTTATTACTGATATTACTTACCGGATTCCTCGATCAAGCCTCGAACCGAACACCCTTTAACACTTTGAGCGCACCGTTTGAGTCCAAGTATCCTTCCCGACACTCGGATCCCTCAAACCTGTGGCTCTGATACCACTTGTAAGACCCTAACCCGTAATCACGCGATCAACGCCCAAATCATACGGGTTTGGACCTTACTTAAACCACTCCCGATTAAAACTTTGAAATTTATAATAAGTCGACCCATTAAGATTAAATACATGTTTGATTCACACAAATTTTTACATTTTAATAGTTAAAACATACTCTAAGATGTTGCGTTTTAACGGGAGTTTCTTAGATTCTAATGCGGAAGCTTGATGAGTGATCGGGTGCGTTCGGCTCTTATCGCGACTTGATCCTTGCTCCGGGACTTCCATCACATGTTTACCTATCACCATTACACAAAGAATGGTTAGTGAGTGGTCAAATGAAACATTTAACTAGTACGATGGTCGTTACACGTCGAAACGGAACGAACCAGGCCAAACGGCCCTTTATCAGGAGAACAAACTGCTGCAACTTATGCACAGCAGCTGTTCGGATCGCTTTTACCCCTTCTAAAACCCAAAATATGACTTCGACTTTCAAATGAGAATTGTTCTACGCTCCGAGAGCTTTCCAGGCATATAAAGAACACCTCCTAACGATTTTTCTACGATTTTATATGGAATTTTAAAGATCGTGCTGACGTGCAGGTCGATTCGCGCGGCCGGTCGGTTTATTCGCGCGGCCGCTCGAAGCTTCTGATGTAATTTTGGTGGCTTTTTAGCGTGGGAATCATGTCGCAACCGCATTTGATGATTCCCGAAGCCTAAGTAATGACTTGCCGACTAAATAAACCTTTGTTTGACTGAAATTATGGTCCGGTTTATGTCGCCATGATCCGGTTCATAGTTTTGAATGTTTATGGCGACTTTTACCCAATTTGACCCATTAAGGCATTGAACTTAAGCAAAACACCATTCGACCACGCGCAATGCGTATAGTTTATGTTGTCAAGTCATTAGACACTTGATCAACTAAAGTGTTTGTCCGATTTGTTCATTATGACTTTGTTATTAGATTTATCCTTTAGTAAATCTTTATAAATTCCCAAAATGCCCCTCCTAGCCAAATCTTTTGATTTAGCCATTCATGGCGACTCTTCTTGATTCAAACCCATTGTTTTGGACTCAATGACTTGTTTAAAAACTTCTAAGTCCATACGGACTTAGATTTTCAACATTTCTCAAGATTGTTCTAATGTGGTCGATTCTAAGCGCCTTAGCGCGCGTTAGACATAGTTATGGGATTAACTTACCTACTTGGCACCCTCACTTCATGTGATGCTTTAGCACCCATATTGCTTCGCCCGAAGGCGTTTATTTAACTACGGACTTACCCGGTAGTGTTGACCCATTCTCATGCCTATCAAACCATCCATATGAATCCTTGACATCAAGTGTTCTCTTTTTTTTTCCTTCAATTTAGTAACCTATGTGAACATCTCATTTCACACACATTAATAGCCCGGGATCCAAATGGCGATCCACCACCAATCGGCCCGTCAACATTATAACATCTAAATGCTTAGCATAGGAGCATTATGTACCGAGTTCAATTGATGCTCACAACATCATTTGACCCGTTTAACTATTTATTCATACAATCTTCAATCTTCAAGTTTTATTCATGAGTTTTAATGAAAATAACATTTTAACTCATTAGACCCATTCACAAAGATTTTTCCATTATCTAGTTAGGCGTCCTAACCGGACTTATCAATTTTATTTACTTAGGCGATTCTAGCCCATTACAAGCTAGTAACCCATTCTTTACAATCGATATAAGAATTCATGATTCAAGAATGTTTACAAGATCTTCTAGTTTCTAAGAGGCTTATTTAAGATAAGTCACTTACCTTGTCCTCATGTATGCATTCCATGACCCGCTTAGCTCATTTGATCCGGTTTGTTCCAAGCCTCCACCTAGCTTGACAAGATCACTTCACTATACTCAAGATTAATTCAAGTTAGTCATTATATCAATTAACTAACTTGTATCATGAGTTTTCACACACCCAATTCATTCAAACTTATATTCGGGTCAGTTTGACTTTTAAAAGTCAAACTAACCTTTTACATATATATGCACTAATCATTAGGCAATAGTCCTAATTATGAACCATCCCTTTTTATTTATCATATCGACTCATTAAGTTTTGTGCACATATCATCTTTCTAATCATCATTAGGCAATCCTACTTTATCAATTACTTTCATTCCTCACATAACATTTTAGTTAGTAAGACTTTTTCGCATAGTTTCATATATTCATATCAACTAAGCATTTCATCAAACACTTAGTGTGCATACTACATTTTTCATAATTATCTCACTCACTAAACATTTAGCAAGTATCAAATTTATGAACTCATCAAACATCATTCTAGCTATTATGTTTAGCTACTTTCAATTTCCACTTTCAATTCATCCTACACGCGAGATTCATGCAAAGCATATAGAATGAAATCCCCCCACAACCCATGCCTAAAACATAGATTGGTAGGTATGTTAGCATCATCAAAGCTACTAATGAAAGCCAAAGTCATAATCTTTGCATACAAACATTTTCTAGTAATATAACTCATTCCTAAACTATTAAGAATGATCAATATCACTAATAATCAATAATATCACAAATTTAACATGTTTTGTTCAAAACCCACATGTGGGTTTCGAACCCTACACGAATTTGGGGGTTAGGGTTCTTACCAAAGCTTAATCCTTGAAGATTAGCCCTCTAGAACACTCCCTTCATCTAATACTTCAACCTCAAGCATCAATTCTTCCTTTTTGGGTAGGATTAGGGCTTGATATTGGCTCTAAAATCCCCTTTTTTGGCTGCTCACGTTTTTGCACCCAAATGGTGTTTTGGCCATATTAATCTTGACCCCAAGTTACTCTTTTAGTCCCTCTACTTTACCCCAATGTTATATTTTTATAAAAACTAACTAATCAAGTTAGCTTATAACATAAGTTGCTCATTTATATAAACATGACACCAACTAGGTTATTTCCATAATAGAACATAACCCGCATTCTTATCGTCTAAGCCAGTTTTAATATTTTGTTAATCACGCATAATGGCGTAATTAAGCGAAACGGGTTTTGGGGTGTTACAAATCTACCCCCCTTAAAGAGGTTTCGTCCTCGAAACCTTTCTTGTGTTGTTGCTTTGGTTACACCAAAGAAACTTAGTGTCTCTAATCAAATTTTTTTTTTGAGCACCGCTCAATCCCCTGACATTCTATAGTCTAACAAGTAATACTATATACTTATTGTTTGTATCCCTTTACTCGGCTTTCTAACTTTTATTATATAGAAGCCTTAGCTTTCATAATATGACTTGAGTCATTCTCTTATTTCGGTTAACTAGGGGCAATATCTACATATTTACCCCCTACCCGACATTTTAGCTACTTATGTTCTCATAGGTCTTCCCTAGATCCGTAGACTATCCCCGTCTACTATTATCACGAATGATGTAATGGTTTAAGGGGCCATTCTATCATGCACCTTAGGGCATCTACTGTAATACTCAATTGTAGCATGCATATGCATACATGTCTATGCTTCTATTACTAACAAGTAATTTGTCTTGGTTTCCAAGACTAGCCCGGCTTTTTAACATAACCGTTTTCTAGCTTCTTGGACTCATCCCCGAATCCAACCATCGTTTCTTCTTGGTTTGCTATAATGTTATAAACAAACCTTGCTTTACACTAACATTTTACTTTCTTTGGCTAATCCTTATTTTAAGAATTTGCCATTTATTTGGTTTACCCAAGTTCCCGTTTTGCTAACACGATTGGTGGTCATTGCCCCAACCGACCCGTTTAAAGACTTTTGAGTTTTAGATTTCAAATCGTTTATATATATTTAGAACGCTTAGTTTCTAAAAGTCCTCTTTTTGATTACCAATCTCTATATAAATTGAGATCGGTTTCCTTTTTATAAAACCTGGTGTTGATTCGTCATTACAACGTATTTGTATTGACTAATCTCTTATTATCACGGTTTGCATCAGATTGTAATAACTACACAATCCGACTGTTATCATAATTTGCTTTAAATTGTACCAACGATACAATCTAATGTTATTGTAGTTTACACCCTTTTTCATCCTTAACCCGAGGGTTGAAAGAATTACTGATTTATCACGGCCCAATCCCGCTGTTTAAGTTATAATCCGGAGATTCACGACTTACCCGAATGTGATTATGACTCAACCCTTGATTAAGGTTCAAGTCCCTCTTTACGAATTTAACCTTCTATAAAAGTCCGAGTTTAATTATGACTTAACCTTGATTAAGGTCCAAGTCTGTTTTCAAGCTAAATCTGTTTATGACTCAACCTTGATTAAGGTTCAAGTCTGTGACACCTGGCAAATTCGGGTTAACAACGTTGTCTAGATGAAAGTCTACCTTAGCGAGTCACGCGTATATTATACTTAACTGGGTTAGTTAAGTCGGGTTATGGTTCGGGAACTATTAGTTAGTCTAGAAGATCATTGGATGTTGGTCTAGAGGTTCATTAGATGTCGGTCCTTAACCAAGTGTACAAACGGTGACGATTTGTAGGATCGTCAGGGCATACGGAACGTACGAGTCTCGAGTCCCGGGAATTGGTGAACGAGTGTAAATATGTGTATTTACTTGTGTTATGTGTTTACAATCATTATGTGACTTGTCGGTACATGAATATGCATTAACATATGTTAAAACGGGGTTTAACGCGCAAAACACACCAACATAGGGGCTATAGGCGATTAGGCTTGGTGGATAGCCTAATCGCATGACTTTGGGGCGAGTAGGAGGATCCCTATAGGCGAATAGGGCTAATCGCATGAACAGTCATGCGATTAGGCACCCTACTCGCGTATAAACCTGCACAATCGCATGGAACGGGCTGGACGACTAGAAACGCCTATAAATACAACACTTAACCTCCTAAACTCAATTAGACAAACCCTAGTCGTCCCATAACCGCCCCAAACACTTAAACAACCTCTGGAAGGCGATTTTGATCAAAAACACAAGGTTTCAAGGTCTAACCATCATCCTTTTACAATTCCAAGGTTTGATTCTCATCCATAATACTTTGTAAACGTTTTTAATCAATCCCTAATGGTCCAGACCTGATCATAAACGAAAAAGCTTTCTGAAAATCGTCAATAAGAGTTATTAATCGGATTATAATTAATAAACATGCGTTATGGGTATGTATGATTAGAAAGATAGGATTTTTATGAATCTTGATGATGTTTTGATGTGTTATCATGCTAGGTCAGAATTAATATTGTTATTATAATGATAAAAATCTCAGTAATTGGATAATAGGGTTATGATTACATGCGTTAATTGAATGTTGCATGCTATGTGTATGTGTTTGGATTGCTTTGGTTTCATGCAGGACTGATTTTACGAGGATGAACGAAGGGTTTTGGGTTAAACATGTTTAGGATAGTGTTTGGGATGATATTGGGTAGTTACACACGCTCTGGATCTGAATTGGAGCGTTAAACGCGCGAAAAACCGGAACAGCAAGGCTACAGGCGAGTAGCCTTGCTAATCGCAGGTAGCAGGGGCGAGTAGACCCCCACTCGCATGCCATAGGGGCGATTAGGCCCCACTCGCGCGACATAGGGGCGAGTAGCCCAATCGCCAGACAACAGGGGCGAGTAGCCCCTAATCGCGTGACTTAAGGGGCGATTAGCCCTAGTCGCGTGACATTTCATGCGATTAGCCTCCCTAATCGCGTGTACTGCTGCTGTAAGTGTATATTAGCATTCCGAGACCCGATCTGACATATAGTAACATGCTAGGAACCTCGTAACATGTCTAATAACTTGGTAACATATATTTGGATGTATTTCGGCGATACGTGAACTATGTGCTATAATTTGTTGTACGTTAACGTATGTTAAGTATAGATGCGTTATTGTATGTTTTGGAGCGTAAACATAACACGGGGAGTCTCGGGTCACCAATGGGATGTCGAGTCTTGTACTTTGGGTCAGTTAAACAGTCACGGTGTTTTCAAACAAACTTGGTTATGGTCTGGACATCTAGGGACTAATTAACCTGCGGGTTATTAGTCTAAGTACTTGTAACTGTCGTATGTTAGGTCGCCACTGTACGGGACTAACATAGCAGCTGAGTTTACTCAGGATTAGGAGTAAAGCAACTTAAGGTGAGTTTACGGCCCCTCTTTTAAACTGGTTTTATACTTTCGGGGGAGAAAACATGTGTTAAAACAACTATTTGATAACTACTGTCATACTATGGGTTCTAACGTATACTACACGATCTTTGGAAGTCCCGGGGGGAACCATGAATGTGCGGGTTTGCACAACGGGGAAATGTGAATAGCGCTATTGGGAGTGACCAACCCCGCTCGTCGACTTGGAGGGTCGGCGGGTGCATATTGTCTCAAACTGGAACAACAGGAACAACTGGAACAACAGGAACATACATCGGGCATACTTTTGGTATTCGAGTTAGTAATGGTTTTCCAATCGTGGTAGTAACAAAACGTACGCCTAGCTAGCGTATACTGGTTTTCTAATTGTTATAGTATGGACAGGTGGACTTGGTACTTGAACTGCAAACCTGTAAATTCACCAGCATTTCTGTGCTGACGTAAACTTTTACATGTTTTCTCAGGTCGCTAAGGTAGCACGACTGGACTAGGGCGCACGCGTCTGCACGGCGTCTAGATAGAGTTGCATGATTTCATAAACATTGAACTTTGGTTATTTATGTTGAACTTTATTTTGAATAAGCTTCCGCTGTAAACGGGATTTTAAAACTATGTTTTGGTATTGCATTAATTACATTTAGACTTGTTTATTGTGATCGTTGGTTTGGATCCTGGTTTGTCATGCGCCTCGCGGTAAAACTCCGCAAGTGGATTTTGAGGGTGTGACAGATTGGTATCAGAGCCAATGGTTATAGTGAACTAGGACTGCATGTAGAGTCTAGTCTATAGCCGAGTCGCACACACTAGACGATCACATGGTACTAAACGTTATAGTGGTTTACGTATGGTCTTGTCGGGGTGTCTCTAAATCGTTGGTCTTTCTACGTTACATCATCCGTTCTATCTTAGGTTGGGTTACCTGTTTTCTAGGCAGTGTGGTATGTTGGAGTAACTCGTGTGTTCTTGAGATTTGTCCAAGGCTCGGACATCTCCCTTTCGCACTCCAATAGAAACACTTGTCATGAACTACCGTAGTATTACGGTGTGTAGCTAAGAGTCTATGTTCGGTGATTTGAACTTTGAACTAGGAGAACACTTGGAGAACCATGTAGAGCGTTTTATCATTTTGGGTGCACACAAAATCATAAAACGAAATGCATGGAAGCACTAGTGAGCTCTGAGTTTGAGGGGATAGTCCTGAATTGGATCTAGCTTTAATCTTGTGAACATTGGTAGTTATCTCTAACTGCGAAACTAAAATTTTTCGTTCTTTCTGCCAGAATCATGTCTGGAGTGCGTGGAGGACGAGGAGGTGGTCGCAATGGTGGACGCGGTGGTGGTCGCGGTGGTGCTGGTGGTCGTGGTGGAGGAATTAACCTATCACAGGCTGATCTGAATAACTTACTCCAGGCTGCCTTTCAGTTAGGGCACAACGGTGGTGGTAAGTTGTTGTATCCATTTTCTTTGTCTCATTGGTGAGTCTTGTGTACGTTATTCGTGGTTTCTCATACGTTTCATTTCAGGTGGTCCTGTTGACCCACCCCCACCCATGTGCACCTATAAGATGTTCCGGGACTGCAAACCCCAGGAATTCTCTGGCACCGAGGGTGCGGTCAGTTTGCTTAGGTGGTTGGAGAAAGTAGAGTCGGTATTCCTGATGTGTAACTGTCTCCCAGAAGATCGGGTGAAGTATTCGGCTGCGTTGTTTCAAGACGTGGCATTGACTTGGTGGAATGGTATTACCCAGAACATGGGGATTGGAGAGGCATATGCTATGCCATGGGAGAACTTTGTGCAGTTGCTGAAGCGGGAGTATTGCCCGAGAGAAGAGGTACAGAAGCTGGAGCATGAGGTGTGGAACCTCAAGATGACTGGGTCGGAAATCGAGAAGTATACGGTTAGGAGGAATGAGTTGGCAATGCTATGTCCCGATTTGCACGTGCCAGAGTACCGTAAGATTGAACATTATGTCTCAGGGTTGGTGCCGGAAATTGCAGGGTTAGTGGCTGCTGGGAATCATCCTACTTATGCGGAGGTAGTTCGATCTGCACATAGGATGACTAATTTAAAAGTGAATGAGGGGATTTTGCCGGCGAAAGGTTCGACTGCTAAGGCCCCAGAGAACAATAAGCGCAAGTGGGAAAACGACGGGAAAGGGTCTGGGTCTGCACAGCAGGGTAAAAAGTTTGATAATGGGGGTTCATCGTCTTCGGGTAATAAGCAGGGTGGTTATGCGGGAAAACTGCCCAAATGCAACAAGTGTGGACGCCATCACCAAGGGAACTGCGACAGCAACCGTTGTCACCGCTGCCAGCGAACAGGCCACTATGCTAAAGATTGTCGGGTTACACTTCCATCGACTCAGACTCCGACTAACAGTTCAGCTCCGACTACTCAGGGGACTACAGGGAAACAGGGATGCTACAACTGTGGTGACACTGGGCATTACAAGAAGGATTGCCCAAAACTGAAACAGGGTGGAAACAACGGGAATGGGAACAACGGGGGCGGCGGCAGGAATGCACGTGCCTTCGTCATTGGAGCTGCTGAGGCTAGGCAGGACCCTGATACAGTCACCGGTACGTTTCTTCTCAATAATCATTCTGTTAGCGTGTTATTTGATTCTGGTGCCGACAAGAGTTTTGTATCCATGGACGTTAGTCGACTACTAGATGTAGTACCCGTACCATTAGAAACCAAGTATATTATTGAGTTGGCTGACGGTAAAACGATTGAAGCTACTAGTGTTCTTCGGGGGTGTCAGTTAGAGTTGTCGGGTTTATCATTCCCCATCAACCTTATGCCGGTACCATTGGGTAGTTTTGACGTTGTGGTAGGAATGGATTGGTTATCTTTGTATCGCGCGGAGATCGTCTGTTACGATAAGGTTATTCGGATTCCTCTCCCTGATGGAGAACTTCTTTCTGTATACGGTATCAAGGGTGGTGTTTCGCTAAACATCATCTCTAGCATGAAAGCCCTTAAGTGTCTTCGAAAGGGTTATCCAGCCATTTTGGCGCTCTTATCTGTTTCCACTAGTGATGAGAAGAAGATTGACGACATTCCGGTGGTACGCGAGTTTTCTGATGTTTTTCCCGATGATTTATCTGGTCTTCCTCCTCATCGTCAAGTCGAGTTCGGTATTGATCTTGTACCAGGGGCTGCTCCTATTGCTCGGGCCCCCTATCGTCTTGCACCTCCCGAGATGCAGGAATTGTCTAGCCAGCTACAGGAACTCTTGGACAAGGGTTTCATCCGGCCAAGCTCTTCCCCTTGGGGAGCCCCGATTTTATTTGTCAAGAAGAAGGATGGGAGTTTCCGATTGTGTGTAGACTACAGAGAGCTGAACAAGTTGACCATCAAGAACCGTTATCCTCTTCCACGTATCGATGATCTATTCGACCAGCTTCAGGGTTCTAGTTATTATTCCAAGATCGACTTGAGGTCCGGTTATCACCAGCTGCGCGTCAGGGAGGCTGACGTTGCAAAGACTGCTTTTCGAACACGTTATGGCCATTTCGAATTCTTGGTCATGCCTTTCGGTCTCACGAACGCACCGGCGGTTTTCATGGACTTAATGAACCGCGTCTGTAAACCGTATCTGGACAAGTTTGTCATTGTGTTTATTGATGACATTCTAATCTACTCCAAGAACGAGACCGAACACGGGGAACATCTGCGATTGGTTTTGGAACTTTTACAACGGGAGCAACTTTACGCCAAGTTCTCAAAGTGTGACTTTTGGTTACGCGAAGTTCAATTCCTAGGACATGTGGTTAATGAACTAGGAATTCATGTCGATCCCGCTAAAATCGAAGCGATCAAGGACTGGGGAGCACCTAAGACGCCAACTGAGGTGCGGCAATTCCTAGGCCTTGCGGGCTATTATCGTCGTTTCATTCAGGGGTTCTCGAAGATTGCTCAACCCCTCACCACTCTCACTCAGAAGGATAGGAAGTTCGACTGGGGTGAATCACAAGAGTCAGCATTTGAAGAACTAAAGTCTAAACTGTGTTCTGCTCCTATTTTGTCCTTACCTGAGGGTTCTGATGATTTTGTCGTTTACTGTGATGCTTCCATTCATGGACTCGGTTGCGTGTTGATGCAACGCGAGAAAGTGATTGCGTATGCTTCTCGTCAACTCAAGGTGCACGAGAAGAACTACACAACTCATGACTTGGAGTTGGGTGCTGTGGTATTCGCGTTGAAAATTTGGAGACATTACTTGTACGGTACCAAATGCACCATCTACACCGATCACAAGAGTCTCCAACACATTTTCGACCAACAACACTTGAACATACGGCAGCGCCGTTGGATCGAACTTTTGAACGATTATGATTGTGCTATTAAGTACCATCCTGGCAAGGCGAATGTTGTAGCAGACGCCTTGAGCAGGAAGGAATCTTCTAAACCTCGTCGCGTTCGGGCGTTGCAGCTCACTATCCATTCGTCGTTACCTGATCAACTCCGTTCTGCCCAGATGGAAGCTTTGAAGGAGGAAAACCTTAAAGCTGAAACTATGCACGGTGCCGACAAGCACCTAGAGCGAAGGTCTGATGGCCTGCACTATTTCACAGAACGCATATGGGTTCCTTTATTCGGGGGACTACGGGAGCTTGTTCTTGATGAGGCTCATAAGTCCCGGTATTCTATTCATCCTGGTTCGGATAAGATGTACCAAGATCTGAAAGTGCTTTACTGGTGGCCAAACATGAGGTCGGACATAGCCTCATACGTGAGCAAATGCTTGACCTGTGCTAAGGTCAAGGTGGAATACCAGAAACCGTCGGGTCTCCTGCAACAACCTGAAATTCCGGAATGGAAATGGGAACGGATTACTATGGATTTTGTCACACAACTTCCTAAATCACCAAGCGGGAACGACAAGATATGGGTGATTGTCGATCGGTTGACGAAATCAGCCCATTTTCTTGCTATTAAGGAGACCGACACCATGGATCGTTTGGCTCGCCTTTACTTGAAAGAAGTTGTTTCTAAGCACGGGGTGCCAGTTTCTATTATCTCGGATCGCGATTCTCGCTTTACTTCTCACTTCTGGAAGTCTTTGCACAAGGCTTTGGGTACCCAACTAGACATGAGTACGGCTTACCATCCACAGACTGACGGTCAGAGTGAGCGTACGATTCAAACTTTAGAAGACATGCTGCGGGCGTGTGTGATCGATTTTGGGAAGGGTTGGGAAGCTCATCTGCCGTTGGTAGAATTCTCGTACAACAACAGTTATCACACGAGCATCAAGGCTGCTCCGTTCGAGGCACTGTACGGACGGAAATGCCGCTCTCCTCTTTGTTGGGCTGAAGTGGGTGAGAGCCAACTCACTGGGCCCGAACTAGTGTACGAAACTTCGGAAAAGATCGTACAGATTCGAAATCGGTTGGCGGCGGCACGGGACCGGCAAAAGAGTTATGCTGATCAGCGTCGCAAACCACTGGAGTTCCAAGTCAATGACAAGGTACTTCTAAAAGTCTCACCGTGGAAGGGCGTCATACGCTTTGGAAAGCGTGGCAAACTCAATCCGCGATATGTCGGCCCATTTACGATCCTGGAACGAATTGGGCCGGTGGCATATCGACTTGATCTACCGACGGAGCTCGGTAACGTACATAACGTCTTTCACGTGTCAAACTTGAAGAAGTGTCTGGCTGACGAATCTCTCATCGTTCCACTAGAAGAGATCAAGGTTGATGATCGTCTTCGGATTGTGGAAGAACCTGTGGAGATCCTTGACTACAAGATTCGTAGCCTACGTCACAGCAAGATTCGTATTGTTAAGGTTCGGTGGAACTCGAACCGGGGACCGGAATATACGTGGGAACGGGAGGATCAGATGAAGTCTAAATATCCTCATCTCTTTCCTAAGGAAGCGTTCGAGTCGAGACATGTCTCTTCGGCAGCTGAATGAATCTCGGGTCGAGATTCCTTTTAACGTGGGGATGATGTGACAACTCGGGTAAATCTCTATTTTGGTTTCTATCTTTTGTTTGTTCCTTCGTTACTTCTTTTGTTCTTTCTGTACTTGTACAAATTTTCGGGACGAAAATTCTTTTAACGTGGGGATGATGTGACACCTGGCAAATTCGGGTTAACAACGTTGTCTAGATGAAAGTCTACCTTAGCGAGTCACGCGTATATTATACTTAACTGGGTTAGTTAAGTCGGGTTATGGTTCGGGAACTATTAGTTAGTCTAGAAGATCATTGGATGTTGGTCTAGAGGTTCATTAGATGTCGGTCCTTAACCAAGTGTACAAACGGTGACGATTTGTAGGATCGTCAGGGCATACGGAACGTACGAGTCTCGAGTCCCGGGAATTGGTGAACGAGTGTAAATATGTGTATTTACTTGTGTTATGTGTTTACAATCATTATGTGACTTGTCGGTACATGAATATGCATTAACATATGTTAAAACGGGGTTTAACGCGCAAAACACACCAACATAGGGGCTATAGGCGATTAGGCTTGGTGGATAGCCTAATCGCATGACTTTGGGGCGAGTAGGAGGATCCCTATAGGCGAATAGGGCTAATCGCATGAACAGTCATGCGATTAGGCACCCTACTCGCGTATAAACCTGCACAATCGCATGGAACGGGCTGGACGACTAGAAACGCCTATAAATACAACACTTAACCTCCTAAACTCAATTAGACAAACCCTAGTCGTCCCATAACCGCCCCAAACACTTAAACAACCTCTGGAAGGCGATTTTGATCAAAAACACAAGGTTTCAAGGTCTAACCATCATCCTTTTACAATTCCAAGGTTTGATTCTCATCCATAATACTTTGTAAACGTTTTTAATCAATCCCTAATGGTCCAGACCTGATCATAAACGAAAAAGCTTTCTGAAAATCGTCAATAAGAGTTATTAATCGGATTATAATTAATAAACATGCGTTATGGGTATGTATGATTAGAAAGATAGGATTTTTATGAATCTTGATGATGTTTTGATGTGTTATCATGCTAGGTCAGAATTAATATTGTTATTATAATGATAAAAATCTCAGTAATTGGATAATAGGGTTATGATTACATGCGTTAATTGAATGTTGCATGCTATGTGTATGTGTTTGGATTGCTTTGGTTTCATGCAGGACTGATTTTACGAGGATGAACGAAGGGTTTTGGGTTAAACATGTTTAGGATAGTGTTTGGGATGATATTGGGTAGTTACACACGCTCTGGATCTGAATTGGAGCGTTAAACGCGCGAAAAACCGGAACAGCAAGGCTACAGGCGAGTAGCCTTGCTAATCGCAGGTAGCAGGGGCGAGTAGACCCCCACTCGCATGCCATAGGGGCGATTAGGCCCCACTCGCGCGACATAGGGGCGAGTAGCCCAATCGCCAGACAACAGGGGCGAGTAGCCCCTAATCGCGTGACTTAAGGGGCGATTAGCCCTAGTCGCGTGACATTTCATGCGATTAGCCTCCCTAATCGCGTGTACTGCTGCTGTAAGTGTATATTAGCATTCCGAGACCCGATCTGACATATAGTAACATGCTAGGAACCTCGTAACATGTCTAATAACTTGGTAACATATATTTGGATGTATTTCGGCGATACGTGAACTATGTGCTATAATTTGTTGTACGTTAACGTATGTTAAGTATAGATGCGTTATTGTATGTTTTGGAGCGTAAACATAACACGGGGAGTCTCGGGTCACCAATGGGATGTCGAGTCTTGTACTTTGGGTCAGTTAAACAGTCACGGTGTTTTCAAACAAACTTGGTTATGGTCTGGACATCTAGGGACTAATTAACCCGCGGGTTATTAGTCTAAGTACTTGTAACTGTCGTATGTTAGGTCGCCACTGTACGGGACTAACATAGCAGCTGAGTTTACTCGGGATTAGGAGTAAAGCAACTTAAGGTGAGTTTACGGCCCCTCTTTTAAACTGGTTTTATACTTTCGGGGGAGAAAACATGTGTTAAAACAACTATTTGATAACTACTGTCATACTATGGGTTCTAACGTATACTACACGATCTTTGGAAGTCCCGGGGGGAACCATGAATGTGCGGGTTTGCACAACGGGGAAATGTGAATAGCGCTATTGGGAGTGACCAACCCCGCTCGTCGACTTGGAGGGTCGGCGGGTGCATATTGTCTCAAACTGGAACAACAGGAACAACTGGAACAACAGGAACATACATCGGGCATACTTTTGGTATTCGAGTTAGTAATGGTTTTCCAATCGTGGTAGTAACAAAACGTACGCCTAGCTAGCGTATACTGGTTTTCTAATTGTTATAGTATGGACAGGTGGACTTGGTACTTGAACTGCAAACCTGTAAATTCACCAGCATTTCTGTGCTGACGTAAACTTTTACATGTTTTCTCAGGTCGCTAAGGTAGCACGACTGGACTAGGGCGCACGCGTCTGCACGGCGTCTAGATAGAGTTGCATGATTTCATAAACATTGAACTTTGGTTATTTATGTTGAACTTTATTTTGAATAAGCTTCCGCTGTAAACGGGATTTTAAAACTATGTTTTGGTATTGCATTAATTACATTTAGACTTGTTTATTGTGATCGTTGGTTTGGATCCTGGTTTGTCATGCGCCTCGCGGTAAAACTCCGCAAGTGGATTTTGAGGGTGTGACAAAGTCTATTTCCAAACTGAATCTCTTTATGACTAAACCTTAATTAAGGTTCAAGTCAATCTTTGTATTAACCCAGGATAACTTGTATCGTATATTGCCCGTTTTGCTAGCCCAGCGTATAAGCTGGTGCCTCGCTCAAGGTCTTGCATGGTTCGCATCCCTGCCGTGTTAGACAGTGGACTACGTCCAAACGCTCCAGTTTGTTGTCCTCTTTGCTAGCCTATCGTATTCTAGCTGGTGCCTCGCTCAAGGTCTTGCATGGGTCGCATCCCTGCCGTGTTAGACAGTGGACTACGTCCAGAATCCCCCGGCACCTCACACTTACTAAGCCTTTGTCACATAGGTTGTGTATGTATTAATCATAAGAAACCCATGGTATCATATGTTTAACACTTACCTGGCCAGGGTAAGTAATTCGCATATGGTACACACAGACTTATTATAATTAAGGCATCACACCCTATGCAAGCAAATTTTCAGCTCATGCTTGTGCCCCCTATTTTATTTGGTAAAACCTTTTTATTGATATTTATTGGATATTTGGTTTTACCTTTACTCATTTTAAACCAACGATGTGTTTTCGTTTCATAAAACTTTATGTGATCATATTCACTGATGTGACCACTACACGACTCTGGTATTCTTTACGTTTTAAACATTAAACAGGATGATTATCCTCATTCCTGGTTTACGTGTTTAGATTTGCCTTTGTGCATTGGTTCTTCACTATTGTGAATAATGCACATTTCCAACTTAGTTTCACTTGGGAATTTGTACTCTGAATGTGAATTCTCGTCCAGTTTTCCCAAGTCTTAGGTTGTTGTATGCAACTATCATTCATCGAGTGAAAGTTGCACACTAATAAGCATGACATGGTTTCGAGCGTGTACCTGATTGATACTTGCTCCTATGTTCCCTTTCGTTACCGATCCATTAGCTCGAGTAGTTACTTGACTTGGTCCTTAGCGAGCATGCTTTCGGCCGTGCTCCCGAACCCTCCACCACTTCGTTGGGTGAATCATTCGATCCCATCTTGATCGAATTAAGATGTTCTCATGTCTGTCACATTTACAATTCCAATTGATTAGTAACGCGACATGTCGGTATTAGTATGCATCATTACAGTAATATTTATTCTTGTAACGCAAGAATTTCGTTGCCCGAATAAATCCTTGGCTAGGTCCCATACCACCTAACCTTTTCTTTACCAAACTTTTGAGATAGCGTGCATCTACACGATATCACCATTGCTTACTTATAACAATCTCCGATCAAACCCGGATTGTTATTACTGATATTACTTACCGGATTCCTCGATCAAGCCTCGAACCGAACACCCTTTAACACTTTGAGCGCACCGTTTGAGTCCAAGTATCCTTCCCGACACTCGGATCCCTCAAACCTGTGGCTCTGATACCACTTGTAAGACCCTAACCCGTAATCACGCGATCAACGCCCAAATCATACGGGTTTGGACCTTACTTAAACCACTCCCGATTAAAACTTTGAAATTTATAATAAGTCGACCCATTAAGATTAAATACATGTTTGATTCACACAAATTTTTACATTTTAATAGTTAAAACATACTCTAAGATGTTGCGTTTTAACGGGAGTTTCTTAGATTCTAATGCGGAAGCTTGATGAGTGATCGGGTGCGTTCGGCTCTTATCGCGACTTGATCCTTGCTCCGGGACTTCCATCACATGTTTACCTATCACCATTACACAAAGAATGGTTAGTGAGTGGTCAAATGAAACATTTAACTAGTACGATGGTCGTTACACGTCGAAACGGAACGAACCAGGCCAAACGGCCCTTTATCAGGAGAACAAACTGCTGCAACTTATGCACAGCAGCTGTTCGGATCGCTTTTACCCCTTCTAAAACCCAAAATCTGACTTCGACTTTCAAATGAGAATTGTTCTACGCTCCGAGAGCTTTCCAGGCATATAAAGAACACCTCCTAACGATTTTTCTACGATTTTATATGGAATTTTAAAGATCGTGCTGACGTGCAGGTCGATTCGCGCGGCCGGTCGGTTTATTCGCGCGGCCGCTCGAAGCTTCTGATGTAATTTTGGTGGCTTTTTAGCGTGGGAATCATGTCGCAACCGCATTTGATGATTCCCGAAGCCTAAGTAATGACTTGCCGACTAAATAAACCTTTGTTTGACTGAAATTATGGTCCGGTTTATGTCGCCATGATCCGGTTCATAGTTTTGAATGTTTATGGCGACTTTTACCCAATTTGACCCATTAAGGCATTGAACTTAAGCAAAACACCATTCGACCACGCGCAATGCGTATAGTTTATGTTGTCAAGTCATTAGACACTTGATCAACTAAAGTGTTTGTCCGATTTGTTCATTATGACTTTGTTATTAGATTTATCCTTTAGTAAATCTTTATAAATTCCCAAAATGCCCCTCCTAGCCAAATCTTTTGATTTAGCCATTCATGGCGACTCTTCTTGATTCAAACCCATTGTTTTGGACTCAATGACTTGTTTAAAAACTTCTAAGTCCATACGGACTTAGATTTTCAACATTTCTCAAGATTGTTCTAATGTGGTCGATTCTAAGCGCCTTAGCGCGCGTTAGACATAGTTATGGGATTAACTTACCTACTTGGCACCCTCACTTCATGTGATGCTTTAGCACCCATATTGCTTCGCCCGAAGGCGTTTATTTAACTACGGACTTACCCGGTAGTGTTGACCCATTCTCATGCCTATCAAACCATCCATATGAATCCTTGACATCAAGTGTTCTCTTTTTTTTTCCTTCAATTTAGTAACCTATGTGAACATCTCATTTCACACACATTAATAGCCCGGGATCCAAATGGCGATCCACCACCAATCGGCCCGTCAACATTATAACATCTAAATGCTTAGCATAGGAGCATTATGTACCGAGTTCAATTGATGCTCACAACATCATTTGACCCGTTTAACTATTTATTCATACAATCTTCAATCTTCAAGTTTTATTCATGAGTTTTAATGAAAATAACATTTTAACTCATTAGACCCATTCACAAAGATTTTTCCATTATCTAGTTAGGCGTCCTAACCGGACTTATCAATTTTATTTACTTAGGCGATTCTAGCCCATTACAAGCTAGTAACCCATTCTTTACAATCGATATAAGAATTCATGATTCAAGAATGTTTACAAGATCTTCTAGTTTCTAAGAGGCTTATTTAAGATAAGTCACTTACCTTGTCCTCATGTATGCATTCCATGACCCGCTTAGCTCATTTGATCCGGTTTGTTCCAAGCCTCCACCTAGCTTGACAAGATCACTTCACTATACTCAAGATTAATTCAAGTTAGTCATTATATCAATTAACTAACTTGTATCATGAGTTTTCACACACCCAATTCATTCAAACTTATATTCGGGTCAGTTTGACTTTTAAAAGTCAAACTAACCTTTTACATATATATGCACTAATCATTAGGCAATAGTCCTAATTATGAACCATCCCTTTTTATTTATCATATCGACTCATTAAGTTTTGTGCACATATCATCTTTCTAATCATCATTAGGCAATCCTACTTTATCAATTACTTTCATTCCTCACATAACATTTTAGTTAGTAAGACTTTTTCGCATAGTTTCATATATTCATATCAACTAAGCATTTCATCAAACACTTAGTGTGCATACTACATTTTTCATAATTATCTCACTCACTAAACATTTAGCAAGTATCAAATTTATGAACTCATCAAACATCATTCTAGCTATTATGTTTAGCTACTTTCAATTTCCACTTTCAATTCATCCTACACGCGAGATTCATGCAAAGCATATAGAATGAAATCCCCCCACAACCCATGCCTAAAACATAGATTGGTAGGTATGTTAGCATCATCAAAGCTACTAATGAAAGCCAAAGTCATAATCTTTGCATACAAACATTTTCTAGTAATATAACTCATTCCTAAACTATTAAGAATGATCAATATCACTAATAATCAATAATATCACAAATTTAACATGTTTTGTTCAAAACCCACATGTGGGTTTCGAACCCTACACGAATTTGGGGGTTAGGGTTCTTACCAAAGCTTAATCCTTGAAGATTAGCCCTCTAGAACACTCCCTTCATCTAATACTTCAACCTCAAGCATCAATTCTTCCTTTTTGGGTAGGATTAGGGCTTGATATTGGCTCTAAAATCCCCTTTTTTGGCTGCTCACGTTTTTGCACCCAAATGGTGTTTTGGCCATATTAATCTTGACCCCAAGTTACTCTTTTAGTCCCTCTACTTTACCCCAATGTTATATTTTTATAAAAACTAACTAATCAAGTTAGCTTATAACATAAGTTGCTCATTTATATAAACATGACACCAACTAGGTTATTTCCATAATAGAACATAACCCGCATTCTTATCGTCTAAGCCAGTTTTAATATTTTGTTAATCACGCATAATGGCCTAATTAAGCGAAACGAGTTTTGGGGTGTTACAATGGACAGAGTACATGCTAGAGGGACGTAGACTACAAAAGAATAGACCAGAACATGAAATATGTCTCATTTTTTTGGTAAAAATCTCCGCAAAAATGTCGCTGTTAGATTTTTTGGTCGAAATACGAGAAAAGTCCATTCAATTCTTGACGGAAATGGGGTTTTGAGAATTATCTTCCAAGCCGAGTGAAGCTATGAGCCTTCCTTTCTCAAGCCTATGACGATTACTTATGATTACAAAGCCTAAAAATAAGGCTACAGCAAGCCAAGCAAATCAACCTTTTCCCGTCGTTTGTTATGGGTTGCACCTCACCACAGGCACTGAATGAATGAAATGAGTGGAGATTTTCCTTTCCAATGCTAATTACCAAGAACCTTGTTGCCACAATGACTCATCCTAATTAATAAGTTAGAGCAAGTATCGAGTGTTGTGAGGGCTTTGATTTGCACGCTAAGGGCAATTTCTTTTATAACACTAGGAATCAGTGTTGTTACAAACATGATATCTTGTACAGAAGACTCAAAGAACTTTTATTATTAACCAAAAGAAAGAATCAAACAGATTATAAACTCTCAAACATACAATCAATCTCTCTTACAACAATCGACTCTCAATACCAATCGACAAATCTACACAGACTATATCTAAGAAACAGATATAAGATATATCTGATCAAGAACAATAAAACCCTAGATTTGACCTAGACGAATGAGAGGAAAATAACAGAGAGAATAAAGAAAATGTGATCTAAACTAAGTACAATAGATGAAACAATCTATTTATATGAAGGATAGAAGCTTCTAATGGAGAAACACATCTTGCACAATTCAAAGCCACACGATCAACCTTTCACACGGATCGTGATAAAGGATGGCTAGGATTAACTTGAGTAAATCAACTGACTTAAGCTTTGTTATAATAGGAATATGGGCTTGGGCTTGTAATTATAACCAAGCCCACCTTTTATGTAACACCCCAACCGATGGCGGAAACATCGGGGTGCCACGTATTGAATGATTGTTCAGTAGCTCATGGTGAATAATAAATTTCATTAAATAATTTAAATGAGTTACATACAATTGTTCTAGAACTTGTACATCAAATTGAATAAAACTAAACACATATCTTCAAGCATCAATTCAAATCTTCAAGCAAATAGAACCTGAAACATGTTAATTTGAAAATATTTTGGGTCAACAAAAGTTGGTGAGAATTACATAGGTTTTTGATAATTGAATAAAAATGATGTGCAATTCATGTGTCATGTCAATCTAGTCCATATGTGAGAACATACTAGAAATAAATCGAGTGCATAATCAACCCTGATGACTGTTATAAAATGATACATACCATACGCTCATGGTCCAATATGTTATACGATAACAAACACCCACGCTACCTTTGTAGGAGGCACGTATCCGGGTGGGATTGTCAGTCCAATAGATCTATCAATGTATACCGCCGGCTGATCAATGTTAATGATTATGCTAGAATGGTGCTTACTCTAATCATGCTCAAGACATAATGCAACATAGAAAACACATAGACACATTGATGATTGAATTGCAATGATGATGTTATAAACATGTTTCACCCCAAAAATGGTGATAAATAGAAAAGGGGCTATGTAAAACTCACCTTGGTAAAATGTTATATCTGTTGAGAAATTTGGATAATTGTGTTGACCAAATGTATCAAGTATCACCCTAAAATAAGGTAATAAATATGTCTAAGTCTATCAAGTCTACAAATGTATACGTTCTAGGGCTTTGATTTGGGGATAAATGCTTGTTTGATTAATATTAAAAATATTCGCCAATTGAGAGAAATTTAGTAAATAAATAACTAAAAATCTTTTTATAAATGTTAAACCTAGGATGGTCACAAGAATGTGTTTAAAGTATAAAAATAATTTTTACAAAATTATTTTCCTTAAAATAGATTTTTAAAATCTATTTATTACAAATTGTCAAACTCTAACTTTAATATTTAAAAATACTAAAATTAAAGAATTATTAGTTTAAAAATTATCTTTCTGTTCTAAATGATTAAAAATAATTTGTATAAAATTTTGGTGCAAAAATGATGAAAATTGGATTTATTATGATTTAATTATGATTAAATCTAACAAAAATTGATTAAAAATATAAAATAAATGATTTTACTGAATTAAAAATTATTTCAGTAAAGTTTAATGTTATAAAGACTTAGGATAATTTTTGTGGAAATTAATAAGATCGTTTTGATATTTTTATAGATTTTTATAAATAAAATAGAATAAACTTGATTTAATTATTATAAATATTAAATAAATGAATTTCAGAAAAATAAAAGTTGTAAATAAAACTTTTATCTCAGATTAAACAAATATAATTTTTTTAGAATTTATAAAATAGTTTTGATATTTTAAAATGAATTTATAAGTTTTAAATATATATATATATATGTAATTGTTATTTAGAAAAGAAAAGAAAAGAACAAAAAAAGGAAGGTTGGAGCCGGGACTCGAACCCGGTTCCCTTCTGTTATCAAACCCAGGTCACAACCAACTGATCTGAGATCAATTCGTTATTGGTTTTGTTTCGTTTTTTATTATAAACAGACATGAAAAGTTGTCATCTTCCCCAAATATCATACGAACCCTAGAATTTGAAATTGTTTGATTCACACATCAATAGCCCAATTAACCTTAGGGCTATTGATGTGTGAATACCGAAGATCAAAACCCACAAAGATAATTATACTTACAACATTGTTACGAGCACAAACGGCCAGTCAACTTGTGAAGTCAAAAACGTGATTGATTATAACAATTAGAGTGTTACAGAGAGAATGGGAGGTTGAGAGAGAGTTGTGAGCGAGTAATCAAGGTTCGGCATACATCTATTTATACTGATGTTCAATGGTTATGGTTAATTGGAAAGTTTGACCTTGATAATTATCATACGCGTAAAATTAATGAATTGGTCAACGATTGATCGTGATTGATGTGTATCCGAGTCATACAGGGCCGAAGATTTGATACTTACCAATTATGCATGATCAATTCAAAGGTTTGTTTTAAAAAAAAAGAAGTAATTATGCTGCTGCTGCTGTTTTCGACGAGCAGGAAGAAAGAAAGGAAACAGAGTTACGTGTGTATAAATATAAAACGAGTAGAAATGAAATTAAAATGCAATTGTGGCTCAGGTGGTTAGTACGTGTGGTTGTGGTGAGAGTGGCCCGGGTTCGATACCCGGGTGGAACGTTTTTTTTTTTTTATGAAAGAAGGGGTGTTTTGGGCCAGACTTTCTAGATGGGCCGGATCCAAGGAACAAAAAGAGGGGTATGGGCTGAGTTAAATGGGCTGGGACTATGTTGTTAGCCAGTATTGGGTTGTAGCTTACATATTTTTTTTTTTTTGGAATAATTATATAAAAGCTGAATTATAATTATTATTATTATTATCATTATTATTATTATTATTATTATTATATGTATATATATATATATATATATATAAGTTGTGAATGAGGAAAAATAAAGACTTTACTACATTTTAAAAATGTAACAAAAATAAGGGCGTTTATATAAAAATTTGGGGGAAAAATTTTGCGATGTTACATTTTAATCTTCATAAGCAGGCCTGGACCAACAGTAATCATAACATGTATCTTGGGCTGCAATCTTGGGCCAGCATCTCAGCATCATGATCCAAGACATCCCAGATATAATATGCAATAACATGATAAAACAAAATGTGTAAAACAATATGTATAATAAAAGAATTGCTATCAACTAGACATGTTTCAACACCCCCTGTAACGCCCAGCTATTTTCTAAAGATTTATAAAAAAAATATATTATATTCATAAAACGATTTTTAAATTCGTTAACAACAATATTTCGTTAACAAGAAAAACAATTTCTATTCATGGATAAATTAAATTATTTAATTTCGCTCTTACTATATCCGAAAATAATAATAACTTGTTACAAGTAATAACGTGCCAAATAACCGACACTTAGTAAATTCATATATATATGTATGGTCCAACCACTCGTTTTAAGTCGGTTTATATAAATAAAATTTAAAAAAATAACTATTTTAGCTGTTAAACAAGTTATGTAATTTAAACGAGACCAAGTCAATAACAGGTTCGTATACACGGTACCCGACAACTTAACCTATTCCAAAACCCTATCTATTTAATCACCTTAATCTTCTTCTTCCTATCACTTTCTTCCTCCTCAAAACCCTAGCCACCATTATCCTCGTATACTCCTATATCCCTTACAATCCAAACCTTAATTTGCCTTAAACCCCATCTCCCTTTTCTCTGCTTTCTTTTTCACACACATATAACACCTTTTAGCTTTGGTTAGAGCATTCACAATCCTCTCACCATATCTATCTATAATAATAATCCTTATCAATGGATCTGCATACGCGTTTGTAAGCAGCATCGAATCCCCAACTCCAACTCCCATTCTACCTCCGTATTCCTTTCCCTCCTCTGCGCAATCCCTCTCACTCCCCTTAAGACAGACAGCCGGCCAAAGGTGGCGCATGGCGCCGCCGCCGACAGCATCAACAGAACACCACCATCACCCGAGTCACCATAACCTACCACCAATAACAACCCCCAACAACCTAACAAACCCCTCCCTCCGCGTCTGTTAACAGTGTCGGGACTGAAGGAAACCCCCATCGGGAAGCACCTACGACCACCACAGGCTTCAGCAACCCTTCCCCATCTCTCCACTAGCCGCCTCCTTCTAGCCAGAAATACAACAGCGTAAAGACCCATGTCTGATTGGGTTTGGATTACCACGGTTTGTCGGATCAAGGTACTCGATGGTTCTTGGATCAAGTTGTTTAGTTCAGGTATGACAGATGGATTCGAGTCCTGTGTTGGTTACTTTTCTGGTTCGAGTTATGGTGCAGCAAGGCGGGTGTCTGTTTGGGTGATTGATCCGATGAGGGTGGCCCTGTTTTGTTTGTAGGTTCCAATTAATTATGGCGATGTCGAGTGGTTAAACGCAAACAAGGCAGGTCAACTGAAGTCAAACCTGGTCAAGGTTATGGTCAACTTTGGTCCACAGTCAAAGCTGGTCAACACGAAACCGAGACCAGGTTACATGACGCTTCGTTCGTGAGCATGTCGGGAAGGTTTAACGCGCACCTTTATTCGGTCTCTTTTATCTATTCCTTCGCGTAAGGTTATATTATTTTTTTGTAGAATGAACCGAACCGATTGCGACTAAAAGCTATTTTATTAGTGACTCGAAGGAACGGAAATATAACTAACTTAAAATATACTTAATGTCGCGAGGATAATTAAATGTTAAACTACATATGTAAACATATCACTTGTCGAAATGTATAGTTTCTCATTATTATAGGGTTTTAAGTTAAACCATTCGTCGAGTAAAATAACTTAGTTAAATAATGTTGCGTGTTGTGAAATTTGACTATTGAGTCTTGAGATAAAATAGACGACTTGCGTTGTCTGGTTTCTTACAAAAACAGAGGAGACTCTGCCCAATTTTTTATAAAATATAAGCAACATTTCAGATGGTCAAATCTATCATTTTGTACAATTAAAGCTACGTATTGCAATTAAATTTTATTAGCAAACCTTACTTTACAATACTAGAAATATATATATATATATATATATATATATATATACACACTACCCGAACTACGAAAAGAATTAACGTCCAAGTTGAGTTGCAAACGTTATATTTTTTTTTATAATCAAAATATTGCCTTAATAGTAATTTCAAAATACAACTTTGTATATTATAATGAAGTATTTATTTAAACAATCATGCACACGTATATATTTTCGCGAATCTAAACCAAGTTACTATCGGTTCGATAAATCCTACACTCATCAAGACACGTATTGCTTACAATACGAGTCTAGGTAGTTGAATAACTATCTTTACAACTAAGAAACGAGACAAGTTTATTGCATTAGAATTTAAGGCATCGTTTATTTGTAATAGGATACAAGAGTTTGATTTATCCAAATTCAGATTTGTTGCTACTTGCTAGTACTTGCACAGTGAATTTCAGGTGAGTTTACGTAACCATGTTTATGCAATTCTTTATACTTGAAACTTTATTCTTAAGCAATTCTACATGCATGTCTAGTTGTAAACTTTAATGCCTCATGACTTGGACAACTATTGTTAGACTTAAACTTCAACTTACATAATCATTAGCTATGGCCAAGCCGGCGATACTCAATAATAGATCTATTGGATTGACAATCCCACCTAGATTCGTTGACCATCTTTTATGGGGAGCGCGGGTGATAGTTATCGTTTCAACTTGATATTAAGGTGAACCGTGGATGACGGGATGGACCTAAACTTGTCGAAGGTTTGATTATGTGCATACTATACTTCATGTTTATTCATGTAGACTTAAACTTACATTAGACATATGAATTTCTAAACTTTTATTCTAAAACTTAATTGCTTGACTTGGCTTATGTATTCTCACCAACTTCTAGTTGACCCCCCCCCCCCCCATATTTTCCAAACTCAACAGGAAATACTGATGCTTGAAGTCTAGAGCTAGCATGAGAAGATATTTGAAGTTTTAAGCTTTGGTTGATTATTGGATGTATTAGACTTCATTCAAGACATTTAATGTAATTCAATACTGTAATGAAACAAAGGATTATTTAAACTTTTGTATTACCATAAGCTACTGAACAATCATTCATACGTGACACCTCGATGTTTCCGCCATCGGTTGGGGTGTTACAGATTGGTATCAGAGCCATGGTTATAGGGAATTAGGTTATTAGAAAAATAATCTAGTCTATAACCATAGGATTTAAACCAGTACTTGCTTCTCTTACTTGTAACCCTATTTGCTACCTTATCCTTATCCTTATCTCTATCTCTATCCTCATCCTTAATCTTAACCTAGCTTGGTCTTGCCTACTCTCTTTCACTCACTTGCTGTAATCCTAACATACTCCTAGATTATTAGGGCAAATCCCTTGGGATTAGATCGGACCTGTTATGATAAGTCAACGTTTATTCGTAGTTAAATGATTACAATCTTTGTGTTTCATTTTCATTTATTCCCCATTACTCTCGTTTAAATTCTAAGATTTGAATAAAAAAAAAATCTTGCACTTCAAATCTATTTTCTTCCTTATATAATCCCCTCGTTAGCCTAAATTTCATGAAACATTTGTGGATCTCACAATCATATTGCATTTTACAAACTTGTAATATTACCCGCTTGTTTAATTATTTTTAACATCCAACCCAAATCATATATTTCTCTTTACAACATATTACATATCTTACTTCTTAAATCATATTACCTTCGGGCCAATTTTATTTTAAACTTCCCCCCCTACATATTTTTTTTTAAAGACACCCTCAACCATCAAATTTCATCATATTCAAGATTTTAAAATCCTTGTTCAAACTATCATCTCGTAACCTATTTATAGGATATATTCTAACACCAACACTGAAGAGTACTAAATTTTGTCAAAAATGCATCACCTGAGAATTTGACAAAGTATAGCAAATAAATATTTTTTTTTTTGTTTTTTGTCAAAAAGCCTTTTATTCCACACACTTATTTTCTAAATATCAAATGTTTATGTAACAATTTATTGGTGTAACAAATGATTTTCGATGAAAATTTTATGGAATAATCAAAGTCAATTATACAAAACACCTCAACAAGTTCTTGATTTTTGAAACCCGACATCGCGTTTAAAACCTTCGACTCATTGAAATATTTTGATCTAGATCCATTTAGTTTGTACTATTTAATGACTTTTGCCTTATATACAAAACCAACGTTGAAAATAAAATCTTTCCATCCACAGGAACAAAATTTACTCTACAATTTTCCCATTGACACCCACTTATTTTAAACATGTTCGAACTTTTACAAATTTTTGGCAATTACCACAATCGTGTTTTCTCATACGCTTAATTTTAACATCTATATTTGATTCAAACCCCACGATTCATGCTGATAAATAATCTCCTTACTATTTGTGCCTCTTTGAAAACCTATAAAATAAACCCTTTACTAACTATTTTCACGTTCACTATCTTTCATAACCCTCATGATACTTTGAGTTCTTCAACATCCTTCCAAGAACTAAATTCATATTCTTTACTCTCTTGAACATGAACTTGATCCCTACGATAACCACACTATTGAAAACTTAATTGTTCGTTGCATTAAACTTGAATATTAGTTATACATGAGGATTTGATTATCTACCTGAACATTTGATTATTCATGATACTTGAAAGCATGTAATATAAACTGTTTGCTATAAACACCCCTAGAGTCAACAACCTTGTCTAGGGCAACTCTATTACAACTCGCATGCTATACTCGATACTTGATGCATTTACAAACTTGCTTACATGTATGTATTATCAATTTGCAACTTATGTGATAAACCAAAAACAATTATTACACTTAATCAAAACAACCGATAGAGGATGAAGTACTTGCTCAACAGTTAGTTGAGTACCAAATAACCTACTCAACGATTGGTAGAGGTCATCATGCCTTTTCAGCAGTCGGGAGAGGCCCTACAACCTGCTCAACGACTAGTGGAGGCTATCGAACCTGCTCAACAATCGGTAGAGGATCCTGCTCACTAACTGGTAGGAGTCTTTTTCTTGCTCAACAGTTGGACTCATTAATACAAGGTTCAGCCACCGGATTATTTTTGCATTACTTACATGTGTGTTTAGAGTCATAGAAGGACACAAAACCCTAATGTAAGGTAAATTGGTGATTGCGGTCCGGAACGTAATCATGAATTTACAGGTACGTTAAGGTAGTGTGAAATTCTATCAAGGTTTTCGGTATATAACCAATTATAAACCCTAGTTACCTAGTAGTTTATTTAGTCTTTCTATAGTCAATCAACTCATACATTTCTTTTAGGATTTCTAAAACTCAAGTTTAGTGTTTTGCTAGGTTCTTATTCTCCTTGCTATTTCAGACCAACCTAATCCAACCCTTAAAACTCACACATAACAATCCTCTTATCCAAAATTATTCGAAACAAAATATTCTATTACCTATAAATTCATGTCGTGGCTTAACCCAAATTTTTCAAACCACAATTGCCCTAATTTCTACCCAATTTTCCTCAACCCTGTGCTTTAATAACTTCGGGACGAAGTTCCCAAAAGTAGGGGAGACTGTAACGCCCAGCTATTTTCTAAAGATTTATAAAAAAAATATAATATATTCATAAAACGATTTTTAAATTCGTTAACAACAATATTTCGTTAACAAGAAAAACAATTTCTATTCATGGATAAATTAAATTATTTAATTTCGCTCTTACTATATCCGAAAATAATAATAACTTGTTACAAGTAATAACGTGCCAAATAACCGACACTTAGTAAATTCATATATATATGTATGGTCCAACCACTCGTTTTAAGTGGGTTTATATAAATAAAATTTAACAAAATAACTATTTTAGCTGTTAAACAAGTTATGTAATTTAAACGAGACCAAGTCAATAACAGGTTCGTATACGCGGTACCCGACAACTTAACCTATTCCAAAACCCTATCTATTTAATCACCTTAATCTTCTTCTTCCTATCACTTTCTTCCTCCTCAAAACCCTAGCCACCATTATCCTCGTATACTCCTATATCCCTTACAATCCAAACCTTAATTTGCCTTAAACCCCATCTCCCTTTTCTCTGCTTTCTTTTTCACACACATATAACACCTTTTAGCTTTGGTTAGAGCATTCACAATCCTCTCACCATATCTATCTATAATAATAATCCTTATCAATGGATCTGCATACACGTTTGTAAGCAGCATCGAATCCCCAACTCAAACTCTCATTTACCTCCCTATTCCTTTCCCTCCTCTGCGCAATCACTCTCACTCCCCTTAAGACAGACAGCCGGCCAAAGGTGGCGCACGGCGCCGCCGCCGACAGCATCAACAGAACACCACCATCACCCGAGTCACCATAACCCACCACCAATAACAACCCCCAACAACCTAACAAACCCCTCCCTCCGCGTCTGTTAACAGTGTCGGGACTGAAGGAAACCCCCATCGGGAAGCACCTACGACCACCATAGGCTTCAGCAACCCTTCCCCATCTCTCCACTAGCCGCCTCCTTCTAGCCAGAAATACAACAGCGTAAAGACCCATGTCTGATTGGGTTTGGATTACCACGGTTTGTCGGATCAAGGTACTCGATGGTTCTTGGATCAAGTTGTTTAGTTCAGGTTTGACAGATGGATTCGGGTCCTGTGTTGGTTACTTTTCTGGTTCGAGTTATGGTGCAGCAAGGCAGGTGTCTGTTTGGGTGATTGATCCGATGAGGGTGGCCCCGTTTTGTTTGTAGGTTCCAATTAATTATGGCGATGTCGAGTGGTTAAACGCAAACAAGGCAGGTCAACTGAAGTCAAACCTGGTCAAGGTTATGGTCAACTTTGGTCCACAGTCAAAGCTGGTCAACACGAAACCGAGACCAAGTTACATGACGCTTCGTTCGTGAGCATGTCGGGAAGTTATAACGCGCACCTTTATTCGGTCTCTTTTATCTATTCCTTTGCGTAAGGTTATATTATTTTTGTGTAGAATGAACCGAACCGATTGCGACTAAAAGCGATTTTATTAGTGACTCGAAGGAACGGAAACATAACTAACTTAAAATATACTTAATGTCGCGAGGATAATTAAATGTTAAACTACATATGTAAACATATCACTTGTCGAAATGTATAGTTTCTCATTATTATAGCGTTTTAAGTTAAACCATTCGTCGAGTAAAATAACTTAGTTAAATAATGTTGCGTGTTGTGAAATTTGACTATTGAGTCTTGAGATAAAATAGACGACTTGCGTTGTCTGGTTTCTTACAAAAACAGAGCAGACTCTGCCCAATTTTTTATAAAATATAAGCAACATATCGGATGGTCAAATCTATCATTTTGTACAATTAAAGCTACGTATTGCAATTAAATTTTATTAGCAAACCTTACTTTACAATACTAGAAATATATATATATATATATATATATATATATATATATATACACACTACCCGAACTACGAAAAGAATTAACGTCCAAGTTGAGTTGCAAACGTTATATTTTTTTTAACAATCAAAATATTGCCTTAATAGTAATTTCAAAATACAACTTTGTATATTATAATGAAGTATTTATTTAAACAACCATGCACACGTATATATTTTCGCGAATCTAAACCAAGTTACTATCGGTTCGATAAATCCTACACTCATCAAGACACGTATTGCTTACAATACGAGTCTAGGTAGTTGAATAACTATCTTTACAACTAAGAAACGAGACAAGTTTATTGCATTAGAATATAAGGCATCGTTTATTTGTAATAGGATACAAGAGTTTGATTTATCCAAATTCAGATTTGTTGCTACTTGCTAGTACTTGCACAGTGAATTTCTGGTGAGTTTACGTAACCATGTTTATGCAATTCTTTATACTTGAAACTTTATACTTAAGCAATTCTACATGCATGTCTAGTTGTAAACTTTAATGCCTCATGACTTGGACAACTATTGTTAGACTTAAACTTCAACTTACATAATCATTAGCTATGGCGGCCAAGCCGGCGATACTCAATAATAGATCTATTGGATTGACAATCCCACCTAGATTCGTTGACCATCTTTTATGGGGAGCGCGGATGATTGTTATCGTTTCAACGTGATATTAAGGTGAACCGTGGATGACGGGATGGACCTAAACTTGTCGGAGGTTTGATTATGTGCATACTATACTTCATGAATATTCATGTAGACTTAAACTTACATTAGACATATGAATTGCTAAACTTTTATTCTAAAACTTAATTGCTTGACTTGGCTTATGTATTCTCACCAACTTCTAGTTGACCCTCCCCCCATATTTTCCAAACTCAACAGGAAATACTGATGCTTGAAGTTTCGAGCTAGCATGAGAATATATTTGAAGTTTTAAGCTTTGGTTGATTATTGGATGTATTAGACTTCATTCAAGACATTTAATGTAATTCAATACTGTAATGAAACAAAGGATTATTTAAACTTATGTATTACCATAAGCTACTGAACAATCATTCATACGTGACACCTCGATGTTTCCGTCATCGGTTGGGGTGTTACACCCCCCCCCCCCCCACAATTCTTTTATGCAAATGGGTCAACAAGACATAAGTTTTTGCACATACGTACCTTCATGAGCAGAAGCTAACAATCCCTTGGTAAAGACATCAGCTATTTGATCTTTAGAGTCAATAGCAACAGTTTTAACAATCCCTTTTACAACTTGATCTCTTAAGAAATAGAGATCCAATTCAAAGTGTTTAGTTTTGTCATAAAACACTGGATTTCCAGCAATCGAAATTGCATTATTATTATTATCACAATGAACATCCATTGGTACTTTGACCTTAATGGTCAACTCTTCCAACAGATTTTTAAACCACATGACTTCACATGTAGCCGAACACATTGCTCGATATTCAGCTTCAGCTGATGATCGAAACACGGTTGACTGTTTCTTGCTTTTCCAAGAAACCAAATTGTTTCCTAAGAAAACACAAAATCCAGTCACTAACTTCTTGGTACTAACACATTTCGCCCAGTCAGAGTCTGAAAAGGCAATAAGATCAAATGGGTCAGACCTTTTGAATCTTATGCCCTTTCCTGGTGAAAGTTTTAATTACCTTAGAAGTTTAAAAGCCACTTTTACATGACCACTTAGTGGAGCATGCATAAATTAGCTTAAATAGTGCACGGCATATGAAATGTCAGGCCTTGTGTGTGCTAAATAAATTAGCTTGCCAACAAGTTGTTGATAACTAGTAATATTAACAACAGGTTTAGAATCAGTGCTCAACAAATTTGTTAAACATGATTTTGGTCAATAGGAACATTGATAGGTTTACACCCCAACATTCCATATTCAGACAAAAGATCTGTACAATACTTTCTCTGGGTTAGAATAAGGCAATTATCATTCCTTATTACTTCGATACCCAGAAAATATTGTAGCTTTCCAAGATCTTTAATCAACAATTTAGACCTTAAACACTGTTTAATATTCTCAATTTCTTCTTTAGAATTACCAGTAACAACTATATCATCCACGTATACAAGCAATTTAACAACCACATAATTAGTTTGTTAAAAAAACAGGGAATGATCACATTTGCTTCTTTTAAAACCAAAGTCAAACAAAACATTAACTAATTTTTCATTCCACATCCTTGGAGCCTGTTTAAGGCCATATAAGGATTTGTTTAACTTGCAAACTTTATTGCTTTCATTATTAAAATATCCCCCAGGAAGTTTCATAAAAACATCCTCATTTAGATCACCATATAGAAAAACATTGTTTATATCTAATTGATAAAGTTCCTAATTATTATAAACAGCTAAAGCTATGACACATCTCACAGTAACAATTTTCACTACTAGGGCAAAAGTTTCATCAAAGTCAATACCTTCCTTTTGACTGAAACCTTTTGCCACAAGCCTAGCTTTATACCTTTCTACCTCATCATTAGCCCTATACTTGATCTTAAATATCCACTTGCACCTAACTATATTTTTATTTTTGGGCATATCAACTATAGACCAAGTATTATTCCTATTTAGGGCTTTTATCTCATCATTCATAGCCTGAATCCATTCAGGACTATTAGATGCTTCCTTGAAATTCCTAGGTTCAAAACTCTTAGACAAAGATGATGCAAAACACTTAGAATGAAAAGACACTTTAGTGAAATTAACATACTTTTGTATACCATATTTGACTTTTCCTTCTGCAATAAATTCATTATACTTAGAAGGAAAAATAGAACTCCTAGAAGATTTTCTAACATAATCAAGATTATCAGGCTCAGAAGTATCACCCTCAGATTGGATATTACTATCATGTATAGTACTCACATATTCTGCACTATCAGGTTCAACCCCTTCATTGTTTGACTGCTGATTACCAGCCAAATCAGAAACAATATGAGGTTGATATACTGATTGCTGATTTGCATGTGTTCCTATATCTAACTCACCTTGACCCTTTCCATCATCATCGGGCTCATCTACTTCAAAACTATTTTTAGAGCCTGTTTTTTCAAAAGAATCAAAGAAGTTTAAACTATTGATTTGTTTTTCAGGATTAGAATCAAAGGATTCAAAAATTTTGTTTCTTTAAAAGGAAAACAATTTTCAAAAAACTTAACATCCCAAGAATATCCAACTGTTTTACTATCTAAACTAAAAACTTTGTATCCCTTTTTTTCATTAGAATATCCAATAAAAACACATTTTTCAGATTTACTATTAAATTTATCAGTTTCATTCAAAATTGTACAAAAACACAGGCATCCAAATAGTTTTAGATGGTCAAGAAAGGGTTCAAATCCATATAGTAACTCATAAGGTGTTTTGCCTCCTAAGATTCCTGATGGTGTCCTATTAATCAGATATGCAGCCCATTAATCAGATATGCAGCAGTCAATACACATTCAGTCCAAAACCTAATAGGCAGATTACTTTGGAAAAGCAATGCCCTAGAAACATTTAGTAAATGCCTATGTTTCCTTTCAACAATCCCATTTTATTGAGGTGTATAAGCACAAGTTGTTTGATGTATTATTCCTCGTTCTTCACAAAAACTGGACATTTGGTTGTTTACAAATTCAAGTCCATTATCACTTCTGAAACATTTTATGTGTTTATTAAACTGAGTTTGAATAATATTAGTAAAATCCATTATGTTTTCAAAGACTTCAGTTTTGTTTTTTATTAAACACACCCAAACTGCTATGGAATAATCATCAACAATAGTTAAAACGAACTTAAAACCATCCCTGCTAACAACTCTATAAGGACCCCACACATCTAAGTGAACCAATTGACCTATGTTACTTGATTTATGATCACTTAGAGGAAATGACTCCCTATGTTGTTTAGCCCGATGACAGACCTCACAAGGTTGAGTTTATCATGTTCACCTATATTGAGTTTAGTTTTAAGTACTTTAACAGCTTGTTCAGAGGGATGACCTAATCTAGCATGCCATGTATCATACATTTCAGTACTATTAAAACACACCTTATCATGTAAACAAGCATTTCCACATAGATACAGACCCTTAAGCTGTTTACCAGTCACCAGGACTTTCTTGGTGGACTGGTCCTGTATATAACAAGTATTTTCATCAAACCCAACATATAATTTATTATCCCTAGCAAGTTTGTGTACAGAAATCAAATTTACTTTATAATCAGGAACAACTAATACATCTTTTAAAATAACTCCATTTGCCAAATTAACATTGCCAATTTTAGTAACCTTAGCCTTAGTTCCATTAGGATGATTCACATGTATATTTAGATCAGATACTTCAACATAATCAGTTAACTCAATATCATTTGTTACCATATGTTGACTAGCACCTGAATCTATAATCCATCCTATTTTAAGTTTATTCCCTATTTTACTTGCAAAACCAAAAATTGGTTTACTATAAACATTGGCACAAAAAAAAGCTACCTGAAACATTGCAGCTCTGTAGTGTTTCCTTTGCTTTGTCATTTAAAAGACTCAAAAGTTTAGACAACTGTTCACTAGTCAGAGAAGGTGCATCAGTATCAACAGTAGTATTATTACTATTTCTATTACCCCCATTCTCCTAGCTTGATTCCCTCTAGACCTCATCCATGGGAAATAACCAATAACTTCAAAACATTTTTAGCAACATGACCAATTTTATTACAATGGGAGCATTTTAAAGTAGATTGCCCTGTAGTTTTATTATCAAATTTATTGTTAAAATCCACAAACTGATTAGTTTTGGCCATAAATCCAACAGTTGTTTGTGTTTTCTTACCAGCTCCACTAGAGTTTCTACAAGATTCCTCTCTAGAAACTATAGCATAAGCTTCTTTTACAGAAGGTAAGATTTCCCTAGTTAGTAGATTAGTTCTAACATTTTGATAATAACTATCTAACCCCATTAAAAACTGCATCAGTTTAATCATTTGACTAAAACTATTAAAATCTTTTGAAGCATCACATGTACATGGAGGCAGTTGGAGGATTTGATCCAATTGCTTCCACATAACATTAAGTTTTTGATAATACTCAGACACAGAAGACCCATCCTGACTAAAACTGTTAATTTTTTGATAAATATCAAACACCACAGAACCATCTATCTTATTATATGTTTCTTTTAACTCTTTCCACACATCAGAAGCAAGTTTAGAGAATACTTGTCCTAGATATAATTCCTCAGACATAGAGTTTAAAATCCAAGTAAGCGCAATAGAATTACACCTATCCCATTGCCTAGCAAGAATAGGGTCATCAACAGATTTAATACATTCTTTATTTATGAAACCAAGAATCATTTCATTAGACCAAACACTGTAGTTTTCAGTTCCTTTTTGTTTTATATTAACTATAGTTAAGTTTGCAGAATCACTAGGATGAAGGTATAGAGGATCACTTGTATCCAGTTTGTTAACTTGAGTTACAAAACTGTTAGCAGGATCAACAATAGGCCCAGAATTTGGACCCACTTGTGATCCAGATCCTGAATCATCACTACCATCAACCATGATTAATAATCAAACCAAGAACAAACACAGCAGATCACACACAGAGAATCACATAAAACACATAATCACAAACAAATTGCACACAAAACAATCTTAAACCAAATAGACACTTGGCGAAGTTGTACTGGTGATCCAGATCACTAGTTCATCACTCAAAGGTGCCAGTGCAGGTCCTCGTACAGGAGCCACCTAGAGACCTAAACAATCCTTAAAGCTATAACAGGGATTCAATCTCCCTGGCAATGACTCCTTAAGACAACAACTAAGAGTATAGCGGAAAGATCTCACCGAGAGGGGTGCCCAAGTTAGGGTTCGCCAATAACTCGTAGTGAAACAACCTTCACTTAGGGTTGTTTCACCAGAGAGCAAAGAAAAAATGCCTCCAACTGATTTACAGATCTTGAGATCAGATCTGATTCTTCAATACTGGTTCAATAATAATCCTGAAATCAACCCTAGATTTGAGAAATCAGATCTACAAGTTAAACTTCACCAAGAACTTCAAGATCCCCAAATAATATCAAGATATCCAAATACTCAACTCAGATAAACCCTAATATATGCGGAAGACGACGAAGACTCTCAAATCAAAGCCTAGAGCTCTGATACCATGTTACAAACATGATATCTTGTACAGAAGACTCAAAGAACTTTTATTATTAACCAAAAGAAAGAATCAAACAGATTATAAACTCTCAAACATACAATCAATCTCTCTTACAACAATCAACTCTCAATACCAATCGACAAATCTACACAGACTATATCTAAGAAACAGATATAAGATATATCTGATCAAGAACAATAAAACCCTAGATTTGACCTAGACGAATGAGAGGAAAATAACAGAGAAAATAAAAAAATGTGATCTGAACTAAGTACAGTAGATGAAACAATCTATTTATATGAAGGATAGAAGCTTCTACTAGAGAAACACATCTTGCATAATTCAGAGCCACACGATCAACCTTTCACACAGATCGTGATAAAGGACAGCCAGGATTAACTTGAGTGAATTAGCTGACTTAAGCTTTGTTATAAAAGGAATATGGGCTTGGGCTTGTAATTATAACCAAGCCCACCTTTTAATCTTCATAAGCAGGCCTGGAACAACAACAATCATAACATGTATCTTGGGCTGCAATCTTGGGCCAACATCTCAGCATCATGATCCAAGACATCCCAGATATAATATGCAATAACATGATAAAACAAAATGTGTAAAACAATATGTATAATAAAAGAATTGCTATCAACTAGACATGTTTCAACAAGTGTCATTAGCCTAAGCTAAAACAGTTTGGTTTTGAATTTCATTATGTATTCCTATGCTAGGAAGTCAAATGAAATTGTAATTATAGCCTTCGGTTTAATATAACAGAGCGATGTGAACAGTTCAGGAGGCCACAGTTAGGAGAGTGAAGCAACGAAGTCTAGAAGTAAGAACTCTAAACTTTCTCTTTACAATCTATCCATACCTAACTAAAAAGCTTTCCGTTTTTTCATATCACACTATTCATGAGTGAAAGTTTATGGTCCATACCCTCGAATAGACGTCAAGTCTCAATGAAAAAGCTCTTTAAAGGAAGAAGTCATAGGGACTCTATTCACGGGGTACCTCTTCGGGTTAATAACCAAATCCTCATTGTTATGTGGTTGTGATAAAGTTCAAAAGGACCAGGGACATTTTATGACAATTTTAATAAGTCTACTAAAGATGAGGGGGCATTCTTGCCATGAAGACAAATTGTTAACTGATTTTAACAGCTATATTGGGGCTTTATATATCAGCTCGATATTAACCCTAGATAATTCAATTCGTGTAATTTTTCTTTCTGATTTCAATTCTTTTCTTTTGTATTACTCCTCTGGTTGAAGTTCTATAATAATAATCATTCAATTTCATATTATGCTTGGTTATCCTGAGGGCAGAAAAGGATACAGGTTATGGAGTCTAAAAGATTCAAAAGTAATTGTTAGTAGGGATGTTAATGCATTCAGAGAAGAAATCATGTATAAAGATGTTATTGGGAAAGGTACAGGGCAGGGGTATTCTGGTAATTTGAACACTCAGGATGTTCAGCTTGAGGTGGAGTTGCATGAAGAACATGGACCAAGTGTTGATGATCAGTCCATTGAAACTCAAGAAGACAGACCTCAAACTTCTGATTCTAATCCTTCTATACAAAGTTATAGTATAGCAAGAAATAGGACCAGAAGGGTAATTGTTGCACCAGAAAGGTTCAGGACAAATGAGGCTTTATCTGCTTTTGTATTGATAGCAGCAGAAGAGGAATGTATACATGAGCCACTTACTTTTGAAGAAGTTGTATCATCTGAAAATAAAGAAAGATGGAAGGCTGCTATGGAAGAAGAAATGAATTCTCTGTATAAGAACCAGACTTGGAAGTTAGTTGACAGGCCTGATGGTCAAAAACTGGTTGATTGCAAGTGGATTTTCAAAGTTAAAGAAGGAGATAAAGGAAGTGGACCAAGGTTCAAGGCTAGACTAGTGGCAAAGGGGTTCACACAGAAAGCTGGATTAGATTATAATGAAATCTTTTCACCAGTGGTAAAGCATTCATCTATAAGGGTATTGTTGTCATTTGCAGCTTCTAGAGATATGGAGTTGGAGCAGTTAGATGTCAAAACTGCATTTTTACATGGAAATCTTGAAGAAAAGATTTATATGAGGCAGCCTAAAGGGTTTGAACAAGAATATACAAAAGATAAAGTGTGTTTGCTGCAAAGGTCATTGTATGGGTTGAAACAGTCCCCAAGACAATGGTATAAGAGATTTGATGAGTTCATGATTACTAATGGATTCAGAAGAAGCAGGTTTGACAGTTGTGTGTACATGAAAGAGTGGTCTTCTGATGAATTTTTATATTTGTTGTTATATGTGGATGATATGTTAGTCATTTGCAAAGATAAACAACAAATTGACATTACCAAAGATTTGTTAAACCAAGAATTTGAGATGAAAGATCTTGGTAAAGCAAGAAAAATCTTAGGAATGGAGATCATCAGAGACAGAAGCAAGAAGTTACTAAAGTTGTGTCAAAGGTCTTATGTAGATAAGGTGTTATATAAGTACAAGATGGACAGTTGTAAGCCTGTTACAACTCCTTTGGCTACACATTTTAAGCTGTCAAGACAGTGTTCTCCAAAGACTGATGAAGAACAAAGGTATATGGATAAAATTCCATATAATAATGCTGTAGGAAGCCTGATGTATTTGATGGTGTGTACCAGGCCTGACATTGGATATGCTGTCAGTCTGGTAAGCAGGTTTTTATCTTGTCCTGGAAAATCTCATTGGGATGCTGTCAAATGGATAATGAGATATTTGAATGGAACAAGAGATGTTGGTTTAGTCTTTGTAGAAGAAAGAAGTGATAGTGAAGTCATTGGGTATGCAGATTCAGATTATGCAAAGGATTTGGATAGGTGTAGATCAATGACTGGTTTTGTTTTCACTGTGTTTGGAGGGGTTGTTAGTTGGAAAGCAAATCTTCAAAAGATTGTTGCTTTGTCAACAACAGAAGCAGAATATGTTGCTTTGGCTGAAGCTGTAAAGGAAGCTTTATGGCTAAAGAGATTTGTGTTGGATCTTGGAATAAAGTTGGATAATACAGTGGTGTTGTGTGATAATCAAGGAGCTGTGTTATTATCCAAAAATCAGGTGTATCATGAAAGAACCAAACATATCCATGTGAGATATCATTTCATTAGAGATATTATTGCTGAAAAAGAGTTAGAAGTGGAGGAAGTTGATACTTTGGATAATGCTGCTGATATGCTAACCAAAGTAATTCCTGGTCCTAAATTCCAATACTGTTTGGAGTTATTAAATGTTGTTTGAAGTCTTGATCACAAAGGTGGAGATTGTTATGTGGTTGTGATAAAGTTCAAAAGGACCAGGGACATTTTATGACAATTTTAATAAGTCTACTAAAGATGAGGGGGCATTCTTGCCATGAAGACAAATTGTTAACTGATTTTAACAGCTATATTGGGGCTTTATATATCAGCTCGATATTAACCCTAGATAATTCAATTCGTGTAATTTTTCTTTCTGATTTCAATTCTTTTCTTTTGTATTACTCCTCTGGTTGAAGTTCTATAATAATAATCATTCAATTTCATTCTTTGCTTTGATTTGTATTCGTTGATTACTTTACAACACTCATCTTAGAGCTAGAGATATGGAGTGTAATAGACAAAGTATTGTTGTAAGTTAGAGTTCCTTTGAGTACATAAGAAAGAGTTCCACCCGGGCTTTTGGTTGCCCTTCGCTAACATTTCGATGTCTGGATTACTGTATTAAAGCTAACAGTAAGATCAACTTTGGCTTGCTCTATCATTGAATTTTCTCGTTTAAAGAACTCGCATAATCTAGGTTTGAGCTCTGATTTGATCTCGATGGCCAACGACTAATAGGCTTGGGTGGCTAGGGTGCGTGTTATCAAGGTTACAAGTCTGGTCCTAAAACCACATCCAGCATATACGGTTCCTGGATGTAGTTGGATGTGATTATCGGTGAAAGCATATAAGCATATGCGATTCCTAGATGTAGTTGATGGAGTCGGAAATTGAAAGCTTTCTATTCTTGCACGAGGTAATCTCCTCCAGCTCTCCTAATCTCCACCTACTTCTGGAAGAGGGTGGTGAGTTGATATTAAGGTGTCAAGGTGCTAGAAGAAGGCCACAAGCGGAAGTAACCGATGCTTTGGACTCGGTTCATTTAGTATCAAGGTTTCCAAGATGGCTTTTGTAAGACTGTAGCACGGGTAAATTAAAATGGAAAATTGAAGACGGAATATCGGCTACGGTGTGCTGTTGACTAGCATTTTTATAGTTTTTTAAACCTTAAATAAAGAGGGTGATTACCGTGATATTGGATAGTGTTATTTGGTATGCCCATAAATTCAATAACTTTGTTTTTGAACATCCAAATTTCAATAAATCACATCTCCCTTTGAAGCAAAGAGATTAGTAAAAGCCTTAAAGGTAATAAAATAACATCACTCACAAAAGTTTCATTTGGGCCTATTGCATACTTTCATTTGTCCCGGAGAAAATGGAAAGTGAATATGATGTGTTTAGGCCCATGTAATTTCAATCAAGATAATTGACATTTCCCAATCCCGACTTCCTTAATCCTTTTGTGGTAAATCACGATATCCAAGTAGCCATTATGTTTTGGCCAAAAAAAAAATCTCTAAAAAGTTTTTAATGTTTCTTAAATATATTTATACTATATTATACCCCGGGAACGTTCCGGGGTTAATAAATATAATATGACAAATCAATTTTACATATAAAATCTATAACTTATAATAAAAGAATTGAAGATTATGCCATTTTAATGACATGAAATTTAAGGAGGCATTATCCTCCTTGAGTGCCATGTGTCATGCCATGTGGCAAATAAAAAATAATAATAATATAAAACCTAATCTACTAAATTTAAATTGAGTTATTTTAGGAAAAAAAAATTTAAAAACAAATTTAAATTGTTCTCTCTTATGTTTCGTCCCATAATTTTTAAAAGTTAATATCTTTCATATACGAGGTTTTTTAAAGAAAAAAATTACACCAAATTAACGAGCGTTTTATTATCTTTCCAACGAGTACCATAGTGCTATATAAAAAACGGAGAAAAAACGACTATTTTTTTGTGGGGTTTCGTTCATATAGGAAAAAAAATGCTTTCATTGAAATTTTACTCTTTTAAAGATGCATAGGTATACTTCATCAAGAGAAGCTAGGAGAAAGAATCGCGCAACACTGCAACACATGGTGTCACCTTATAGCGAGGTTATTTTTTATTTATTTAATTACAAGAGTAATAATTATTACCATTAGTATTAGTATTATTAGAATTGTTATATTTTTCAACCCCGGGACGCTCCCGGGATAAAAGCTAGTAGTATAATATATAACTATAATACTAATATCTAACTTAAAATAATGTAAAACTCCAATGCTAACACCTAACCTAAAACAATGTAGAACTCCAATGTAACTCTAATATTAACACCTATCTTAAACACTAAACAAATGTACATGATTAATTAATGACTTGCCTATACATGATTAATGAATTACCTGAACACGTGTTTTTTTCCTGTATGAACAATACCTCACAAAAAAATAGTTGTTTTTTTCTCCGTTTTTTATATAGCACTATGATACTCATTGGAAAGATAAAACGCTCGTTAATTTGGTGTAATTTTTTTCTTTAAAAAATCTCGTAGATAAATAGTATTAACGTTTAAAAATTATAGAAGGAAACATGAGATAGAAAAATCCAATTTTGTTTTTAAATTTATTTTATTTCTAAAATTACTTAATGCCACATGACATCTTACATGACACTCTCAAAGAGGAGAATGACTATATAAATGACATGTAGGAGTATATAATAGCTTTACTTAGATTCACCAATATTAAGTCAAAACGGCCAGGTTTTCCTTACACGGCTTCTAAGCTGTACATAGATGGGATGTGGGTTTTTATCAGTTACGTTGATAATTTTTTAGTTACTTAATTATTATTTAAGCTGCTACTCATCATCATCATACTCAGTTAATCTCATCAATAGCAAAGCTAAGGTAGGGTCTGAGGAGGGTAAGATGTAGACAGCCTTACCTCAACCCCGTGGGAATAGAGGGGCTGCTTCCAGTGAGACCCTCGGCTCGATAGTGGTTTTGTATCAAGCCTTGGACATAAGGCACATAACACTTAGCAATCGGGACAACCCGATTGGTGCATGTAACCCCTTGTCTTTTGGCTATCAACGCTACCACATGATGCATGATTAACCATCTGTCGTTTTTAATGTTATTTTCACGAAATTAGTAAAATAATGTTAAAATTAATGCAACTTTACTTTTGCCCCTCAGGGCCACACATATATACATTATATGTAACTATACGAGTTAATACACAAAAGTTTTTTACAAGTAGTCGATTTCTTTTACTAAAGCTTCTTGCCAATACGGGCATAAGTTCATTTCAAACACGCTAGTGGAACCAATGTAGGTCTGATGTGTCAGTGTGGGGCTAATTCACTTGATTGAAACATATGCCTCTTAGAGGATGATAGGTCTCAAGTTCATGCCTAAGCATGGTAGTTTAGACTTGGTGTAAAGTAGAGTATGAGTAACAATTTCCATTAAAAAAGGTCTACGGTCACAAATAGAACCTTTTCACCGCATTTCCACATTACCATAGGAGAGAAGCATGAGTTATCGTAGGTCTACAATGATACCAAAGTAGCGATGGTACAACTTCAAGTTTCCAGCTTAACCCTTTGGTGAGCCACAACATCCTAGTCTCATCAAGTGTTACCGGTTTTAGCCATTATTATGTTTCGCAAATTTTTTAAGTGCAAACAATGTACTGACATTCTATTTCACATATGTATGATTGACCATTCAGGTCGTGTTTGTATTGGTATCCAGGTCAGCCCAAATAATTAACGTCAGTTCTGTGCTGGCCGATCTTTGAAATGGCTTAGTTTTACGTTGGGTTCAGTCCGAAGGCTTCTCTAGGGATGCGAGTGTTCGCTAGTCTGCTAGACCAATAACTTTCACACGTAAAATCGTATCTTCTATAGTCACAAATGGTTATTCGCATTTCCTCTAAATATATTGATCTTGCTTAATCAAACTTACCATCAAGGACACCACCATACATAGAAATCGACTCACCTTAATAAACAAAAATGTCCTAAATATAGTAATTAAAACAGAATCATATATTGTGTATATATTGAACATCTGAACGGTCAAAGTTACTGGCAAATTTTGTCAAACCATAGGAAGGAACATGCCAGTTTATTCCAAAATTTAAGTATAGTGACGATTTTTATAACCGCAGAGGTAAAAAGAAAACGTGCTTGACAGGAAAAATATGGTATAAATAAATATGGAAAATCCCACAACTATAAGAAAGATCCCTTCTGAAGTTATATTGACCCACACACATTTTATGTATATTATCTTTCACTAAGATTCTAAAAACTAAAAGCGAAAACATTCTAAAAATTACATACGTTTTAACATCACAAATTTACATATTTAAATACTGATCTTCATACATCACAAACGTACATTACAATCAAATCACCGAAACTACATCAATCCGGGAAAAACGACAATAGTGCCCATAGAAATGCTTGCAAGATTATCGATCGCGTGCTAGAACATTGTTGATTTTGCTCGATTATGAACAGTTTAATACCTGTATGAATGCATACTTTCCATCAACCAATTCAAAATTAAATAAAATTAAGACAGATAATAATTAGGAGATCAACAGAATACCTGGTAACAATACTTGTTTCTGAATCCTTCCTTTGAGGAGACTCCTCTTGCGTCTTTCTATTTTTGATGTGGCAGGAGGCCGTATATCTCGAGAGTTTTTCAAGGGATGTAAAACCATACGACTCAAGCCGTCCCCTAGACCATACGATACATAGATCTTTCAGTTGAAAAACGCTATCTGGAAGATGATTTATGCCTGTACCTTCTATATTTAACTCTTTCAAACTTTCTAGACGTCCAATATCATCAGGCAAGTTCTTAACTAGAACACAATATGGGAGATGTAGATATTCTAAACGTCTCATCTTGCAAATGCTGCTTGGAATATCTGATAAGGATATACAATCCGATAAGTGCAGCTTTTCTAAACACTCTAAACTGCCAAGGTCCATGGGTAATTGGTCAAGAAGGAAACACGATTTAAGTTCAATAGATTTCAGATGTTTTAACAAACAAATGCTATCTGGAAGGTGCTTAATCTTTTCCATTGACAAACTTAGCTCTTCTAAACTTTCTAACTGGTAAATATTCTTGGGCACCTCTGATATACTGCCTTCAAGTTTAAGCTTTCCCAATTGTTGTAAACCACAAAGGCTTGCTGAAAAAGACTCGAGGTTGGTGCAAGCACAAAGACCAAACGAAATAAGCTTCTCAAGATTTCCAGTCAATGAGGGTAGAGGTTCATCATATTTACACTTAAACCGAAACTTTGGCAAATTCTTGCTAGGATGCAGTGGGCATATATCTAGGAACTCTGCCACCAATTCTAACTTGGCTAAAGATTCAAGACCATGTAGTTTAATACCTTTGTCAACAACAAAATATTCAAACCTCGAGCAACCGCTTAAGTTTAAGAAGACGAGCATTTTTAGACATCCCACTGGAGCGTGAATTTCTTGAAGACGATTACAGTTTTTAAGATCTAACCTCTTGAGATGTGGAGTCAACATAAGGTTAAGGCTACTCACCTTAGAACCACCGAGGCCAAGAAATTTGAGCTTTGGACATTCAATGGGCATGTGGAGATCTACCAAGTCATTACACTCTTCGAGATATAACTCCTCGAGATATGGAGTCAACCCAAGGTTTAGGTTACTCAACTTAGAACCACTAAGGTTGAGGTATTTGAGCTTTGAACATATAATAGGCATGTTTAGATCTATGAAGTTATTACATCCTCTAAGAGTTAACTTCTCGAGATGTGGAGTCAGCTCAAGGTTAAGGTTGCTGACCTTAGAACCACCGAGATCGAGGTATTTGAGATTTGGACATTCAACGGGCATATGAAGTTCTTCAAATTCATTACAACTGCCGAGATATAAGCGTTTGAGATTTGGAGTATGCCCAAGGTTAAGGTACCTTACCTTAGAAACACTGAGGTCAAGGTATTCGAGCTTTGGACATTCAATAGGCATGTGGAGTTCTACAAACTCATTACATCTGTCAAGATATAAGCGTTTCAGATTTGGAGTCAACCCAAGGTTAAAGTTACTCACCTTAGAACCACCAAGTTTGAGGTATTCGAGATTTGGACATTCACCAGGCATGTGGAGTTCTACAAACTCACTACATCTGTCAAGAGATAAGCGCTTCAGATTTGGAGTCAACCCAAGGTTAAAGTTACTCACCTTAGAACCACCAAGTTTGAGGTATTCGAGATTTGGACATTCACCAGGCATGTGGAGTTCTACAAACTCACTACATCTGTCAAGAGATAAGCGCTTCAGATTTGGAGTCAACCCAAGGTTAAAGTTTCTCACCTTAGAACCACCAAGTTTGAGGTATTCGAGATTTGGACATTCACCAGGCATGTGGAGTTCTACAAAGTCACTACATCCTTCAAGATCTAACTCCTTGAGATGTGGAGTCAGCCCAAGGCTAAAGTTACTCACCTTAGAACCACCAAGGTTGAGGTATTCGAGATTTGGACATTCACCAGGCATGTGGAGTTCTACAAACTCACTACATCTGTCAAGATATAAGCGCTTCAGATTTGGAGTCAACCCAAGGTTAAAGTTACTCACCTTAGAACCACCAAGGTTGAGGTATTCGAGATTTGGACATTCACCAGGCATGTGGAGTTCTACAAAGTCACTACATCCTCCAAGATCTAACTCCTTGAGATGTGGAGTCAGCCCAAGGCTAAGGTTACTCACCTTAGAACCATCAAGGTCGAGGTGTTTGAGCTTTGGACATTCAGCAGGGATGTGGAGTTCTACAAAGTCAGTACATCCTCTTAGATTCAACTCCTCAAGATTTGGAGTCAGCCCTAGGTTAAAGGTTCTCATCCTTGAAAAAGTAAGGTCAAGGAATCTTAGCTTGTTTAGAATCTGTTATAAGAATAAAAAAGCCCGAATATATGAGTATGATGAAAAATATAGCCTTATAGAGTCATGCAAAACAACTAGTGAACGATTATTCTACCTTTCTTTCTTTCCCTTCCCACAGCTGAGAGATATTGCTATGCGGCATTTCGAGGTTAACCAAATGATCTGCTTGAAATGCTTTAGGTAAATATGATGAAGAATAGTTACGCCAATATAGATAATTTAAAGCATTTGGAAAGCTAGGATAGTTGTTGCCGGAGGAAGATTTGTACACATCAGTTGTATATCGATTATTCACACAAAATATACTGAGTCTCTTCATTTTTGAAAGACCTTTCATAATAACATATGGGTCGAGGTGTGTGCCTGACAATTTTATGCTTCTTGTTGCTTTAGTACCCTGTAAATAAAAGGCTGGCATGAAACTTTTGTCATAACAATTAAATATGTTTCCACCTAACAAAATAAATGTGAACCTTACCAAGTCATTAACCAATATATCTTCAATTTCCTCTTTAATCCATAACCGGTTATGTCTATTAGGCTCATCAGGGTGCAAGCGACGAACAATATGTTTGCCCATTTCTTCCATATGGTCATGCAAGAGTAGACGGCCATCGTCAGAAATAGTTGTCATAGATTTCTGCTCAAGAACTCTCAAACCATCTTGAGCATGAAATCCACAACTTTCAAGTACTCTGATTGCTTTGTCTTTTTTTTCACCTTTCAATATGCATGCAATATCAAGGAACATTTCTTTGTAATCATCCTCTAGACCATCATAGCTTAGTTCCAATTTCTCCAAAGTTTCCTTCAACGGAACTGATTTTAGTCTTTCTATGGCATATTCCCATTCAGACTCATTTTTACCACAAAGATATGAGCCCAAAACTTTGAGCGTCAAGGGAAGACCAGCAGCATACTTTACAACAGCTTCGGATAGCTTTTCATACCTCTGAATCGGAATCTCTCTCCCAAATGCGTGCTTACTGAAGAGGCAAATTGCTTCCTCATGCGATAACAGATTGACATCATGAATAAAGTTTGCTTGATGTGCTGCTAACACTTGCGCATCTCTTGTGGTGATGATGATTCTACTTCCTAGCTTAAACCAACTAGGCTCACCTGCTAACGCCTCAAGTTGGTCTTTATGATCCACGTCATCTAGAACAAGAAGAACCTTTCTATGAGGCATCATCTTTTTCATCATATTTATCCCATCAGAAACACTTGTTACTACAATGCATGGATCATATAACACATCTGAAAGGATCTGTTTTTGTAATTCTTTCAAACCAGACGAAGAGCGTTTTGAAATTTGTCTTACATTCTCAACAAAGCTTGTACCTTCAAACTGAATGGATATATGATCAAAAACAGCTCTGGCCAAGGCGGTCTTTCCAGCACCTCCCATCCCCTTGATCCCTATCATTCGAACATCATCAGAATCAATATCTAAAGATGAGACTACATTCTTTACTCTGGTCTCCATGCCTACTAAGTTTTCAATAACGCTGGAATTGGCTAAACGTAGCTTTAGTGAAATTTCGTCAACAATTTGTTGGATGAATTTCGATTCATGCCTGTGAGTTAAAGAAGATTAGACTTGATTACTCAAAACACCACCTTTTAAAACTATAACATAGACAAGTTTGAGTTAGAAGTTGACAATAAAAGACATATTAAACCATCTTATTTAATTCGAACACCATTCCCACTAAATTATCATCAATTAGCTTTGGTAAAAAATCTTACATAATTTTTTCGATAAACTTAGCATAAAGTGATATACTCATGTGATAACGAAACAAAATTGAAGAATATAAGATGAAGGAATTACCCATCTACAGTGGTCTTCAACTCCCACCCAGCTAGATTGCCTGCTTCTTTGAGAGCATCTCTCCACCTCCCAGCAGCCTCTGCCTCTTTTTTAAAGGCTTCTCCAACTGCCCCACTTTGGTTATGGATTTCAGTGGGCTCCACATCATAGAAGATGGAGTAAGCACACTTCTCCTTCATCGTCTTCTGGCACTCCATAATATGTACGAGCTCGTCTAAGCACCATGATGAAGACGCATAGTTCTTGGAGAATACAATTATGTAAAATCTCGATTCTTCGACGGATCTGATGAGCTGCTCACTGATCCTTTCCCCTTTCTTGATTCTTTCATCATCTTTGTAAGTAATAATGCCTTTATTGACAAGAGCAGTATACAGATGATCAACAAAGGTCTTACGGGTGTCTTCACCCCTAAAACTCACAAATACGTCATACTTGAATCTCTTTTGATTGGATGAAGATAAACTAGAGGCCATTGAATGCAAATTTGAAGGATCGGGTAAAACAATTGACGCTCCTCTGTATAATCTGATTGCAAACGACTCGAAGAGAGAAAGAAGAGGATATTTTGTTTGGTCAAAAACAGGATAAGAGTGCGTTACAGCTCTTGGTTTTTATTATTTATTATTTACTAGTTTTTATCCCGGAAGCGTCCCGGGTTGAAATATCTAACATGACATAATAAAATATCTAATATGATAACATAATTAATGACTTGCCAATATATGATTAATGATTATTATTATTATCATTATTATTATTATTATTATTATTATTAAACAAATCTCTGCCATAAGTTATCATATTCTAATATAAAAAAAACGAATCTCTGCGCCGGGGCATAAATCTAGTGTCATTACAAAATATTATATAATGTCAAATGAATTCGGAAGTTTGTAATCGACCATTCTAAAAAAGAACTAACTTGAAATAAGGAAAAAATGTTATGTATTGAAATATCGAACGCATTAGTCTAGGGGTTATGTGATGCGTTAAAAAATTCATGGGTATATGATCGGGTGTATAGTTCGGGTATTTGGGTATGTGGTTTCGGGTAATTGGGTCGGGTATCACATAATCCAAGGCCCGACCCAAACCCACTTTTTTTTAAACTAATCCCAAGCCTGACACAATACCTGTCGGGTTACAAAAAATAGTCGTTTTTTTTCTCCGTTTTTTTATATAGCACCATAGTATTCGTTGGAAAGATAATAAAACGCTCGTTAATTTGGTGTAATTTTTTTCTTTAAAAAATCTCGTATATAAAAGATATTAACGTTTAAAAGTTATGGGAGGAAACATGAAAGATAAAATAATAAATGTTTAATATTTAAATTTTGTAGATTAGGTATTTAATAGATTAGGTTAAACTATATTTAAACCATATTTATAGTTTTCTTTTATATATATAGATAGAATAGATAATATAAAGTATATGAAAATGCCTATTTTCCTTTCTTTCATTATTTAAAAATAAAAAGAAATATAAAACCCAATCCCCTTAGACCATGTGTAAGACTATCCGTTGTGGCTCGCGAGCAGCCTGCCGCGAGCCACAATGTGATCCAGGTGGATAGCCTGACCCATAACGTTGGTCAGCGAACCGTGCCGCGAGCTAGCCCAAGCGACGAAGCTCGCGTGCGCTAGCGGATGCAATTCCAAAGGTCTTGACCGTTGGCAGCTAGCTAACGGTCAAAAACTAAATAAGGTAATTAAATTTTTGCTTGATTTTATAAAATTTTACATGTATATATATAGCTCTTTAGGTTAATTTTTTTTATCTTTCACTTGAACAAATGGCAAACCCTAATCCAAATCTAATCCCCGCCTCAATGAACCGTGCAACACTAACGTGGAGTTTAGAGGAAGAACTTTGTTTGGTGGATTGTTATATCCGCCAACAAGAGATCGAAGGAGAATACGATCAAAACAATAGCTTTTGGAAAGGGGTTGTCACCCGATTCATGCGACGAAGGGGTGACAACCTTCGTTCAACTGATATGATTTATGAAAAATGTTGTTCCATCAAGGCGAAGTGCACCATATTTGAGGGGTTCTTCATGCTGCGATGAACGCGAACCCGGGTTTAAAAGATGAAGACTGGGTTGAAATGGCTCGTAATCAATATCGAGAAACACACAATGATAACTACCCACATGAACAAACGTGGAGACTTATGAGATGAAATTTTATAATGTAGTCGTCTTCTTTTTTATGTTTTTTTTTAAAGTTGTGCTGAATAATATATTTGGTATTAAAAAAAATAACCGCTAACCCTTAGCCACAACACCCTGCCGCGACCGATCGTCGGGCGCTAACCAGTGCCACGTGGGCGTTGACGTGGTTAAATATTATTCGATAAATCTATCACTAAGCTCTACCCACAACGGATAGTCTAATGGCATCAAAATGTGGGCGTTTTGTAGGGCAAAAACGCCCCAGGGTTACTGGAACACCGCCCCCTAGCGGTTGTTTGGCCAATCAAAATTCATTCTTTCCAACGTACATATTTTCAACGGCTATTTTCCTTTTCTTTTTTTTTTGCACGGTCATTTTTTTTCATATATATATATATATATAGGCTAAGTATATACAAAAAAACCTCCTAAAATGAAGAAACCCTCACAAACCCATCTAATAGACCACAATGCTCCACATCATCCATCTAGATCAATTATTTTTTATTCAACAAGGGGTACTCCAGTCATTTCACTCTATTTTATATTTTTCAAACCCTCACATGTCATATATATATGTCCTTCTCTCTCTCATTTTTTTTCAAATTTTGTTTCTCTTCATTCCCTCTCTTCTCTGCTCTCCTCTCTCAAACTAGATCTGCAACAAAAACCTATCCTAAAACCAGATCTGCAACAAAAAAACAGTGGCTATGGTTCGTGAAGACACACCACAATCGTCTCTCTCGATGACTCCCCACTGTCCCAACCATGATCCCAACAAGAAAAACGCAAAAAAAAAAACCTGCACCACCAAGAAAAACCATCTACCAACAAAAAACCCATCTACTGAAAAGAAACCCAGAACCAAAAAAGCTGATCCCACGGCGGTGATGAAAAGCATCTATACAACGGCGACTGCGAAAAAACCTGAGGTAATCTAGGTTAGAGCAGTTTGTTTATCTTAAACGTGTTTGTTTCTTATGTTGCTGAGGATCGATTAACGATCTGATCGATAGTTACACGTCGGATTCGATGGGTTGACGAAACAGAGGGATCGGCCGGAATAGATAACCGGACCGAAGATGTGGTTTGTGGTGAAAGAGGAAGAGGGGAAAAGTCGTGTGATCAATTGTTGTTGTTGGTGACGATCGAAACCGGTCACCGGTGGTGACCGGAGAAGATGACTGAAGGTGTATGTGTAAGTGTTTGCAACAACATCTTTGTGCAGTCTGCACGTGTTTGTGGGGGTTTTTTATTTGTCATTTTTTTTTCTTTTGAACCATATATTTTAATAATAAAGAAATTGTGCTGCAGTAGCTTATTTAATAATATGTGTCATTTGAAATAATACTAGTACATTTTCCATTATGGTTGGAGTTCTGCCACGTCAGGCTCTTGATTTTATTTTAGTTGATAAAAATCATAGGGTGGAAATGGGTACACGTGCTGACCAAACATTTTGAAGCAAACGTAAGGTTATCAAAACTTGTGATTTTGTGTTTAGTTAGGGTGTTTTTATCGTCTATATTTTCGTATAATCTTTGTGTTTAGTTAGGCTGTTACGTGTGTAGCATATCTGTTTTTTGTAGTCAAATTTTGTTCTATGTTTTCTAGCGTATCAAATTCTGTTCTATGTTTACTGCAGACTACAAAAGTTGTCTGTGTTTTTCCTGTTACACATGTAACACTCATGTGTTTTTGCACCATGTCTGTCTATTTTTTTTATGTAACACTCATGTGTTTTTGCAAATGTTTGTTTTTGTGTTTTCTCATATAGTCTTATCTATAACTAAAGACAGAAAATGTGTTGTTATTTGTTTTCAGAATGACTTTTCGGAATGTTGTTATTTTGTGTTTTCTCTGTGTTTAGTTAGGGTGTTTTTCTCGTCTATATGTTCGTATCATCTCTGTGATTTTACTTAGGGGTGTTTATTATGTTAAACATCGAAAATGATTTTTCGTTTTGTGTTTTATGTTCGTAGTATCCTTGTGTTTAGTTAGGGTGTTTTTATCGTCTATATTTTCGTATAATCTTTGTGTTTAGTTAGGCTGTTACGTGTGTAGCATATCTGTTTTTTGCAGTCAAATTTTGTTCTATATTTTCTAGCGTATCAAATTCTGTTCTATGTTTACTGCAGACTACAAAAGTTTTGTCTGTGTTTTTCCTGTTACACATGTAACACTCGTGTGTTTTTGCACCATGTCTGTCTATTTTTTTTTGTTTTCTCATGTATGAGTTTTTTTTATGTTATCTATGTCTTTTTTACAGAATATGTCTGTTTTTGTGTTTTCTCATATAGTCTTATCTATAACTAAAGACAGAAAATGTGTTGTTATTTGTTTTAAGAATGACTTTTCAGAATGTTGTTAATTATTTGTGTTTTCTCTGTGTTTAGTTAGGGTGTTTTTCTCGTCTATATGGTCGTATCATCTTTGTGAATTTACTTAGGGTGTTTTTTTCTGTGTTAAGGTGGGATGTTACGTGTGTAGCGTATCTGTTTTGCAGTCAAAGGTTGCTTGTAATTCAGTAAAAAATGTATGCTGGGTGCAGACTACAAAAGTTTGTCTGTTCTTCCAGAAAAAAAATCCTGTTACACATGTAACACTCGTGTTTTTTGCACCTTATCAAGAATGTAATATTGCATATTATAGAGGAAGAATTGGGAAAAAAATTCTTGAATGGAATGTCATTGATCATGGGATGAAATATATGTTTACGTATGTTTCGTATGTAACAGCACCACTAAGTTGGTATACATTAGTTTCTGTTTTTTTACTAGATACAAAGTTTTGATTTTTTCATGTAAATTGATGAATTTTGTTTTATTTTTGCAGGTAAGCATATTTTTTTTGCATTAAAGATGAAGATGATTATCAAGAATGAAGTGTAGACAATTTTTTTATTTATGATAGTTTTTTTTAGTATTTGTTGATTTGTAATGACCGTTTTGTTTGTTTTTAGCACTTTGTAAGAAACAATTCTTGTGTACATTTGAATGTTTTTTTGATATGTAAAGTTTTTAATTGATTTTTATACAATCTATGTGTTTTAACGTATGCAACAAGAAATCACATATGAGACCAGAGTCTGTACAATTTTAACGTATGCAATACTACATATGTTACATATGTAACATGACGTCCTGACAGATTTAGGACAATGATCACAAAAGTATGAGAGAGATGATGTGACATGTGTGGGGTCCACTTGTCATATCTGCTTTTCAGAAAATGGCATTTGACCATTGTGCCCTTTTTTGTTATCTACCTTAATTAATTTATTAAAATAACGTAGAATCAATCTAGGCCATTGATCACTTTAGATCAATGGTCTAGATTAAGTTTACTAGGTTTCTTCAAAATAGGAGGGTTTTTATTTAATCCTTGCCATATATATATATATATATATATATATATATATATATATATATATATAGGGTCAAGATCGTGTACAAAGTGTTTTTTTTGTGAGAAGTGTGAGAAGTATTAAAAATTGATACTTAGGCATCATTTTTTGAACTTAGTCGTGATGTTTTGTATTGTTTTGCCTATAAAAACACCAAACATAACAATTAAAAACCGAAAGCAATGTATTTTAGGCTTAAAACTTAAAACACCATGCTAAGAACATTAGCAATGTGTTTTAAGCGTTAAGTAGTGTGTTTTAGCTGTTTTTTAAATTTAATGACTATAATACATTGTATTGTGTTTTAGATTGTTGTGTTTGGTGTTTTTCAAGTTAAAACAACCTAAAAATGATTCCTAAATCCAAAACATGATGTCTACATGTCAATTCTTAGTCATTCTCACACTTCTCACAAAAAATGTACTTTGTACAGGATCCTAAACCTATATATATATATATATATATATATATATAGCTGTTTTTAAGCGTTAAGTACTTAGCAATGTGTTTTAAGCGTTAAGTAGTGTGTTTTAGCTGTTTTTTAAATTTAATGACTATAATACATTGTATTGTGTTTTAGATTGTTGTGTTTGGTGTTTTTCAAGTTAAAACAACCTAAAAAATGATTCCTAAATCCAAAACATGATGTCTACATGTCAATTCTTAGTCATTCTCACACTTCTCACAAAAAATGTACTTTGTACAGGATCCTAAACCTATATATATATATATATATATATATATATAGGGTTAAGTTCACGTACAAACAACTTTTTTTGTACGAACTGAAGGAAAAAACACGCGGTGCCGTTTATAACTAGAGTAATATAATTACTCTAGTTATAAATGACACCTCGTGTTTTTTCCTTCAGTTCGTACCAAAAAGTTGTTTGTATTTGATCTTTTGTATATATATATATTGTATATTATCAAACCCATATACACTACACCCCAAAGTTAATAAAAAATACACACACTTCAAACCATAAAACCTTTAAAAGAATGGGTTCTCCCACATCCTCATCATCCTCGAAATATTATCAACAATTTTTAGCCGACGACGATGGCTCAACCGATGACGAGATCGAGCAAGATGCGGTTACAAGTGCTTTTGCACTAGCGACGACATATATGCAACATGGTATTGTAATCTTTTTTTAGTTTAATGAATTTTTTTTTATAAAATATTATTTTTTTTATTTTTAAAGTTTTATTAAATAAAAAATAATAATTATTATATATAACAATTTTGAACGTTCGTTACAGTAATCGAAAATTAAAAACCCTTTACTTTTGTGGTAATTACGGATATGCCATTTCAAGTTTTAATCAAAAACCCTTTACTTTTGCGGTAATTACGGATATGCCATTGAACATTTATTATGCTACAATAATCGCAAATATATATGTGGTTCGTTACAATCGCGATGACCACGACGCCGTCGGCTGCTAGCCAGGATCGTAGATGTTTTCTTTTATCAATTATTTTCTGACGGTTTTGGCGTTTTGTTCGCTGCAACGCGCGCCGTCGTACCGAACAATACGACTATCTACGTTGTGTTATCCGATTAGTAGACCCTCGCAATACCACTGGTGTAACTTCGCTGTTCGGCAAAAAAATCTACAGTTTTTCACGAATCGGCGTCGGTTATGTTTCCACGCCGCGCTTAGCGCGGCGGGCATAATTTACTAGTTAATATTAAATGATGTCATCTATGATGTCATGCAAGGTGAAAATTTCACCTTACCACTAAACCCATATCCTAATTTGATTCCCTTAATGGACCCACATGCCACGTGTCGATTAATGGACCCATATCCTAATTTGATTCCCTTAATGGACCCACATGCCACATGCAAGGTGAAAATTTTCACCTCCCACTACACATGGTCTTAGGCTATTTGGTATGGATTCAGGGGAAGGTATCGGGGTGATGATGTGTACAATTCCCCCAAGGTGAACACCCCCCCCCCCTTTCAAAACCGGTGAGTTAGGGAAGAATTCCCCCTTCTTCCCGGGTGATGTGATTGGCCAATTTTTTATTTTTTTAATCAAACTTTATAGTATAAAAAAAATGTAGGGGGATTGGGGGAATTAGGGGAATACCATTTTCAAATTTTAGGGGAGGAAATGGGGAAAATGAGGTGACGATGATGTGACATTTGGGGGAGTTGGTCTCCACACCATATAGATTTATAGTGGAGTGGCACCCTCTTTATTTTTCTTATGGAAGTTGGGGAGTTCGAGTCATACTGGCACCACAATGTTGCTGGTGGGCCGCGTTTTACTACAGTGGGCCTCTGGCAATGGGTTTTCCCCGGAAACTGGTGTGAAATTACTGGTGGACCCGGGTTACTCTCAGAGTACTCCTTTGTCCAATGGGTACTTCGAGAGTGCTCGGGATTAATTTATTGGCCGTTAAAAAAAAGAAATATAAAAAAAGTATTCATTATTGATTCAAAATAAAATAAAAAAAATAAAATTTGTTAATATGAGGTTAGTCACTAGGGATGATCATGAAATCAATAACAAAAAAACCTAAAATCAAACTGAAAATAAATCAAATCCAAGCCGAAAACCAAACTGAAAATAACCTAAACCAAAGCAAAAATAATCGAAACCAACTTAACCGATCAATTACGGTTAAGATAAGGCCAAAGCCAAATCATTCGGTTACGGTTTTCCTTCTTCCATTATCGAAATAACCAAAATCGAACCGATAGTTATATAATTATGTGTTTTCATGTATACCTATTTATTTGAAACATATTCTCATGTATTTCTAGATTTTCATGTATTTTTCATATGTTTTCAATTGATTATACCCCGGGAACGTCCCGGGGTTGAGAAATCTAATATGACATATCAATTTTACATGTGAAATAGAATGATGCGCTTTACAGTTACATGCAGGAAAGCTTTGGGTAACACCTAACCTAAAACAATTAAGAATGTATCTCCAATGTTAACGTCTAACCTTAAACAATGTATAACTCTAATATTAATATCTAACCTGAAACAATGTACAACTCCAATGCTATCACATGTTGAAAATAGAATTCATATTTACTGATTTGAACATAATTAGTGACTTACCTATACATGATTAATTAATTACATGAACACTTTATGTTTTTTTTTCCTGTATGAACAAAACCCCACAAAAAATAGTAGTTTTTTTCTCTGTTTTTTATATACCACTGTAGTACTCGTTGAAAAGATAATAAAATGCTCGTTAGTTTGGTGTAATTTTTTTCTTTAAAAAAATCTCGTATATAAAAGATATTAACGTTTAAAAATTATGTAAGGAAACATAAGAGAAAAAAATTTAATTTTGTTTGTAATTTTTTTTCCTAAAATTAATTAATGCCACGTGATACTGAATAATACTAGTGGGCATGCCCGCGCGTTGCGGCGGGTGTCTCAATTGATATCAAATTCAATCATGATGTCTATTACGAACCAATCATTCCGGATTACTAATTTTTTTTCTATTCAACGAAAAATAGTGAGCTAAAAAAGGTATTAACACGAGAAAATGTATTCGAACGTACACTGCAGAATCAATGGACGCATGGTCTATACGCTCGAACATATTAATCGTCTACCAAAATTAGCTAAACGCTTCACCTCAGAAAAACAAAAAACAAAACAAACAATAACAATACAAATAGCTAAACGTTTAGTTTAACGGATCAAGAGTGAGATAAGAATTATCTCGTGAGCCTATACTTCTAACTTTTGTTGACAGGAAGTAAAGAAACTTTAATGTTTCACCCGCACTTAATAATTTGAAGTAAGTGTAACCCATGGTTCAGATCTTTACATGATAATCGGCAAACCTAAAACAATAATGAAGTAGCATTTGCTCAATGATGAAGTAGAATGTCATTTTCTAGATAACCTAGGAAAACAAAATTAATGGTAAACGTGAATGCTAATCATAGGAATACCATTTTTAGAGAAACAAGTACATGTAAAGCATAACATATGGTTATTGGGGTCATAGTTGACCCATTTGCATGAAAGTTCTACAAAGATAACTAAAAATGCGTATGTGTAAAATGTAGCCAAATGTGGAAGTACAATTTAATGATAAACATAATAATGTGGGATAAAAAACTACTATGCAACAGGAAACTAAACTCACAAAGAATAAAAAATATAGTCGACAATCAACTAAGTGGGAAAACAGTGATGTTGCAAACTGCACGATTAACCAGGCAACCGTGCTGCCATGTAAAACTCTTTACTCTTGTAATAATGTTAATTAACAACCAAGAGCGGCAATGATTACTCAACAGGAAAACTTATCGACACACATACCTAAATCGACACCTATGTTTGTCACTGATGATGTAGTTCCGATGGTTGCTGATCTTGATGGTGCTCATGTTGGTCAACCAATAACCCTCTGGTTTTAGTGATTCGATTACCAATCAACAGCAGATCACTGCAATAATATATCAAAACGTAGCTATTCATTTACCGGCTTGACCCGTTTTACCATCCAGCCTAAAACTTGCATTCTTAATAGCAAATGATATATCAAAACATAGTTATTTTTCTACCTGCTTGACCCGTTACAACATAAAGCTTAAACATGCATTTTTAGAGTGAAAGTGTTGTTTTGGCAGGTAATAAAAGCAGCAAAGAACAAACTTTTTGTTAGCAAAAAAATAAAAATAAAATTGTGATAAACCTACTCTTTTAGCTGCAGAGCTTTGGCTTGGATTATCATAACACATTTAGGAATATGATGATAAGTTGAGGCTGCATTACTTAGTATGTCTATTGCGCTTCTAGAACTGTTTAAAGGAGGTTTAATAGCCATAGTACAAAAGATTTTTTTGCTACTTTGGTTGCTTAGTTACAAAAGACACCTTTCCTGACAGATATAAAAATTTGTGTGTTTTTGATATGTGAACATACCCAACAGAAGCTTTTAGTCTTAAACAAAGTTTAAAGGGATGGAACGAGCCTCGAGGCAAACTGAGGCGTAAGCTCGAGGCACAGTCAAAAAATAAAAATTATGTGTCTATGAAAAATAAAATACTTAACCTAGAAAAGTCTAAAACATCAATAACACACATCAACAATAAAATAATTGACCCAAAAAGTCTAGAACACAAAAAAAACACATCAAAAACACCCTAAACCACCCGAGGCGCACCTGAGGCACACATTTTCTTAGCTCCTCAGCCCTCATAAGTTTATGTACAATCTGAACCCCATGAGGCGCGCCTCGGACTCGTTTTATTAGAGTTTCGCCTCGAGGCACGCCTCAAGGCGTACGCCTCACCCGTTTTTTTAAACCATGGTCTTAAAAAGGAAATCTCAGATCAAATACAATCAATTTAATCAAACAAACATTACCTCGCAATGATGTATTTAGAAAAGCTATTCATAGTATCAAACGACGAACATACATTCTTCTTACGCTGCTCTAATCAAAAGATCAAAAAGGACATTAGCTTCTTGTGCTGCTTTTGAGATTTTGCACTCTTCTTTGACTTATTATGATCAAGTCATCGTAGCCTTGATTGATTCAGTTAAAGGAGGTCAGCTTCCAACAGTGTTCCAACACTTTTAGAGTAACTTCATTTTGTTTGACTAAGTTTTCCAAAACCTATTTGTTCTTCATATCACCTGGCATTTTATTCATATGCACAAAAGTATAGCTCAAGAAAACACCCCAAATTCAACTGACCCACCTTAGATACATACAACCCCAGACAAAAAATAGACAAATTCTGAGCAATTTAATGATTTAATGATAAGATGAACAATCAAAGAAACACTAACCCTAAATGAAGATATTGAGAAGAAATAAAGGGTATGTGTGGAGGGAGACTAACGCATTTAATCGACGATAGCAATTGCAAAGAACAATATGCATAATATAGAAAACTTGTAATGCCATTGAACCGACAACGGCATTGAATGACCAACGGTTTCATGCTCTGGATCATTAACTGTGACCGGTGAAGACAAGGGAAGAGTTTTTAATCTAATAATATAAATGTGAGGGTAGAGATGTAATATGTTTTGAGGATGTGAGGTAGGAGACTATAGTAAAATTACATTCATGTCCTTGCAAGTGTCTTAATGTTCCACAAAGTTTCAATTATACCCTTGTGATAGAAGCTTAATTTACTTGTACATGTTGCTATAATAGTTGGATGATGTACAAAATTACAATGTGGTACATCACTCTTCCTTTATAAAGTAGTATAGATGTGAGGAAAGGTATTGAATCCTTTGTGACAGAAACCAACACGAACAAAAGATAGCCTTTATACTTTTGTAATAGTTCAAAAACATTATAATGTAATTGGTTTCTACATATAAGCAGGTTGCACAAACTATATTAAAATTGGGAAGACAATTTTATGACTTAATAAAAAATGATAAAATAAGAAAACTCAAATCATGAATTGTCAATTACCGTATCTTCTAACCGTCTAAGATGCTACCATCTCAATTATATTCGTTCCTTATGGATTTGATTCCTATATTAGCCACTAATAATTACAATAGAATACCACTACATAAACTAAAGTAAGGACATAAACTTAAATCTAAAATAAAACTCAAATCACGAATTGTCATCACAACTATAACATTGTATTATTTTTAAAATCAATATTTTTTTTTCATTCAGAAGTGTTATGTTGTTAGATGGGGCAGACTGAATGGGACCATTAAGAGGGTGGGATTTTTTCCAACCAAACAACTTTAACCTCTGTCCAATTCAGAGTTCCCTCTTAATGAGCCATTAAGAGGTGAACCAAACAGCACCTTACCTTTTTTAACTCAGTTTTCCACCCCTCACCACACCATCATCTTTCTCTAGTACATCTTTCTTCCTTGTTTTCTTTGGCCTCCCAATTGGTTTATGATAATGTCACACCACGCCTATGGCGGAAACACGTGGCGCGACGGTTCAAGAGGATTAAGCCAAGATCAATGCAAACCACAAGTAATTAAAGAACGGGTCATTTATTCGAGCGTCGAAAATCATGTTAATTATTCATACATAATTGAAAATTGTTTTAAGACAAATAAGGAGGCTCCTCAACTATATCCCGATTTCCTTGGGATAGAGTGACGAGACCTCTTCAAAACATCCAACGCCCAATTTTGAGATTCTCCCGACCCTGCTCGCCATGTCGTCCTTCATCTATCAATTACCTGAAAGATATGTTTAAAAACTTGTCAATATATAAATATTGGTGAGTTCACAGGTTTTAGTTTAAATAAAACAGTATTTCGTGGGAATTTCCTTGTTATGACAATTTATAGGAGTTGCAAGTTCCTACAATTCTACTTGAGCCTATAACCAAACCAAGACAAATAATAATGCCCCGCCCAAAGTCGTTACTCGGTATTCCTACGACTTGATTTCAGAATACGTGCACCCCAGGCATACGCCGATGCATGATCGACGCTATCGATTAGGGGTGGGCCTTGTCAGGCACCAATAGTACTATCCAAATATTCCTTCGGTTTCGATTTCCTGAATTAATGATTATAGTAGAGAGGTCTCAACCCCGAGTGGCGATCACAACTCAAGTATCCAACCCGTCAAACAAATCCCAACATATCTTTCCCCCGTAAAAACGTTAAATAGTTTAGAAATGGGGCTGTGAGACTCACCTGTAACTGTGCTCGGCTCAAAGAAGAAAATAGCAAATTTTGCGGTCTCGCACCTACAAACGTCCTAGGCGTATAAGTCACTACACCTATTGTGCATGTGCCTTGGCAAGTTGTACACCCAACTCCCCGACCACGTATTATCCAAATTCCCGTTTAAATAGTCTCGTATCCTAGGTTCATTGGCGATGGATTACCCTTGTCGTACAAGTCATATATTATTCTTGTCAATACTCTTTGTAACTTGTATACTATTATACTCGACACGACTCTACCCAATGTATAATTATTTTCCCATTTAAATAATTATACTTAAGATCGCATCGCTCGATATAATATAATTTCTCATTACTCGATCCGACTTACTTTGCCACATATTTATTTTCCCATTTAAATAAATATGCTAGGTTCTTGTCGCTTGGTAGTATATTCTTAACGCCCAACTCGACTCACCATGCCGTACATTTATTTTCCCATTTAAATAAATGTACTAGGATCTTGTCGGTATTCACATGTTCGTAGATATACTTCACCTACTCGTCTCGGTTTTCCTTCTCGCATATCTACTTTCCCATTCAAATAGATATACTAGAATTTCGTCGAGGCGAGCCTGTGTACATATATCAATGCGTGAATTTTACTTGTTAAGTCCATGTGTCGTTTAGCGTTTTTAATTCATTACGTGGTGTTTTCTCCCACGAATATTCTTTCTACACTTAGGAAAGTGTTACGCAAGTTTCACCCTTGTTATTTATATTTTATTTCTTAATATATATATATATATATATATATTTTCATCTTGCCGTAATGGCATTTTTCTCATACGTTCGTTTATCCGTTTTCGTTAGTTCATGTAACTAAGTCCGTTAGTTAGCTTTTTTTCCACATTTTCTTCCAATATGCGTTCTATGGAAATATTATTTATACTTCCAATTCCGAACGTATATTTCTTGGAAAATATACTTTTGTATTTTTAGTCCAACTCGTTTAACTTGTATTCCAAAAATGTTTCCGATACTTTTATATTCCCATTTATATAAAAGTATCCATTTTTGTACAAGTTTTCCCAAGTCTTTACTAATATTTATAAAACCTTTATTTTTATAAAATCCTTATGTTAACTTAGCCTCCTATTTTTATAAAACTTCTATTTTTATAAAAATACATCTTTCAAAATATACATAAGTAGGTTTCTCATGTTTATCAAAACTACACTTGGAAAAACTATTATTTGCGTTTTTGACACTGAACTTTCCGTTAATGCATTTTTGGACCAAAGTTTCTAAAATACATATTTTAGTCCCTCAACTTTTTAAGTTACAATATTAGTCCCTTAACTTATACTTGTTGCATTTTTCATCTCATCTTTCAAGGTTAGCATTTTTCCTTCCAAATTAGTGGACTTTGAAGAACCATATTTTTCATGTTTGGTTATTTTTACACCATTTCACTTTTAATAGTCTTTTATTCCAATATTAATGCTATTAACATGTGGGTTTCATGTTTTTGTCCAATCTATCAAATTTTCACTCATCCAAGTGAGTAGACTTTGAACATGGAACTTTTTCATTCATGATCATCTAACACTTTCTAATATATTTTTGACATTAACTAGTCATCTTATGATGATTAAAATCATCTTTTATCATATTCAAGTCCTTTTCACAAATCATACCCAAATCATCAACTTTCTTAAGTGTATGTATACATTTCTACATTTTCTTAAAATATCACCTTTATTAATATCAATCCAAGATTTATTCATGTTATTATTCTTCCATTTTTATTCTTGTAAGATACATCATCTTTATGTTTCAAAACCATACTTTACCCATCAATGTATAACTTGCTCTCATGAACACATAATATGAACATTAACAAACAAAACAAGGTTAAAACTTACTACAAGCTCAAGGCTAGGGAAGACAAGAACCTTGGATTGGATGGGGTTTTAGTGTGTTCTTCCAAAGGGTTAAGCTCCAAGCTCTTGAAACACACAATGGGGTTTTGAAGGTTAATGATCTAGAGGTGATTTGGTAGTGTAAAAATTGCAAGAAAAATGTATGTGGAGGGGTGTAAGGTCACGGCCACAAGGAGGAGAAGAAGAAGTGTTTTTGCTTTTTGATTCAAGCATGCTTGTGTATGTATATAATATCTCTTCAAATCTTGCAAAGATCACTCAATATCTTGTCTTGGATTATGGAAGATTGCAAGGGATTATGTAAGATCACAAATAAAATCCATGGAAGATTATAGAGGGTGTTTGGCCGTGGATTTGAGAGAGAGAGTGGAAGGGATTTGTTGATTTTTCTTGGCCAATGTAATCTCATGCAAGTATATGATTAATGTCTTAATAATTGGATATTAAGAAGATGAAGAGTTTAAATGAGATAATAAGGATTTTGATCACTTGGGTGGGCCATAGGCCGGCCCCAAGGGGTGTTTTGGTGGGTCCACTTTGCTAAATAATACCCTTAATTAGTTAAGTTAATCTTGTTCGGGTACTGTCCGGGTATTCTTGGGTTTTTAATCACGTGTCATCCGAATATTAAAATACCCTTAATATTCCTTAAACATAGCCCAGTTTAATTACTGATAAATTATTTTGGCTTTTGCCGGGTGAAATTACGTGTTACGCGCGTATCGGGTGCGGTACGCGCACTTTATTCGTTACCGGGAGGTTTGTACCATAAGTTTTCGCATATGGCTTTGGGTTTCCAAAACTCATTATATTTTGTGAAATTATCTTTTATTTTATATTCCGGGTGTCCGGGGTTTGTTTCGCTTATTTAATTTTTTTACCGGGTAATCGCCAGTGTCCATACCGGATAGGTTTGCTTGCACATGATCCTATCATGTTTTGTCATTAAACTTATGCATTCCTATGCATTATTTGGGAATAGCTATCTTTCTAAGGCCTCAGTTAAATAATCAACACATAATTACGTTTAATTACGTTAATCGCGTATAGTTAATTAGTACGGAATTACCTTAATTTTGCCGGTTGTTACAGATAATATGGTGCTTTAATCTTGATATGACAGTTTGACCTTGGCCACAAGGTTCTCCCATTAATTGGTCCTACCTTGTGGGAGTAGACATCTTTCCATGTTTCAAGCCTGTAGCAGGAATCCACCCATGCTTCTGGTATATTAACCTATTTTGTAACAACGGTTAATACAATATTAATACAAAACAGGTTGTACCACATGATAAGAGTTAAGAATTAAACCTGTTGTCCATTTAAAGCCATACTCTAGTTAGTTGCAACAGCATGTTTGCAAGGAATACTTGTTGTAACACCCCAACCGATGGCGGAAACATCGGGATGTCACGTATTGATGATTGTTCAGTAGCTCATGGTGAATAATAAATTCCATTAAATGATTTTAAATGAATTACATACAATTGTTCTAGAATTTGTACATCAAATTGAATAAAACTATACACATATCTTCAAGCATCAATTCAAATCTTCAAGCAAATAGAACCTGAAACATGTTAAGTTGAAAATGTTTTGGGTCAACAAAAGTTGGTGAGAATTACATAGGTTTTTGATAATTGAATAAAAACGTTGTGCAATTCATGTGTCATGTCAATCTAGTCCATATGTGAGAACATACTAGAAATAAATCGAGTGCATAACCAACCCTGATGACTGTTATAATATGATACATCCCATACGCTCATGGTTCACTTGAATATGTTATACGATAACAAACACCCACGCTACCTTTGTAGGAGGCACGTATCCGGGTGGGATTGTCAGTCCAATAGATCTATCAATGTTTACCGCCGGCTTGTACGGAGTTAATGATTATGCTAGAATGGTGCTTACTCTAATCATGCTCAAGACATAATGCAACATAGAAAACACATAGACACATTGATGATTGAATTGCATAAATGATGTTGTAACATGTTTCACCCCAAAAACGGTGATAAATAGAAAAGGGGCTATGTAAAACTCACCTTAGCAAATGTTATACTTCTTGAAAAGATGAAATAATAGTGTTGCCCAAATAATGTCAAGTATCACCCTATAATAAGGTAATAAATATGTCTAAGTCTATCAAGTCTACAAATATATAAGTTTCTAGGGCTTCGAATTGGGGATAAATGCTTGTTTGATTATTATTAAAAATATTCGACAATTGAGAGAAATTTAGTAAATAATTAACCAAAAATCTTTTTATGAAATTTAAATTTAGGATGGTCACAATAATGTGTTTAAAGTATAAAAATAATTTTTACAAAATTATTTTATTTAAAATAGATTATTAAATCTATTTATTACAAATTGTCAAACTTTAACTTTAATATTTAAAAATACTAAAATTAAAGAATTATTAGTTTAAAAATTATATTTCTGTTCTAAATGATCAGAAATAATTTGTATAAAATATTGGTGCAAAAATATTAAAAATTGGATTTATTATGATTTAATTATGATTAAAACTAACAAAAATTGATTAAAAATATAAAATAAATGATTTTTCTGATTTAAAAATTATTTCAGTAAAGTTTAACATTGTACAAACTCAGGATAATTTTTGTAGAAATTAATAAAATTGTTTTGATATTTTAATGGATTTTTATAAATATAATAGTATAAAATTGATTTAATTATTATAAATATTAAATAAATGAATTTCAGAAAACTAAAAATTGTAGGTGGAACATTTATATCAGATTTGATAAAAATAATTTTTTTAGAATTTATAAAAGAGTTTTAATAATAAAAAACGAATTTATAAGTTTAAATGTATTATATATAATTAATTGATTTGTTTGTTTAAAAAATGAAAAAGAGAAAAAAAGAATGTCACGGCCAGGACTCGAACCCGCGTGACTCGGCTGTGGGACACCAGACACAACCACCTGGTCCAAGCCAGTGGTTGTATTTGGTTGTTGTTAATATAAAATAAATACAGAAAGGTGTTCTTCCCCAAAACCTCAATTACGAGCCCTAGATCTACAATCAGGCAAATCTCACAACATTAACCCAATTAAACATAGGGCTAATGTTGTGCAGACGCCGATTAACAAAACCCACAATAAAGATTACACTTACAATCACTTTATGATCTCGATTTGATCGGTTAACTTGAAAACTTAAACATACGATCGTGTAACATAAACAGAGGATAATTAAGAGGATTTGGAGGTGGAGAAAGATGTAATGGCGAGTTGTGAATACTCGTGGATGATCAATTTATAGTATGAAGTCCTGGTTGATCGAATTGGTATGCGTTGACTCATCATTGAATACATACGCGTATAGGGTTTAATTGGGCATCAATTGATTGTCAATAAACGTGTATTATAGTCATAGATGGCCGATAATTAAGCAAACCTTCCAAAACCGGATCAATTACGCGTTGAATGATGATGATTAAGATGGCCGAGGATCACAGTTGACTTTTCGTAGTCAACTGTCACAATACATCACATTAGATAATTATAAACGATTGGGTTTAAAACAGATAAGGTTTCTAGATCAGCTGGTGAGTGTGTGTGGGTTTGTGTGGGAGGTCTCCGGTTCGATACCTGGTGGGGGCATATTTTTTTTGATTAAACCGTGAAAGAGAAGAAGGGGGGGGGGGGGGGGGGTTGGGCTTGATGTTTTGGGCCGGATGGGTGTACTGGACCTGTTTAGATGGGCTTCAAAAAAAAAGGAAACAAAAATATGGGGGAGTGGGCTGGATAATAATTCTACAAGACAAAATCTGATTTTTTATTATTATTATTATTATTATTATTATTATTATTATAAATCTATATATATATATGGTAGTATAATAAGGACTTAGGCACATTGTGAATGATACAAAAAAAAATATAATGTACGTATTAGGATAAAGGGGAAAATTTTGCGATGTTACACCTGTTATCTCCCATCTCTTACATGAGCATTCTCTTGCTACAACATTAACAACACATTGTTCCACAACATTGTCTTCTATCATATACCCTGTAACCTGATACAACCTACCTCCATTCCATTGAACATTTAGGTAGGATGATGTTTTCTTTATCTTCTCAAACTTCTCAGCAATCTTAGGAGTTAACAAACCATCAGTCTTGTCAATGACTTGCATCATAGTAACTACCCTTCTCATTAAGTATTCTCTAACATACTCTAAGGTAGTTACAATTGGCTTATCCCTACCATCCACTAACTTTGAATTGAACACTTCACATATATTATTCAATAACATATTAGACTTGGCTCTTCCTGTAAAAACATGTAACATATATTATTCAATAGCAAATGTAACAACAAGTAGTAAATAATCTTCTATACAACTAATATATGAAACTCAATGTGGACTAGGGCTGGCATAACAGGTTACACGAACCTGTTAAGACACGAACCTGTTGAGACACGAACACGAAACTTGTAAACACGAACACGACACGAAATCTAATCGTGTCATTTTTTACAAACACGAACACGAACCTTTTATTTTTTTAACCAAATGTCGTTTCTTTCATCCAATCAAGCATAAGCTTCTGTATGGGTAGCTTTAGTAACGGGTCAAAAAAAGGTTTGGATTTTGTCCATGTTCTTATATATCATCAATATGTTTATTGTGATTATGAAATAATGTTATTTCTATAGTTACCTTTATTTGGGACAATTTCGGATGTAGAAAGCATCGAAATGCCTTTGGTCATTCAATAGACTCGGCTAATTCATTTTTATTTGATATGTCTAAAATAAAGCATAGTCCAAATCAACATAATGGGTCGATGTTGTCACTTTTAGTCATCATTTCCTAGATTTACGAAATGAAGTAAATTTCTTAACTTCTTTGTTTGAAATTTTAGGGGCTATATTATTTAGATGTTGAAGGGGATCCGGAAGGGGACTACACATTACCTCTATCTCAGGTCGAAACTTTTGATTTTAATTATTTATAGCGCAATTTGGTTTTCCTATATCATTATTTAATTTATGAAACCGATATTTATAGTCATATAATAAATACAGATCATGTATTCAAGTGACAATGTGATATCTAATATTGTTTAAGAAATCCACCTATTTGGGCGCTTCACACATATAATTGTAAGAATGTATTAGAAATATGACAATCTTGGCTCCCCTTTTGAGGCTCCAAATACATATGGCATAGATCCTGGCACTTGTATATTTTGTTTTTTTCATTTTGTTCTGTATTTTTATTAGCCTTTGTTGAGCATAAGAGTCATATTGTTCACAACATTTTGGTTATGGTAGCTTAAAGCCCATATATTAAAGTTATTGCTTTTTCATGAGTCTTTCACTCATTATACTGTGGATGTTATGGTTTAAATAGATTCATGCGAAGATACGACTTGCGAACCTTATTCATCTATTTAGAAACTTTGAAATATACCAAAAAGTTGTAACCATAACAGTGCAACTCTTAATAATGTCTTTAACGACTTAATGGTGTTAGTTTTTAAATATATAGCTAATCAACGCTTTAAATTTATTGAAGCTCAACTTCCTAGGACAACTCAAGATCACCTGCAGATATTTAATATTGGGATGAAAGCAAAAATGAAGTCACATCAGATGCCTGAGCAGGTGACATATTGTTGTTTTGTGTAGTTTATTGCTCTCAAAGTAGTGTAGTTTTTATGCATATAGAGCTGTCAAAACAGTGCAGGTTTCTACAATTAATTGTTGTCAAATTGGTTCGGTTGTATGCTTATATAACTGTCAAAACAGTGAAGATTTTTTGCAGTTATTTGCTATGAAATTAGTGCAGTTTTTAGGCATCTAAAGCTGTCAAAAAGTGCAGATTATTGCAGTTTATTGCTGTCAAATTAGTGCAGTTTTTAAGCACATAGAGCTCCCACAATTTGCAGATTTTTGTATTCATTATTGTGAAATTAGTGCAGTTTATTGCTGTCAAATTAGTGCTGTTTTTAGGCATATAGAGCTGTCAAATAGTGCAGATTATTGCAGGTTATTGCTGTCAAATTGGTGCGGTTTTTAAGCACATAGATCTCCCAAAAATTGCATATTGTCGTTTTGTGTAGTTTTTTGCTCTAAAAGTAGTGTTCAGTCTGCTACCATTTTAGCTATTCTTATTTCTAGATTTGCAAGGACAAAATTGAGCCCAAAGCATAGATAGTAGATATCGCCGGAACAAATAACAGATGATGGTCTACAATGGTGACATATTACAGGTAAGTGTTTATCTTAAACGCCAATTTCATCACTTATATATATTGCTTTGTTTCACATTGGTTGGTTATGTGTTTGTCCAAATGGCTATAAAGAGTGTCATTACATGCATATATTTTCCGTTGCAATTGGTCTTATTGGCTGGATGAATAGGCGGTAGCAACATGATTATGCCATGATGTTCGTGTTCGGAAGAAAAGAAAAACATGTAATAGTTTATTTGATTTTGTACACTAATGTATTGATCAAATCATGTAAGTAAACCACTCAATTAAGGCTACATGTTTGTTTTTTGTTTTATTGTTTTGTATCAGATTGGATGGTTATGTGTATCTAGCAAAATACTTGATCTTATAAGAAATTGAACAAACCTAACTAGATTGTGAGCATTGTTGTGCATTCTTTTGTCAATAATTTAAATTCTATAGATATTTGGAAGTTTGTTAATAAATATTCAATCATATTTTTCTTAAACAGTTTAATTTCAATTTTTTTTTGTATTTTTTGTTAAACTATATTTATTTACTTGGAATTTTCATCTTCATTTATATGCTGTTTAAATAAACTTGCATCTTCATTTCATTATTTGTTTTTTCATGACGTCAAATCAAACATTGCATAATTCATATATCATTTATTAGAAAACATTAAACGTTTTTATGATATTTTCCAAGCAACCAAAATTTAAAGGAATATTAATACGTAATTTCCAATAAATAAAACTTGTATTTAAGAGACCATGTATTCTCACATGGCCAACTTTACGTTGTATTGTCAAGAGTTAAAAGTAGGGGAAGGGTGAAATTACTTATACTAGATGGTGATGGGAATGTAAAGACTAAAACAAAAAAATTGGTGTATAGGGAAATATTTAGTGATATTTGAATAAAATGCGTATTGCTTGCTTTTAAATTTTAATAAAATATTTCTACTATATTTTTTTATATGTTTTACCGCTCCAAATAATTATAAGTTGTTGAACCGCGTGTCAACGCGGGCAATAGTCTAGTAAGTAATAGACAAACCTGTAAAATGGCTTCTTGCCCAATGAATTGGTGGGATCTGTTACAGCCACTGGTAAGCATCCTCATTTAATGATTTTAGCTCTTCCATTTTGTCATTGAACTCCGTTAATGTAGGAGCAGTAGCTATGTTCAATAACATATCCTTGTAAGCTTTGTCATTCCATTGGAGTTTCATATTTTGATGAATATGTCTGAGGCAATACCTATGTTCAGCCAAGGGAAACACTTTTTGCAAGGTAGGTATTAAACCTTTTTGTCTGTCATAAATGAAAGTGAAATAAGAATTCATATCTAAATCTAGGTCATCCCCAAGATACTCCAAAAACCATTCCCAAGAGTTCAAACATTCAGACTCAACAATTGCATAAGCTATTGAACAAATTCCACCGTTTGGATCTACTGTAATGGCTGTTAGTGTGACACCCGGCAATTTCCGGTAACTAACTTTTGAAAACTTAGTAAGTCAACCTTAGCGAGTCGCGCATACGTTACACATAACAAGGTCGGTCGAGTCGAGTCGCACATCATTAGGGTTTTAACATACGCAAGTCTCGGGTCCCGGGAATTGGTGATCGGGCGGGAACGTGTTAGTTATCGTGCATTATATGTTGGTAATCATTATGTGGCTTGTCGGTATGTGAAAACGTGATTACATATGTTAAAATAGGGTTTAACGCGCCAAAAACACGAACACATGGGCTATAGGTGAGTAGGGGATGTCTGGGGGCGAATAGGGGGCTAATCGCATGAAGGTTCATGCGAGTAGCAGCCCTACTCGCCTATACTGCTGCGTACTCGCCTGAAATACTTTGAACGACTAGAAACGCCTATAAATACCACCCTTGACCTCCAAAACATCATTTATGCTACCCCAGCCGTCCCATAACCTATCTCAACCTACAAACACCCTCTGAAACCTATTTTTACATCAAAACAACCATTTCCAAGCTTATTCCATCATCTCCTCTTGAATACAAGGTGTGTTCCTCAAACCCAAACCTTTAAATGATTATGTTTTACTCCCTAAACGTCCAGACCTGACTTATAAATGTTTTTGTCTTTGAAAATCCATTTAAAACCGTTTTTAAACAAACCCACACCTTTACATGTGTTATATGTGTTATATGTGATTAAAGATAGAATCTTTAGGATTGAATCATGGTTGTTTTTGTGTTATTATGATGTTTATGGCTATTACAAGTTAGTATGATGATGTCCTAGGAGTTTGAATGGTTTTGGTTGTGTATTGTTGATACTTGATGTTTTGACCCATTTGAAGGATTTTGGATGATTAAGGATGATATGAGGTGTGTTGTTGATTGTATGATGTTAGGGTTTGCTCTAGGATGATGCTAGAACAGTAGGATGCTATCGGATAACGTGGTTATGTGATTTAATCTGAATAATTGCTATTTAGGGCAAGTTCATGCATGTTGATGTGATGTTTACATGCTAAGTTGCTATTTTGGGAAAACGCTCGCATTCGGAACTGTTAGAACGATGAAAACTTAGGGGTTTTGCTTGCAATATGTTTGTTAATGTGTTAGGATGATTATTGGGTGTTTTTACATGTTTCGGATCTGATTTGGAGTGTTCGGCGCGCGAAATTGCACTACAGACCTGCAGAGGCGAGTAGGATCCTACTCGCATGAGGCTTCAGGCGAGTAGGCTCCTAAATGCCTGATGTTCAGGCGAATACAAGCCCTAATCGCCTATATATAGGCGAATAGAGGCCTATTCCCCTCAACAACTAGCATTTACAATCCTAAATGCCTATACTTAAGCATTTACAATTCTAAATGCTAGTTTGATTCCTAATCGCGTATAATGCTGTTGTATGTATATTTTAACATCCCGGAACATGATTTAACGCCTAGGAACATGATAGGAACCCCGGGATACACCTAATGACTTTGTAACACGTGTTCGGACCTGTTTTTGCGTTAATCGAACATTATGCTAGACTAGGTGAACTGTTACGCGTATTAAGTGTTTAATTATATATGTGGCATGATGTCTTGTATTTATCTAACACGTGGAATGTCGGGTCACCAATGGGATGTCGAGTCTTGTCTTACATAGTCTCGTTTTCGGTCAAACACGCTTTTCGGACACATAATGGTCATGGACTGGACTTAGGGACTAATGAACCCGATGGGTTATTAGTCTAACTTGACACATATCTTATGATAGGTCGCCAATAGTTGGGGCTATCATATCTTACAGATGGTTTACTCATATCACGCATACGGTTTACTCTTAAACGGAATACGCAACCTAAGGTGAGTTCACGGCCCCACATTTTACGGTTTATGTTTTCGGGGGAGAAACATGCTTAAAAATCTTTTATGACTTATGACTTGTTAAACTCTTATGGCTCATGAATCTTTATCACGTTATACTATGGCTTACTTATCGTACTATACGGTTCATCAAAAGTCCCTTAGAAACCACTAACATGGGTATATGGCGGGGAAATATGGATAGCGCTATTGGGAACTGACAAACCCCACTCGACGGTGGGACCGGCGAGTGCATATTGTCTCTAATAAAACAAGGTCTACCGGTGATGACGGTAGCCCATAGGAAACTAAGGGTCACTACACGGCTTAGTCAGCAATGGTTTCACCCGTATGAGTATCTCATTCTGCGCCTAGCTAGCGTTCTCACAAGCATAGTAGTAACTGTGATGGTAACGGTTTTTGAAGGATCACTTTAAACGTTTAATTAAAACCTGTGAACTCACCAGCATTATATGTTGACTCTTTTAGCATGTTTTCTCAGGTCGCTAAGGTAGCAGCTGTCGGATAGGCGCACGAGGTTGCACTGGAGTCGTCTCGCGTCTAGGGTCTCATTTGCACGTTTTGGGTTTATGAACTGTTGAACTTATGTTTTATTTCTGCATGACTTTTTTAAACTTTAAATGCTTCCGCACTGTTGAATGTTGGTTTTAAACTTAAGCATGGTTTTTGTTTACGTATGTTTTTACATTTAGACGTCGTTTATTGTGACCGTTGACTTGGATCCTGGTGTGTCACACGCCTCGCGGTAGAACTCCGCAGGTGGAAATTTGAGGGTGTGACAGATTGGTATCAGAGCCAATGGTTATAGTGAACTAGGACTGCATGTAGAGTCTAGACTATAGCCGAGTCTCACACACTAGACGGTCACATACATTTGAGTCGTGTCTTTTGGTAAACATACTAACCTTGTCGGGGTGTCGGTCTCCTTACCACACAGTGTCACATTACCTACCTTATCCTTGGTTATTCCTAGCTTTACTTTATCTTCTTCTTCGTGTTTGCAGTCGAGGGAACATGTTTGTTGATCTTTTGAGTTGGTTGTATCTTTCTAAGATGCGGGAACCGGGTGACTTGAGGTTCGAGCTCGGGGCACGCCTTGAGGACCATGTAGAGCAATTTATCATTTCGGGTGCACACGAAATCATAAGTTGAAATGCATGGAAGACTTGGTGAATCTCGTGTTGGGATTAAAGGTCACGTTCGAACCCGATCCTAGGCTTTTCATATTCTCTTGGTTTAGCGTTGGTGATGGGTCTGAGTATTTGTTTCTTGTTCCTTCTCAGAAGATGTCAGGACGCACTGGAGGACGCACTGGAGGACGACTGGGGGACGACGTGGAGGCCACACTGGTGGGGGTAGAGGTGGTGGTAACATCACCTTGACGTATGATGAGCTCAATGAGATGATGCAGCAACAGTTGGGCGTTGCATTAGCTGCTTTTCAGGCTGCCCAGCAGACTTTTATGGGTGCTACTGCTCCTCCGGTTCAGGCAGGTGTTGCCTATAAGCGGTTTAAGGATTGTCAGCCTCTCAGCTTCCAGGGTACGGAGGGAGCTGTGGAGTTGCTTCGGTGGTTGGAGAAGACTAAGTCGGTGTTTGCTTTATGTGAGACTCCAGCAGTGGATTGGGTGAAGTTTGCTTCGGGGACTTTTGTAGGAGCCGCCTTGACGTGGTGGAAATGCGTCACACAGACACTTGGTCTTGGGGAGGCCAACGCCATGCCTTGGGCGGATTTTGTGCGTAGGTTGAAGGATGAGTACTGCCCGCGTGAGGAGATTAAGAGGTTGGAACAGGAATACGGGAATCTTAAGATGGTCGGTTCTGAGGTGGAGGAGTACACGATCTGGCACAACGAGCTAGCAGTGATGTGTCTAGGTTTGTCTACACCAGAGTATAGGAGGATAGAGTAGTATCTTGCGGGTTTGGTGCCAGAGATTGCGGGATTGGTGTCTGCTAGGGATCCTACTACTATATCAGAGGCTGTGCGGTCGGCTACTAAGATGACCAACTTGAAGATTTCTGAGGGTGTCTTGCCTCCTAGGGGCTCTTCTGTGAAGGCGCCGGCAGAGAATAAGAGAAAGTGGGAAAGCGTAGATAAAAGTTCATCGGGGGTTCAGCGACAACCGGCGGCGAAGAAGGCTGAAGCTTCTGTGTCAGCGTCGGATCAGAAACAAGGGGGCTATGCTGGGAAAAGCCCTAAGTATGTGCGTTGTGGGTTTCATCACTATGGTACTTGTGAGAGTTTTCGCTGTGAGCGTTGTCAGAGGACGGGGCATCTTGCCAAGGATTGCAGGGTCAACCTTTCCAGGACGACTCAGACTGCTGCTATTACTACCCCTGCTCCACAGGGGAACCAGGGTTGCTTTCATTGTGGAGAAGCAGGGCACTTCAAGCGAAGCTGTCCCAAGTTGAATCAAGGGGGCACAGGGACTGCAGGGAAGGATGGAGACAATGAAGGCGGTGGCCGGTTTACTCGTGCTCATGCTTATGTGATCGGTGCTAGGGAGAACCAGGTGGACCCAGACACTGTTACCCGTACGTATTCTCTCTTATCTCTTGTTACGCTTTGGTTTTACTTTTATCCGCATCGTTGTGCGTTCGTGTTTTCGGGTGTTTTCTTTGTGGTTTGGTCTCTGTTTCTCATTCTTTGGGTCGATGAGGGTCCTTTGGGGATGCTACTTGGACGGTACCGGTGGGCTAGTTATACCGATCTTAGTAGTCTCCAGTAGGCCTTCGATCGGGGGGTCTCTTGTCTCATACTCACATTTGAGAAAGTGGTTTCCCGGTTGTTACTGTCACGTTTGGTTTATGACCTTCACTTGTTGTATTGTGGGGAAACGTTACTTGGGCACAGAGGCCGACACTCATCACTGTTGAAGCCGAAAGAATCTCGGGACGAGATTCCTTTCAACAGGGGGATGATGTGACAACCCGGAAAATTTTTCTTCTTATTTGTTTTCTCTCCTCGACTTCGGGAAGACTTCGGGAAATTTTCGGGGCGAAAATTCTTTCAACAGGGGGATGATGTGACACCCGGCAATTTCTGGTAACTAACTTTTGAAAACTTAGTAAGTCTACCTTAGCGAGTCGCGCATACGTTACACATAACAAGGTCGGTCGAGTCGAGTCGCACATCATTAGGGTTTTAACATACGCAAGTCTCGGGTCCCGGGAATTGGTGATCGGGCGGGAACGTGTTAGTTATCGTGCATTATATGTTGGTAATCATTATGTGGCTTGTCGGTATGTGAAAACGTGATTACATATGTTAAAATAGGGTTTAACGCGCCAAAAACACGAACACATGGGCTATAGGCGATTAGGCTAATGTGTGATAGCCTAATCGCCAGACTTATAGGCGAGTAGGGGATGTCTGGGGGCGAATACGGGGCTAATCGCATGAAGGTTCATGCGAGTAGCAGCCCTACTCGCCTATACTGCTGCGTACTCGCCTGAAATGCTTTGAACGACTAGAAACGCCTATAAATACCACCCTTGACCTCCAAAACATCATTTATGCTACCCTAGCCGTCCCATAACCTATCTCAACCTACAAACACCCTCTGAAACCTATTTTTACATTAAAACAACCATTTCCAAGCTTATTCCATCATCTCCTCTTGAATACAAGGTGTGTTCCTCAAACCTAAACCTTTAAAAGATTATGTTTTAGTCCCTAAACGTCCAGACCTGACTTATAAATGTTTTTGTCTTTGAAAATCCATTTAAAACCGTTTTTAAACAAACCCACACCTTTACATGTGTTATATGTGTTATATGTGATTAAAGATAGAATCTTTAGGATTGAATCATGGTTGTTTTTGTGTTATTATGATGTTTATGGCTATTACAAGTTAGTATGATGATGTCCTAGGAGTTTGAATGGTTTTGGTTGTGTATTGTTGATACTTGATGTTTTGACCCATTTGAAGGATTTTGGATGATTAAGGATGATATGAGGTGTGTTGTTGATTGTATGATGTTAGGGTTTGCTCTAGGATGATGCTAGAACAGTAGGATGCTATCGGATAACGTGGTTATGTGATTTAATCTGAATAATTGCTATTTAGGGCAAGTTCATGCATGTTGATGTGATGTTTACATGCTAAGTTGCTATTTTGGGAAAACGCTCGCATTCGGAACTGTTAGAACGATGAAAACTTGGGGGTTTTGCTTGAAATAGGTTTGTTAATGTGTAAGGATGATTATTGGGTGTTTTTACATGTTTCGGATCTGATTTGGAGTGTTCGGCGCGCGAAATTGCACTACAGACCTGCAGAGGCGAGTAGGATCCTACTCGCATGAGGCTTCAGGCGTGTAGGCTCCTAAATGCCTGATGTTCAGGCGAATACAAGCCCTAATCGCATATATATAGGCGAATAGAGGCCTATTCCACTCAACAACTAGCATTTACAATCCTAAATGCCTATACTTAAGCATTTACAATCCTAAATGCTAGTTTGATTCCTAATCGCGTATAATGCTGCTGTATGTATATTTTAACATCCCGGAACATGATTTAACGCCTAGGAACATGATAGGAACCCTGGGATACACCTAATGACTTTGTAACACGTGTTCGGACCTGTTTTTGCGTTAATCGGACATTATGCTAGACTAGGTGAACTGTTACGCGTATTAAGTGTTTAATTGTATATGTGGCATGATGTCTTGTATTTATCTAACACGTGCAATGTCGGGTCACCAATGGGATGTCGAGTCTTGTCTTACATAGTCTCGTTGTCGGTCAAACACGCTTTTCGGACACATAATGGTTATGGAGTGGACTTAGGTACTAATGAACCCGATGGGTTATTAGTCTAACTTGACACATATCTTATGATAGGTCGCCAATAGTTGGGGCTATCATATCTTACAGACGGTTTACTCATATCACGCATACGGTTTACTCTTAAACGGAATACGCAACCTAAGGTGAGTTCACGGCCCCACATTTTACGGTTTATGTTTTCGGGGGAGAAACATGCTTAAAACTCTTTTATGACTTATGACTTGTTAAACTCTTATGGCTCATGACTCTTTATCACGTTATACTATGGCTTACTTATCGTACTATACGGTTCATCAAAAGTCCCTTAGAAACCACTAACATGGGTATATGGCGGGGAAATATGGATAGCGCTATTGGGAACTGACAAACCCCACTCGACAGTGGGACCGGCGAGTGCATAGTCTCTAATAAAACAAGGTCTACCGGTGATGACTGTAGCCCATAGGAAACTAAGGGTCACTACACGGCTTAGTCAGCAATGGTTTCACCCGTATGAGTATCTCATTCTGCGCCTAGCTAGCGTTCTCACAAGCATAGTAGTAACTGTGATGGTAACGGATTTTGAAGGATCACTTTAAACGTTTAATTAAAACCTGTGAACTCACCAGCATTATATGTTGACTCTTTTAGCATGTTTTCTCAGGTCGCTAAGGTAGCAGCTGTCGGATAGGCGCACGAGGTTGCACTGGAGTCGTCTCGCGTCTAGGGTCTCATTTGCACGTTTTGGGTTTATGAACTGTTGAACTTATGTTTTATTTCTGCATGACTTTTGTAAACTTTAAATGCTTACGCACTGTTGAATGTTGGTTTTAAACTTAAGCATGGTTTTTGTTTACGTATGTTTTTACATTTAGACGTCGTTTATTGTGACCGTTGACTTGGATCCTGGTGTGTCACACGCCTCGCGGTAGAACTCCGCAAGTGGAAATTTGAGGGTGTGACAGGATGTGATGACCCGGAAAATTTTTCTTCTTATTTGTTTTCTCTCCTCGACTTCGGGAAATTTTCGGGACGAAAATTCTTTCAACAGGGGGATGATGTAACACCCGGCAATTTCCGGTAACTAACTTTTGAAAACTTAGTAAGTCTACCTTAGCGAGTCGCGCATACGTTACACATAACAAGGTCGGTTGAGTCGAGTCGCACATCATTAGGGTTTTAACATACGCAAGTCTCGGGTCCCGGGAATTGGTGATCGGGCGGGAACATGTTAGTTATCGTGCATTATATGTTGGTAATCATTATGTGGCTTGTCGGTATGTGAAAACGTGATTACATATGTTAAAATATGGTTTAACGCGCCAAAAACACGAACACATGGGCTATAGGCGATTAGGCTAATGTGTGATAGCCTAATCGCCAGACTTATAGGCGAGTAGGGGATGTCTGGGGGCGAATACGGGGCTAATCGCATGAAGGTTCATGCGAGTAGCAGCCCTACTCGCCTATACTACTGCGTACTCGCCTGAAATGCTTTGAACGACTAGAAATGCCTATAAATACCACCCTTGACCTCCAAAACATCATTTATGCTACCCTAGCCGTCCCATAACCTATCTCAACCTACAAACACCCTCTGAAACCTATTTTTACATCAAAACAACCATTTCCAAGCTTATTCCATCATCTCCTCTTGAATACAAGGTGTGTTCCTCAAACCCAAACCTTTAAATGATTATGTTTTACTCCCTAAACGCCCAGACCTGACTTATAAATGTTTTTGTCTTTGAAAATCCATTTAAAACCGTTTTTAAACAAACCCACACCTTTACATGTGTTAATGTGTTATATGTGATTAAAGATAGAATCTTTAGGATTGAATCATGGTTGTTTTTGTGTTATTATGATGTTTATGGCTATTACAAGTTAGTATGATGATGTCCTAGGAGTTTGAATGGTTTTGGTTGTGTATTGTTGATACTTGATGTTTTGACCCATTTGAAGGATTTTGGATGATTAAGGATGATATGAGGTGTGTTGTTGATTGTATGATGTTAGGGTTTGCTCTAGGATGATGCTAGAACAGTAGGATGCTATCGGATAACGTGGTTATGTGATTTAATCTGAATAATTGCTATTTAGGGCAAGTTCTTGCATGTTGATGTGATGTTTACATGCTAAGTTGCTATTTTGGGAAAACGCTCGCATTCGGAACTGTTAGAACGATGAAAACTTGGGGGTTTTGCTTGCAATATGTTTGTTAATGTGTTAGGATGATTATTGGGTGTTTTTACATGTTTCGGATCTGATTTGGAGTGTTCGGCGCGCGAAATTGCACTACAGACCTGCAGAGGCGAGTAGGATCCTACTCGCATGAGGCTTCAGGCGAGTAGGCTCCTAAATGCCTGATGTTCAGGCGAATACAAGCCCTAATCGCCTATATATAGGCGAATAGAGGCCTATTCCCCTCAACAACTAGCATTTACAATCCTAAATGCCTATACTTAAGCATTTACAATCCTAAATGCTAGTTTGATTCCTAATCGCGTATAGTGCTGCTGTATGTATATTTTAACATCCTGGAACATGATTTAACGCCTAGGAACATGATAGGAACCCCGGGATACACCTAATGACTTTGTAACACGTGTTCGGACCTGTTTTTGCGTTAATCGGACATTATGCTAGACTAGGTGAACTGTTACGCGTATTAAGTGTTTAATTGTATATGTGGCATGATGTCTTGTATTTATCTAACACGTGCAATGTCGGGTCACCAATGGGATGTCGAGTCTTGTCTTACATAGTCTCGTTGTCGGTCAAACACGCTTTTCGGACACATAATGGTTATGGAGTGGACTTAGGGAGTAATGAACCCGATGGGTTATTAGTCTAACTTGACACATATCTTATGATAGGTCGCCAATAGTTGGGGCTATCATATCTTACAGACGGTTTACTCATATCACGCATACGGTTTACTCTTAAACGGAATACGCAACCTAAGGTGAGTTCACGGCCCCACATTTTACGGTTTATGTTTTCGGGGGAGAAACATGCTTAAAACTCTTTTATGACTTATGACTTGTTAAACTCTTATGGCTCATGACTCTTTATCACGTTATACTATGGCTTACTTATCGTACTATACGGTTCATCAAAAGTCCATTAGAAACCACTAACATGGGTATATGGCGGGGAAATATGGATAGCACTATTGGGAACTGACAAACCCCACTCGACGGTGGGACCGGCGAGTGCATAGTCTCTAATAAAACAAGGTCTACCGGTGATGACGGTAGCCCATAGGAAACTAAGGGTCACTACACGGCTTAGTCAGCAATGGTTTCACCCGTATGAGTATCTCATTCTGCGCCTAGCTAGCGTTCTCACAAGCATAGTAGTAACTGTGATGGTAACGGTTTTTGAAGGATCACTTTAAACGTTTAATTAAAACCTGTGAACTCACCAGCATTATATGTTGACTCTTTTAGCATGTTTTCTCAGGTCGCTAAGGTAGCAGCTGTCGGATAGGCGCACGAGGTTGCACTGGAGTCGTCTCGCGTCTAGGGTCTCATTTGCACGTTTTGGGTTTATGAACTGTTGAACTTATGTTTTATTTCTGCATGACTTTTGTAAACTTTAAATGCTTCCGCACTGTTGAATGTTGGTTTTAAACTTAAGCATGGTTTTTGTTTACGTATGTTTTTACATTTAGACGTCGTTTATTGTGACCGTTGACTTGGATCCTGGTGTGTCACACGCCTCGCGGTAGAACTCCGCAGGTGGAAATTTGAGGGTGTGACAGTTAGTAGTTGACTAGGAAATGGCCCTTTCATTAAAGCACCATGTAATCCAATTATCCTCATCCTACAAGATTTAAACCCCTGTTTTAGGGGACCAAGACAAATGTAAATTCTCTTAAACACTCTACTTTCAGTAGTAGGATTAAAGTCATATTCAAATTCAAGCTTAACTGTTGTATCAGGATTAGCTCTTTGCAACTCAAATGCATAGTCTCTAAGAGAATCATATTGTAGAATGTAATCACCTATAACCTTTTTTGTAGCATAAGACTTAGCTATAAAAGCCTTCATTTTTGACACCCCCATTTCATACTTCTTTTGGACTTGATCTTGAATGGATTTGATTGGGATACTAGGATTTGACTCAATGTGAAATAAAATCTGTTTTGAAAGCCAATCAACAGTGAAGGCCTTTATAGATATACTTTGAAGACATTGGGGGTTATAAGTTTGAACTCTCCAAGTACTCTCTTCATTTAATTTAGAAACATACAATACCCATGGACATTTCTTGGGATTGTCTTTAGTTTTCCTGCCCCCTCCTTTAGCACTTGGGCCTTCTTTGCTACTTGGGCCTGTTTTTTGAATTGAATATGCAAAGTGTGGAATTGAACCATTGCATATAGCCCTCACCCTTTCTTTACCATTCCTAGAAAACTTAAGCTCTCTCCTTGTTTCCACAACATGTTTTTAGATTAAATCTTTGACAACCTGTTAATTAGGAAATGGTTGTCCAACAAAGAACATAAGACTCTCAGAAGTTGCTTTCTTTCTAATCAATCTAAGCTTTCTTTTCCTGTTTTTTTCTATGTCCTCACCTGATGAGGAACTTCCAAATGAGTCGATACCGATTTTTTTTAAAAAAAAATACAAATTTTGCGTGTCTAATTGATATCCTGGAGTTCCATTAAAAAAATACAGATTTTGCTAAAGGATGAGAGTGACGGATGTCACACAGACACACAGAAAGCTCCATTAAAATCATAAAATCAACCAATACACACAAAATTGAAACAATATCTTGCAACTCGCTATCAATCCATCGTTACCAGCATACGTAAATCACCTTATCTGCTTCAACAATAGAAACCTATCATCTATTTCCGGTAAACCACCGACTGAATACCGATCCAGCAGTTGTAGAGCATTCAAATTTACTTGTTAGAACAGTAGAGCAATAATTAAATCACACATATAATCAAAATCCCCCAAAAAAATCTACAAATATTAACCCAAATCACAATTTTTTTTTAATCAAAATTCACTTAATTAAACAATCGGTGCTTGAGCATAATATTATGTTATAGTGGTTGGTTTGATCTTGTCATAGATATAGTTCTTAGCTTTTCTTATGTCACTCATGACTTTCCTATTATAGTAAGTATAGATAGATTTATTAAAGGCAAAATGGATTTTAATAATCCCACCTTTTTCTGGTTGGCTGAAAATAATCTCACCTGAGTTTTTCTCTTCACAACTCCCACCTTTTTAAATATTTTGCTATCATTAGACATCCGTTAAAATCAGACTAGTTTCGTTAGCTGAAACTCATAATTCTAGGTTATTATTCGCCGGATTTGAAAGTGGGAATCGAGACGATAATATTGGTATATTCAATTGCAGCAATGAGCATGGTTCGATGGTTTAATCGTCGGTTCCAGCCATCCCCTCCGAGGAGAACATCAACCTACATGTAACACCCCAAACTCTCGTTTCGCCTAAATACACCATTAGGCGTAATCGATAAAATAACAAAGCGAGTTTAATACAATTAAGCAAAGTTGTGATGAAAGGGGGGTTAAAATGAAAAAGTGTGTGAAGACACACACTTCACATCGATCATCACACCTCCAAGAACACACACATAAGAGTTTCATCCAATTCAGCCCCAAATCATGCCAAAAATCATCGGTTTTTCTTAACGCATGATGAAATTCATGATCATCTAGTGTTATAAACATCAAAAGGTAACTCTGGATCCTTTTAAATCATCCAAATCCGTGGTTTATGGAAGATGATGATTTTAGGGTTTTTGTGAAAACGTGATTTCTTGGCTTCTAGGGACTTCTATGTGTTAGTGGACCTCAATGAAGCTATAAAACGTGGTAAATCATTATATGTTGTTGAATCATGTGAAATTATGATTATTTGTTATGTGTAAGTAGTGGGATTTTACCCTAATCATGAAATACAATAGTATGTGGAATAATCTTGCAAATTCTATGTGATTAGTATCATGTATGCGAGCTAAATGGAGAAATGATCATGTGCAAAGGGCTAGCTAAGCCATGGTGGAATCTAGAAAGTCTTGAACACCTAGAATTAACATGATGAAATTAGTGCATATAAGGTGTTTGATGAAATGCTTGAATGAGAAAATAAATGTGTAAAACATGTATGAACATGAAAAATAGAAATGTAATGTTGAGCTTGAGGAAAAATGAATACATGATGCCATGGATTATGAAAAAAAAATCCATATTATGTGTTTTAACAAAAAAAAGGTTTGACATGTCCCTAAGTTAGGTACAAGGACTAGGGAGCAAACAGGTCAAACGGATGCAAGCTCAATGCGTACGAAAGCAAAACGGATATGAGGTAAGTAATACTTACACTACTAGTCTACAAATACAACTCTTGTATTGATATAAGTGTTTAAACTTTGAAATGGGACAAAGGTATGGCCTCAAGGGGTGAAACCTATTAATCGGGTGATTTATGCGAATTCATGTCAAAACAAAATTCATAGTCATAAATGAGTCATATAGTGTTGATCAAATGATGGAAATCATCAATTGGGTCAACCAATAAAGCCATGTGGTAAACAAGAGTCTAAACTCAGGTTTTGGATAAAAATCCCATGAATAAGGAAGTTATGCAATCATGAGTCTTATCGGGTCGAATGGGTGATTCCCTCACCACTTGAACCCGCCATTAAAAGCCGGTTATCCAAGCTTTAAGAAACTTGCGGATAACAGGTCAAATGGTAAGGGCATTACCATTGAGTCCCAAGAGACTAATGCGGTCAATCTAGAGTGTATGTAGGATGACACTTGGAAATTGGGCACTTGTTGCCTAAGTAATCCATATGGGTGTATAAATATGGGCCAAGGCCACCTGGTAAGTCCGTAGCTAATTAAACGCCTTCGGGCGAAGCAACAATGAGTACTAAAACTACCCACATGAAGTGTGGGTGCAAATCAAGTAAGTTATTTCCATAACTATGTCTAACGCGCGCTAAGGCGCTTATAATTGACTAAATTAGAACAATCTTGGGAAATGGTAGAAATCTAATTCCGAAAGGACTTAGAGGTTTTTAAACAAGTCAATGAGTCAAAAGCAATGAGTTGAATCAAAAGTGTCACCATGGATGGCTAAATTTATGGATTTAGCTATAAAGGGGCATTTTGGGAATTTAAAGATTTACTAAAGGTTAAATTTAATAACCAAGTCATAATGACACAAAACGGACAATGCTTTTAGTTGAACATGTGTCCAATGAGTTGACAATATGATTTCAATGCCTTTGGTGTGCTTAAAAAGTGTCTTGTAGAGTCCAAGGCCTTAACGGGTCGATTTGGGTTAAAATCGACATAAACATTTAAAACTGGGAACTGGGTCTTAATGACATAAACCGGATGATGTTTTTAGTTAAACAAGAGTCCAATAAGTTCACAAAAATGATTATTATGCTTTTTGAATGGTCTAATGAGGTTTTGTAAAACCTATGGCCTTAATGAGTCGTGGTTCCCCTTTTTAGATATAATCCAGAACCTCAAGTGGGATCCAGAACCTCAAGTAGGATTAAAGCCGGAAATTTTAGAAACAAAAAATCACTTTGTTTAGACATTCTATCCTATTTGATTCTAGTAACGTTTAATGGGTTAATTAATCGTGTTTAACCCTCATGTACTCGGTTGCACTGAATGGATGATGATCAAGACTTGTTAGAAGAACCGAACACACCCGAGCACTCGTTAAGCTTCCACATTTGAAGTTCCCGATTAAAACGCAGGCTTTAGTACATGTTTCTTGTAAACCTAATTACAAAAAATTTGTTGGGACCTATAATGTAGAAATCATAATGGGTTGGATTTCACAGATATCAAAGTTTTAAATCGGGAATGTTACTCATTAAGACCAAAGCCGGTAAGTTTTAAAGTTAATCGCGCGTTTACGGGTTAGGTTCTTACACTACAACCATCGAACCATGCTTATTTATGCAATTAACATACCAATATCATCGTCTCGATTCCCTCTTTCAAATCCAGTGAATAATCGCCTAGAATTGTAAGTTTCAACTAACGGAGTTAATCTTATTTAACATAGGTCCAATGATAGCAAAATATTTAAAAGGTGGGACTTGTGAAGAGAAAAAACTCAGGTAGGATTATTATCGGCCAACCAGAAAAATGTGGGATTTTTAAAATCCATTTTGTCTTTATTAAAGTGATACAAGAAAAAAAATAAGCAGTTCTACCTTCGATCGATATAAAACACGCATTGTTATCCTATTAGACATGTCCTCTTTTGTTTTTATACCAATCATTGTCACCGTAATGATACAAAAAAACCAAAAAAGTATTAGACGAAGAATAGTTGTCACCGCAAAGGGTGGGGGTTCCCACGAGCAGGGAATGGTTTGTCTAAAAAGAGCATTTTTTTCTTAAAAGTCTGAGAACTCTATCTAGACATTGTGTTTTAAATTTTAGGCGTAGTGTTTAACAATCTATTGGCATGAAATAATAAATCTATTAATAGCCCAGCGATTTGAACATTAACTTTGGCTTTGGGGCCTTTATCACCATTTATATAACATTGTTTCTAATAATAATTCAATATTGTGCTTTGGTTCAGTGGTTTGTGGTGACCTTTATAACCAGCCCACCCGGTTCGACTCTTTGGGGTGGCTTTTTTTTTCGTATTTTATTTTTGGGTTGTCTTTGGCAGATGTGTATTTATGGGGGTGTGTGTATTGACGGTTCATTAGCCTTTTTCACTTTATAATAACATCTCTGTTCTCTCTCTCTCTCTGTCTGTCTGTCTGTCTGTCTGTCTGTCTATCTATCTATCTATCTCTCTCTCTCTACCACGACTGCGTAACATATCTCTGCAAAACCACCAGTGTGATAGGTATCTGGTGTTACACCGGAATCGAATGACAGGTGTTGATCTTCTTTTATACTCTTTACTCTCGGTCTCTGTTTCTCTCTCTGTTTTTATTTATAATCTGTATTTAATAAGTGTGTGTGTGTATGCTAAACCCTAGCTGCCACCGTTGATGTGTGAAATGTGTAGTAAATAAATCGGTCAAGTTTTAAAAATGGAAAAAGCTACAAAACCACACACTAACGACAAGTGTACCGGTCGCAGTGTAGCAGAGCAAGTAAGTCCGAGTATCGAACCGTGGACACAATATGGCGACTCTCGGTACTAAACCTCTGTCGATTCCTAGCCTATTAATTTGGATTTTTGAGAAAATTATTTTTAAACTAAATAAATAAATAAAACAATTATATTTACTAAGACAGAAACACAAACAGGAACAGGAAGCAGAACAGACAGCTTGGAAACTAGAGAGAAACTCAGATAATATGGAAAACAACTACCTAGGACTAGAATCCTACCCGCAACTCACAACGCTCGGAAATGGATAATGGAATGGCTACCGGGTTCCTAAAAATACGTCTGACTTAAGAAAACCCTAAAGAATGCTAGATCACCTCCCGGTATCACTAACACCTCTTGGAAAATCCTAAGGGACGTGTAAATCACCGGTTACTAGTTCGGATCACCTCCCGGTCTCACCTCACTAGGGAATGCTAAGGTACTCAAAAGACTCGCTCACCTCCCGGTCTCGCTAATCTCGACACACCCGAAAGTGTGAAGGAGTTATCTAAGGTTGTTGACAAAAACTCGAATTTGCTAGGGAAGCTAAGGTAAATAAGTAAGGATCTCCTCCCGGTCTCACCTATACCCAAAACCTAAGAACTAGACAAACCGACACTCTATCTCCTCCCGGTCTCAAGAGTGGCAAAACACTAATTTCAAGGGCTTAGAAGGTTGCTAATAGAGTTATCTAAGACAAGAAACCACTAGATTAAACCACTAACACGAAGTCTATGGAAAATCACGTAAAACTCTAGATCTTGAGACTACTAAAGTAACAAACTAGAGAAAAACGCAAAGCAACAATCAAGCAAACCGATTACTAAAAGCATTCATACGCATTTTTATCAACAACACATAAATATTTTACCAAAACAATAAGCCAAAAATATATTATCCAAAACCGAACGTCACAAGTTACGAAGTAATCATCAATATGACCTAGGTAGCGTAAATGTTTAGCTACTCATCATGTTCAAATATAAAACACAGTAAATCTTAGTACTAAACATGGTTGGAATAAAATTAAAACACGCATAAGAGTGGTAAAATAAATATAAAAAGAGTATAAAAATTGAACCCAAGCGTTTTGCGTCTTTAACCCAAGCCTTCATGCCTCAAAGTGTGCTCCCAATGCTTCAAATAATGCCAAAATGGCAAAATAATGCTGCTGCTCCTTGCCGCTGTCGTGGCTTCTGTCCAAGATGTGTGTCTCGAAAATAATATGCTGTGTCTCTCCTCATGATATAACTTGCGGCCTTTTATAATATTTTCTCCAACCCTAAATTAATTTTCCGTCCAAAATCCTTAGCCCTCCAAGATTGTGGGAGCTCAATATGTATGTTAATTGGGCCTTGACCCAATGCCACGGTTTTTTGTTTTTTTTCTTTTATTATTATTATTATTATTATTATTATTATTATTATTATTATTATTATTATTATTATTATTAGTTCATGCCCGCTCCAGGTGTTCGCAACTCGGGTGTTATTGGCTTAACCAAAATTCCTCGTTTATACTCCAACGTCTATGAACATAGGCTCCCAAGTGTTCGTGTCTCGATTAAAATTCTTTCGTTTTGAGCTCATTTTCTACGAACACCTATAAAATAATAAAATAAATAAATACATAATAAAAACGACTCAAAATGCATAAAAACCTAACTAAATAATATACAAAATACATAGGAAAAGAGATGTGTTTTGCAACACATCAACCGTCTGCATTTGTTTTTCAGTTGTTAGATGACGGTGGTCGTGGGTTGGCCTGTGATTGAAGGGATGGAGGTCATTTTCTTTCAAAACCCTAGCCGTTTTCGTTGTGTGTTTATGTGCTAAACCCTATCCGCCACCGTCTGCATTTGTTTTTCAGTTGCTAGATGACGATGGTCGTGGGTTGGCCTGTGATTGAAGGGATGGAGGCCATTTTCTTTCAAAACCCTAGCCGTTTTTGTTGTGTGTTTATGTGCTAAACCCTAGCCGTCACCATCAATGTTTCATTTTCGGTTGTTACATGACGGTGGTCGTCGCTTGGCATGTGATTGAAGGGGTGGAGGTCCCTTTCCTGCTAAACCCTAGCCGTCATCGTCTACATTTGTTTAGATGATGGTGGTCGTCAGTTGGCCCGTGATTCAAGGGATGGAGGTCTTGAGCCTATGTTGCCAATTTTTAATGGCATGCATTGATTTTCAGTTTGGGTAACAAAATTTCTTTTTCATCAGCCTGCTTGCATGAGGTTAAAGTAAACCCTGAGTGATGACTCAATGATCTAGACACCAATGTGGCTTCGCAAGGTCTGTAAGTTGTGTGTCATGTGCGTCTGTTTGACTTGGATAACGGATAAAAAAATTTCAGGTTTTGTCAGTTGTATTGTGTGTGTGTTTATTTAGTTGTTTGCTATTCTAGGTCTAGAATCGGCTCCCACGTTAGGACCTGCGTTGACACCTCTGAGTGATGAATCAATGATCAGGACAACAACGTGGCTTCGCCAGGTTTGTCAGTTGTGAATTATGTGCGTCTGTTTGTTCAGTTGCTTACTATTCTTACTGATGTTTTTTTGCCTCTGTGTGTGCGTCTACAATTGACACTGATGGAAGTATCATTTATGTCATTTGCGACTTGGATAACGGGTCCATACATTTCAAGTTTTGTCAGTTGCATTGTGTACGTGTTTATTTGGTTGTTTGCTATTCTAGGTCTAGAATCGGCTCCCACGTTAGGACATGCGTTGACACCTCTAACTGATGAATCAATGATCTGGACACTAACGTGGCTTATACAAGTCTGTTAGTTGTGTGTTCTGTGCGTCTGTTTGACTTGGATAACGGGTCAAAACATTTGAGGTTTTGTCAGTTGCATTGTGTACGTGTTTATTTACTTGTTTGCTATTTTACATCTAGAATCGGCTGCCACGTTAGGACATGCGTTGACACCTCTAAGTGATGAATCAATGATCTGGACACCAACGTGGCTTCGCCAGGTCTGTCAGTTGTGTATTCTGCGCGTCTGTTTGTTCAGTTGTTTACTGTTCTTACTGACTTTTTTAGTCCATGTATCTGCGTCTAGAATTGGCACTCATGGAAGTTTTCTTTATGTCATTTGTGACAAGGATAACGGGTCAAAACATTTGAAGTTTTGTCAGTTGTATTGTGTGCGTGTTTATTTAGTTGTTTGCTATTCTAGGTCTAGAGTCGGCTCCAACGTTAGGACCTGCGCTCTATGTGATGAATCAATAATCTGGACACCAACGTGGCTTGGCTAAGTCTGTCAATTGTGTATTATGTGCGTCTGTTTCTTCAGTTTTTTAGTATGCTGACCAAATTTTTTACCCTGTGTGTCTACGTCTAGAGTTGACACTAATCAAAGGGGTGGTCGTTGGAGATGAATTTGAAGAAATGGGTTTGGAAGATTATACCCCAACAGCTGAGGAACTCATCTTACAGCTCCAATCATCCTTCTTTTCGTCAGAGTTTAAGCAAGTAGCCAAAACATTGATGGAGCGTGAAGAACAAATGGAGAGGTATTGGAAGCTGAAAACAAAGGCCAGAGAGGAGAAAGATGTAATTTTTAAGGAGAATGTGAAGTTAAAGGATGAGTTAAAGAAAAAGAAGAAGAGATTGATGTAATGAAAAAGCATATTGCTGACTACAAAAATAAAGTTGTGACGTAAAAAGGACCTCCTATGTTTTACAATTTTGTATGTAGAACCGCCTCCTATGTAATAGGAGGTTGGTATTAGTTATTATGGTTGATAGCGCCAACAATTTTTAATGTTGAACTGCCTCTTATGTATGTAAAACTGCCCCCTATGTGTTATAAAAGTCAGTTTCAGTTATTAACGTTTCTGTTCTTATAGGATAGATTATATTCGTTGATGACAAAAGTGGAAGGCGCGCATCACGCGACCATCGATACCACTAATTGTATAGAAAAACACCAAACGTACCAACTTAAAACACGCTGAAATGTATTCAAGACATGAATTCTAAAACAAGTGCTTGAACATCAATAAATATATGAAGGTTCGCAGGACCGAATTGAGGGAAAAGGATTGAGAGAGAATATGTGAAAACTAGAAATCAATACATATATCAAATGAATACAATGTTGGGGTATTTATACTTGTGAAGGGGTGTGTCCCCTTTGATACTAACCGACATACCGGTTCATTAACAAACTAACATGACCCTTGACTAAACTTAGGATAATATATATACTTAGGATATACTATGATATAATATGGAAATAAGAATTATGTTATGTCTAACAATATATAACTCGATCCTGTAGTACATAGAGGAACCTCTTACAAAATTCAAATCAAAGTAAATAGAAAACAAATAATAATAATAGGATACCTCTTACAAAACTCTTTGTGAATTGGTGTTCGGAGCCCCTCGAGTGCTTGTGCCTATCTTATTCATAGCTATACATAGCAGGATGCCGTGTATTTTGAGATTTCCGTGAATGATCTAAAACCACACGACTCAAGCCGCCCCCTAGACCATACAATACAAAGACCTTTCCGTTTAAAAATGCTTTCAGGAAGATGAGTTATGCCTGCACCTTCTATATTTAACTCTTTCAAACTTTGTATATCTCCAAGTTCCTCTGGCAATTCCTTAATTCCTATATAGGGCAGATGTAAATATTTCAAACTTTTCATCCTACCGATGCTGTTCGGAATATCTTGTAAGACTGAACAATCAGTAACATGTAACTTCTCTAAACACTCTAATCTGCCAAGATCCTTAGGTAACTGCTCCAGATGCCAACAAGATTTAAGTGTTAAATATTTCAGATTTTTCAATGTACAAATGCTGTTCGGAATATCTTTTAAAACTGAACAATCCGTTAGGTGTAACTCCTCTAAACACTCTAATCTGCATATATTTGTGGGCAACTGCTTGAGAAGCAAACAAGATTTAAGCTTGAGATATTTTAGATGTTTTAACATACACATGTTATCCGGAAGATGCTTAATCTCTTTAATAGACAAAGTTAACTTCTCGAGATTTGGAGCCAGTCCAAAGTTAAGGTTACACACCTTAGAACCACTAAGATTGAGAAATTTGAGCTTTAGAAGTGTAACGGACATATGTAGTTCTAGAAAATCATTACATTCTTTAAGATCTAACGTCTCAAGATCTAGAGTCATCCCAAGGTCAAAGGTTCTCAAGTTTGAATGTTTGAGATCAAGGAATTTGAGCTTATTAAGAACCTATCATCAGTAGAAGAAAAAAAAAATGAATATAAGGTAGTGAAAAAATATGGCATTATATATAATGCATCATGCAAAACAACCAATCAACCATTATTATACCTTTCTTTCTCCCCCTTCCCAGAGTTGACAGATATTGCTCCGAACCATTGCGAGGTCAGTGAGCTTATTTGCTCGGAATGTGTTTGGTAAACATCCAAGAGGGTATCCAGGCCAATGTAGAGATCGTAAAGTGTTTGGTAAGTATTGGCTGACTTCATCAACTTCACCAAAAGGGGTATCCACGTAAAGAAATCTAAGTGCATTCATCTTTCTTAGACCTTTCATAATAATTGCCGTATGGAGATCCGTATTCTTCAGTTTTATACTTCTTGTTGCTTTAGTACCCTGAAAATAAAGCTTATATGAATTTTTTTGTTATGACAAATAGAAATGCTCTAGCTTTTTACCTTACATATAAACTTAAACCTTACCAAGTCATTAATCAATGTATCTTCAATTTCTTCTTTAATCCATAATCGGGTATGATTATGAGGCTCATCAGGGTGCATACGGCGTACAATACTTTTACCCATTTCTTCTATATGGTAATGCAAGAGCAAACGGCCATCATCAGAAATCGTTATCAAAGATTTCTGCTCAAGAACTCTTAAACCTATTTCAGCACTAAATCCGCAACTTTCAAGTACTCTGATTGCTTCTTCTTTCGATTCACCTTTTAGTATGCATGCAACTTCTAGAAATATTTGTTGTAGATCACCATCTAGACCATCAAAGCTTATTTCCAACTTTTTCAAAGTTTCCTCCAATGGAATTGTTTCTAGTCTTTCTATGGCCTTTTCCCATTCACGTTCAGTTCTACCACAAAGAAATGAGCCTAAAACTTTGATTGTTAAGGGAAGACCATCAGCATAATGTACAACTTTTCCCAATAGCTCTTTATACCTATGATTTGGAATCTCTTGCTTAGATGCATACATACTAAAGAGGCCAAACGCTTCGTCATCTGATAACATATTAACATTATGAATATTGCAAGTGCGGACTCCATGTGCTACCAACACCTGCTCATCTCTTGTTGTGATGATGATTATACTACCTGGCTTAAACCAACTAAGTTTACCTGCTAACGCCTCAAGCTGGTCTGCATGATCAACATCATCTAGAACAAGAAGGGCCTTTCTACTAGGCATCATCCTTCTCATCATACTTTTCCCATTAGAAACACTTGTTACTACAATGCTTGGATCATATAACACATCTGAAAGGACCTGTTTTTGCAATTCCTTCAAACCAGACAAAGAGCCTTTTGAAACATCACTGACATTCTCAACAAAGCTTTTGCCTTCAAACAAAACGGATAAATGATTGAAAACAGCTCTTGCCAAAGTCGTCTTTCCAGCACCTCCCATACCCTTGATCCCTATCACACGAACATCATCATTACCAATTTCTAAAGATGAAACCACATTTTTCACCCGGGACTCAATGCCTACTAAATTCTCATCAAAGCTAAAATTGATGAAATGTAGCTTTGATGAAATGTCTTCAACAACTTTTTGAATAAATTTTGCTTCATGCCTGTGTATTAAAGAAGATTCAATTAGATTACTCAGTGATAGATAACGTACTCCTGTATCATGAACAACTAACTTAAAATCTTAAGCATACACATGTTATTCTTTCAACAGGTCTAAAGTTTGAGTCAAATTGGACAAGGAAACATGACTCATGAATGTCCTATTACACACATCATAGAAATAGCATAATTATAGAAAATATAAAATGAAGGAATTACCCATCAAAAGTGGTCTTCAACTCCCACCCAGCTAGATTGCCTGCTTCAGTTAAAACATCTCTCCATCTCTCAGCAGCCTTTTTCTTTTCATGTTTGACAAAGGCTTCTCCAAATGCCCCACTTTGTTTGCGGACTTGGCCAGGTTCCACATCATAGAAGAGAGGGTAAGCAGTCTGATCCACTGTCTTGTGGCAGTCCATAATCTTGACGAGCTCGTCTAAGCACCAGGATGAAGATGCATAGTTCTTGGAGAATACAATTATATGAAATCTCGAGTCTTGTATGGATCTGATGAGCTGATCATCGATCCGTTCCCCTTTATCAATTCTTTCATCATCTTTGTAGGTTCTGATGCCTCTATGGTGAAGAGCATGATAGAGATGATCAACAAAGGTCTTACGGGTGTCTTCACCCCTGAAACTCAAAAATACATCATACATGAAACTCTTTTGAATAGATGAAGCTGAAGTAGATACCATTGAATGAATGCTTGAACGATCTAATGAAATGAAATCGTTATCGATCGGAAGATATCTATATGAAATGATGAGATATTAATAATCCAGTAGACCGTTTACTAAAAACACAGCTGTATAGGAAGACTTTATGCTGGATTGGGGACAAAAGGATATTATTTGCATCATAAGGGGAAAAAAAAAAGATAAAAGACAATATAGTCTTTATCACGACGACATTACCAATTTACCATTGTAGTGGTATTTTCTTTTCTTTCTTTTTTCTTGAAGAGATAGGGAACCGCGCAAGCGCACGGGCCCACATCTCCACATGTGCCGACACAACAAGCCTACGTGGGCTTCTAGAAAGCGGCGCGGGATACCTCGTAATGTGACAGCTAATAACCGACAGGAAAGGGACGTCCGGCCAATAAGAGACGTCCATTCCCTGCTCCACGATCGCCTGCAGGTACGAGGTACAGAATAGTACAAGAAAGGACAGACAAGGACACGTGGACCAATAGCGAAGGTACAGCGCAACGAATGACAACGGCCTAATCGTACAGCCAGCTGTCATTCTCCCCTTGACCAATCACAGAAGACCTCAGGTGGCCTATAAATACCTGATGAGGTCAGACGAAGAAGGGGACGAACAATCAGAGAGAATTCATAGAGAAAGCTGTGAGAGATAGATTATAGTTGAAGCGCTGTAATAATCATATAACACTGTCTTGTAACTTGTCCCGATAAATAAGAAGTCCGTTCTTTCATATTATTAGTTCATTATCATTGTTATATCTTGATTATTAGATTGGTGTTTCTTCATTGGCGCCATCCGTCTATTGAGTTATTAAGAACAGCAATTTAAAAACTTCTATCTCTCAACACACCAGCGATGAGTTCTTTACCAGTCAACACAAACTCACCACAAGGCCCGTCCGGCACTGGTGTAGCTCCGGCAATCACCAGCCAGCCCGACAGCCACGTAGAAGAGCAAGTTCACATCACCGACGTGGGCCACACCCCGTCCTCCGGGACAAGGCAAACCCCGTCATTCCATTTTGCAACTGATAACCTTCAGACTTCACCTGCCGCTCATACTACGCCGATGGTTAGCCCGGAGGTATGGTATGCGCAGCAGAAAGAAGCTCTAAAGCAAGCATTCATGCACAGGCTTAAAGAACAGCATCTGAGAGAGGCATCCCGCGCCCTGTCCTTCAGCGAAGGAAGGCCCGTCACGATCTCGGAAGGGCCGTCCAGAGCTGCAGGACACGTCGGCGGAAGTACCCATAACACTGACCCAACGTGGAGGGAAGACTCCGACGAGTCACAGAGTCGTTTTCAACGTGACACAAGCCAGTACTTGACCAACACCGTTGATCGAGCACACTTGTCGTCCGGAGAAGACGACCTGACAAAGCCATATTACCCCCCCTCGTTCAGTGAAAAGTCAAAGTTTACACCGCGCATCGCACTCGCCATATTGCCCGCTGGGACAAAAATGCCAAGTACATTGGGAAAGTTTGACGGCACCGGCGACCCGGATGACCACATACGAAGTTTCGAGGTCGCAGGAAAATGCGCGCGGTGGACCTTGCCAGCATGGTGTCACATGTTCGCGCAAACGCTCACGGGCGCAGCGCGGGTATGGTTCGACAGCCTACCAAACGGAAAGATTGATAATCTGAAAGAGCTGACTGATAAATTCTTGGACCACTTCAGTCAAAACAAAAGAATCGAGCGAGATTCCACTGACATTTTGCAAGTCAAAAGACGCGACAATGAGTCCATCGAGGACTACATCACCAGGTTCAACCGCGAAGCTTTACAAATTGGCCCAATCGGATTTGAGCTTATGAAAGCAGCGTTTACGCAAGGAGTCAGATGTGATTCGCTGATCCGCACGCTGGCCGGATGCACAGGCATGCCAAATACATGGGAAGAGATCATGCGCGGCACTAAAAATTATGCAAAGACAGAAAGAGAACTATCTGTCTGGAGCAGGATTCAAGCACCACAGTACACAGATACACAAGCGCAAGCAATGCGCAACCGAAACAACAAACATGACAGGAGGGCAAAGGGCAATGTCTGGACGAGGCTTCAAGGAGCCGACCAGACAACCCCAAAGCCTCCCGCGTCACAAGATTACCAGCGCAACACCTCGCTTGTGCACAAGCCCAACCGAAGGAGCCACAACAACTGGACTCCCTTAACCAAAACACCGGCACAGGTTCTAGCAACGGAAAACGTTGACTTCCCAGAACCTAAGGTCATCAAACGGCGCGAAGGGTTGGACCACAACAAGTTCTGCGCGTACCATCAAGACATCGGCCACGACACCGATAAGTGCTACCAACTAAGGCAAGCTATTGAAGATGCATTAAAGTCCGGCAAGCTCGGCCACCTGCTGCAAAACGTCGAGCGCAAACAAGCGGGGGGTCCTCCGCCCAAAAAGATAAAAAATATAAGCATGATGATACACAGCAGCGGGCACCGGAGCCAAAAACGAAAAACTGAATCAACAGCAGAATGGAGGGAACAACAAGTGTGTTTCCCCATAGTTAAAGGCGGCCCATCGGCCACAAAAGCAATCATTGTCACAGCAATTTTTGACCATTACAGAACCACTAGAGCATTCATGGACACGGGCAGCAATTCAGACATCATGTATGGTCAGTGCTTTGACCTCCTGGACGAGGAAGACAAGCAGCGCCTGCGCCCCATCAATTCGCCGATCATGGGATTCTCCAACGAGGTTGTGACACCCCTCGGAGAAATATCCTTCCCTCTCACTCTAGGCGCGCAGGGACGGTCGCGAACAGAAGAGGTCACTTTCCTCGTCATCCCATCCAAGTCTAAATATGATATCATCCTGGGCAGGGACTCCATGGCTTCCTACAACATGGTCACCTCCACCGTGCATAGCGCGATCGGTTTCCCCACTCCAAACGGGGTAGCCATTGTATGGGCCAACAGAGAGTGCGCCATGACCACGGAGCCCCACCCAGCAAAAATGTTGAAGCCCTGCCAGCGCACTGAACCAGAAAAGTGGATCTTAAACCCAAAGTTCTCTGAACAGCCCATAACAATAGGGCCAGAAATCTCCGAAAGTATCAGGGACCGTTTGAAACAACTCCTCCGCAAAAATATCGATGTTTTCGCATGGCAACCGTCGGACATGATCGGTGTTCCGCGCGAACTCGCTCAACACAAGCTTAACACATACCGCTCTGTAGAACCCATCGCGCAGAAGCGCAGAAGTATGGGTGCTGAAAAAACTCAAGCAATGAATGAGCAAGTTGGAGAACTGTTAAAGGCAGGCATTTTGAGGGAAACACGATACCAAACCTGGGTCGCGAACCCAGTCATGGTTAAGAAAAGCAACGGCGGATGGAGGATGTGTGTAGACTACACTGACCTCAACAAAGCATGCCCGAAGGACTGCTATCCCCTACCAGAAATCGATTTGAAAATAGACTCTCTAGCCCCGTTCCGCTTCAAGTGTTTTTTGGACGCCTACAAAGGCTACCATCAAATACAGATGGCACGTGAAGATGAAGACAAAACTGCCTTCCGCACAGATAAAGGAGTCTTCTGCTACACAAAGATGCCATTTGGCCTAAAAAACGCCGGAGCCACGTATCAACGACTGATGGACCGCGCATTCGCCAAGCAGATCGGGAGAAACCTAGAAGTCTATGTTGATGACTTAGTCATCAAAAGCAAAGAAGAGGATCAGATGCTAAAAGACATTGAAGAGACCTTCAAGCATTTAAAAGCGATCTGCATGAAGCTAAACCCAAGCAAATGCGCTTTTGGGATGGAAGAAGGCAAGTTTCTAGGGGTCGTGGTCACCAAAGATGGGTTCAGACCAAACCCCGAAAAAATACAAGCCATTGCGCAAATGCCCTCCCCATCCACCCTGAAAGAGGTTCAAACGCTGAATGGACGCCTTGTAGCGATCAACCGCTTTCTGTCGCATCACGCAAGCAAATCCATTCCTTTCATCGAAACACTGAAAAGCTGCTTGAAAAAGAACCATTTTAAATGGACACCGGAGGCAGAAAAGGCTTTTCAAGAGATGAAGGAATGCTTAATGGACCTACCAACGCTCACCGCTCCACTCCCTAGGGAGCCCCTAACGATGTATCTTTGCGCCACAGAGCAGGCGGTGAGCGCAGTACTGATGGTAGACAGAAAGCTGGTTCAAACGCCTATCTACTACGTCAGCAGAGTACTAACAGATGCGGAGTCAAGATACACCATCATGGAGAAGCTAGTTCTAGCACTCGTTCACGCATCAAGACGGCTGCGCCGCTATTTCCAAGGCCATCCCATCAATGTGCTGAGCGATTACAAGCTGAACAATGTCCTATCAAAGCCAGAAGTCTCTGGGAGATTGGCAAAATGGGCAATCGAGCTGGGTGAGCACACCATCAATTACAAGACGCGCCCAGCAGTTAAAGGACAAGTACTAGCCGATTTCATAGCAGAGGTACCAAAAGACAAGGTAGAAGAATGCAAAGCTGAACAAGAACCGCAACCATCGAATGACGAGAAGGCCATCTGGAACCTCTACACAGATGGGGCCTCAAACGAGGATGGCGTTGGTGCGGGGATACGCTTGGTCAGTCCAGAGGGAGCGGAATTCACTTACGCAATAAGACTCGAATTCAAAGCCACCAACAATGAGGCGGAGTATGAAGCATTCCTCGCTGGACTACGCATCGCGCACAAGCTAGGCGCCAAGCACATCTTCGCGCACGTCGATTCACTGTTGGTCGCCGGTCAGATCAGTGGGAAATACGAGGCTAAAGAACCCTCAATGATTTTATACCTTCAACGCGCCAAAGAGCTCATGGCTACCTTCCCCAGCTGCACCATCGACCACATCAGACGCAGTCAGAACAAGCCGGCGGACGCTCTAAGCAAAATGGCCTCTACAACTTTCAGCCATTTAGCAAAAGAGGTCCGAATCGAAACGCTGAGCGAACCGTCTGTACCACCCAAGGAGGTCAACGTCATCCAAACGGGCGCTGACAGCTGGATGACTCCGATAATATCCTATCTGACCAACGGCGCCCTGCCAGAGCAACGCGCCGAGGCCAGAAAGATACAGCACAAAGCCCTATAATACAAAATACAAGACGGAGTGCTCTATCGGAAGTCATACCTGGGGCCACTGCTGCGGTGCGTGGATGCAGTTGATGCGGACTATTTGGTGCGAGAAATACACGAAGGGATATGTGGGATACACGCGGGGCCGCGCATGGTAGTCGCGAAGATCATGAACGCGGGATACTATTGGCCGGGCATGCACCTGGATGCCTTAAAAATCATCCGCAAATGCGACTCATGCCAGCGGCACGCCCCCAACATCCTGCGTCCAAAGAATGAACTCATACCAGTAACCTCGGCATGGCCATTCCAAAAATGGGCAATTGATCTGGTGGGACCTTTCCCAATGACGACAGGCAAAAGGAAATTCCTGATAGTCGCAATTGACTACTTCACCAAATGGGTCGAAGCCAAGCCGCTGGCTGAAATCACGGCTAACCATGTGAAGAAGTTCATTTGGGAATTCATCATCTGCCGATTCGGGCTGCCCATGTCAATCGTCACAGATAACGGGACTCAATTCGCGGATAAGGGGTTACTGAAATGGTACGCGGATTTGCACATCCAACCAACCTTCACCTCGGTCGCGCACCCACAAGGCAACGGCCAGGTTGAGCGTGCGAACCGCAGCATCGTGGAAGGCATCAAAGCCAGATTGGGAACGAAGGGTAAGGCTTGGGCAGAGGAATTACCGAGCGTGCTGTGGGCTAATCGCACACTAACCAAAACGAGCACCGGTGAAACTCCGTTCAGCCTCACATACGGCTCTGAAGCCATGATTCCCGCGGAGATTGGATGCCCATCCCCGAGAGTACTTTCCGCAACCACGACAGATAATGACCAAGAGCTGCGCACAAACCTTAACTTGGTAGAATTACGCCGCGATGAAGCAGCAATAAGAGAGGCAAATTACAAGCAACAGCTAGAGCGCTACTACAATGCCAAAGTCAAAGCCCAAGCGTTCAAGGTCGGAGAGTTTGTCTTGAGAAACAACGAGGCCAGCGGAGCCCTCCCCAAGGGAAAGTTAACCCCAACTTGGGAAGGACCGTACCGCATCCAAGAAGTCCTCGGCAAAGGGGCCTACAAGCTATCAACGTTAGAAGACAAACCGGTTCCCCGAACATGGAACGCGGCGCAATTAAGAAAGTGCTATATGTAACTGCAAACCATGATGTAACAAAGGCCGTTGCGCCACTTGAATGAAATGAAATATAGCAGTTTCCTTTATTTTATATGTGCCCACAACCCAAACTTGGAAATTGCATCGAGAAAATCTGCAATTTCCTTAAAATTGCGCGTTGCATGGTTAAGATGCAACGCGCACCCTAAACTTAGAAATTGCATCGAGAAAATCTGCAATTTCCTTAAAATTGCGCGTTGCATGGTTAAGATGCAACGCGCACCCTAAACTTAGAAATTGCATCGAGAAATCTGCAATTTCCTTAAAATTGCGCGTTGCATGGTTAAGATGCAACGCGCACCCTAAACTTAGAAATTGCATCGAGAAAATCTGCAATTTCCTTAAAATTGCGCGTTGCATGGTTAAGATGCAACGCGCACCCTAAACTTAGAAATTGCATCGAGAAATCTGCAATTTCCTTAAAATTGCGCGTTGCATGGTTAAGATGCAACGCGCACCCTAAACTTAGAAATTGCATCGAGAAATCTGCAATTTCCTTAAAATTGCGCGTTGCATGGTTAAGATGCAACGCGCACCCTAAACTTAGAAATTGCATCGAGAAAATCTGCAATTTCCTTAAAATTGCGCGCTGCATGGTTAAGATGCAACGCGCACCCTAAACTTAGAGATTGCATCGAGAAAATCTGCAATTTCCTTAAAACTGCGCGTTGCATGGTTAAGATGCAACGCGCACCCTAAACTTAGAAATTGCATCGAGAAAATCTGCAATTTCCTTAACACTGCGCGTTGAATGGTTAAGATGCAACGCGCACCCTAAACTTAGAAATTGAATCAATTTCTTTAAAATGGTGCGTCGCATAGTTAAAACACAACGCGCACCTTAAACCTCAGAATTGCATAGAGTACATCTGTAATTCCCTTAAAATTGCTTAAAATCCTATGTCTACTGGATTCCTGCGCGGACGCTTCGATAAAAATGTGACGCGCAAAGTAACAACTATGAAATAATAGCAAGGCACATGAACATTAACACAAGGCAGAAATAAACTAAACTGCCATTGACAAAATAAATATGTTCAATAATACTTATAAACATAAAACCATTACATATTGTTTAAGCAGATCAAAAGTGGAGCTACAAATACAGCCAAGATTAAATACAAAGACAAAATATTCAGCTTCATTTCTCGGACGTGGAAGATGTGTCACTAAGATCATCATCATCTGAACCGGACAAGCTCAACCGTTCACCACCCTCCGCCTGAATCTCAGCCGCTAAGTCACTCGCCTTGAGCTTCACGTACTCATGACGCGTGTGCACCAAGCCAGCCTTGTCAAATGATTCCTTGAGTTCAAAGCAGCTGGGACGATCACGGTGGCTTACAACGAAGTCCACCAGCTCGTACTTCAAATCATCAAACTCTGCGGCCTTCTTTGCAAACACAGCATCTAGGTCTTGTTTGTACAAGGGGAATTGCTCCAAGGATTTCCCATCCTGCGCATGCTGGTACCCTTCAATGAAGCCAGCCTTGCGACCCACAAGCTTCGCAGCTGCGTTTACTGAGGCCACCGCTTGACGCGTCTGCGCGCAATTTTTTACATGATGGGCGACCTGCACGATACTCAAGAAATACAGTTAGTGCAAACAAACACAAAATAGTGGGAAGACAAATGCAAAATAGTGAGGAACATACCTCAGGGACACAACATCCAAGGACCCAAGCGCGGTCCTCCTCCGCCACCTCTTTCTCACTCTGGGCCTCCAACAATTGCCCCTCAAGCTCAAGTACTTTCTGGTGAAGGGACAAGTTTTCCTTGTCCAACCCATCATGCTCTTCGCGCAGGTCAGCAATTAACTGATCCTTCTCCTTGAACAGCTCGCGGGCCTCAATCAACTTATCCTTGTGCTGTTGCACAAGCCGTCGCTGCACCTCCAACTCTTTGCAAGTTTCATCTCTCTGAGCTTCAATCTCACTGAGGCGCTTCTTGGTTGCCTCCATCTTCGCGTTATCCTTCGCGCAGGCAACCCTCCATTGCTCCTCCCTTTCAGTGATGTGCTCACGGAGCTTGTCACGCTCCTCGCGAAAAGTAACAGCGTCCCACTTAGCACGCTTAAGCTCCGCTTGCACGCGGTCACGATCCTCCGTCACGCGCTCTAAATCTTGATGAAACCTATGACGGTCATGCGCCATGGACCCCCACTCCCGCACTATCTCAGCGGAAGTAGACAACATGTTGGCCACACTCAAAATGTGGTCATCCATAAGGTCCCCGCGAGGACGTGTGGCCTGGTGCTCGCGCTCACCAGGAGGGATAATGTTCGCCAAAAACTGACGACACTCCTCCACATTCAAAAAACGAGCGGCCGGAGTCAATGTCCAGTTAGGCACAAAAATGCCACTAGACGACTCCTCGCCCTCAGCCGGGCGCACACCTGAAGGACCAGGATTCGGCTCCGTGGTCACCTGTTTCTCGTTCTCCTCGTCATCAACGGTCATATCAACTCCATGACCATACCCCTCACTAATGTCTGTGGGTGACACCCTTCCCTCATCATCTTCCGGATCATTCCGCGGAGGAGTAGGGAGTCGCACAGGCGACGGCGATTGCGGCGGAGTAGGACGACGCGGGGGAGTCGATCCTTTCACAGGAGAAGGCTGGCGATGGGGAGATGGCGGATCCGCCAACACAGAAGTAACCAGCACATTATCCTGCACGTCAGTACGCGCAGACTCCTCAACCCGCTTTTCAGGGGACGCCTGCCTGATGGGCCCAGTCTCAAACTCCCTGTTAATGGGAGCAACAGTCACATCCTCTGGCGCGGCCGTGCCCAACAACGACGCTATAAAAGCAAAAAACACAAGGTCATTAGCCAACAAAAAAGAAAAGAAGGGAGAAACAGGTAACAAACTCACCTAACAAGTCTTCCTCCACAGACCGGACGAGTGTGTCCAGCTTCACCCTCTTCTCAGCGGGCGATGTCAACTCCCCGCTGATTCTCCTCTCCCTACTTGACCGCCTCGAACGCTTCTTCTTCGGCGGAGTCTGTTGGGCCACAGACTGACCCACTTCAGTCTCTACAGTCAATGGAGCCTGAAGAATCACCCCCTCCACCATGTCCTTCAACGCAGCTGTTCCCTCGTCCGTGAACGCATCTGAAAGTTCAACGTAGCTTCGTTCAATAGGGTTGTAGTTTTGAAGATACCTGCTAACGACCTCATGGTCTAAAATAAAGGCAACACCTCCACTTCGACTACCATCATGCGCCACCCCAGCCCTTGGCTGCCTCACTCGACGGAGCACAAACTCTTCAGACTCCGTCTCCTCTCCGCTGTCGTCCGCAACAAAGGTTGGCAATACTTCTTTCTCGCTTCCGCCTGCGGACGACAAACGCGGAGAAGAGGATGCGCCAGAGTCAGACGACTCATCACTTGAAATAACAATTAAAGGACAACCCGTCCGCATGAACATGTTCACCGGAGAGGGGTTATCAAATTGAGAAAAAGGCTCACCTGTCTCAGTTATCTGCAAAGGCGCATTGACACCCTCCTGCGCCACAACCTCCAGTTGGGGACGAACAAGCGTGTCCCACGCCTTCTCCAATATATACAGCTCCCCATCCGCGAGCTCTCTGAAGGCGAAACCCATATTATCACCACCCAACAGCACGCTATGTAAACTCTCCACATCTGCAAAAGAACAAAACAAGTAAATACAGACGTAAAGCAAACACACTAAGGAGCGTACCCCGAGAGACAAACCTTTGCCATCATCAGTCAGATGAGGATTACGCCCCCGAATATCATATTTCAGGCTCATCCCTGCCATCACCAACGCCGTCTCAGGGATTTCACACAAATCCACTGGATGCGCAGTAAGAGTTTGGAACCAATCTTGGTCCTTGTAGTCAATCAACACCGCCTTTGGCGCACCATCATCCGGGTCCAACCGACCCATCACAATAGGGATAACACCCTTGTTGATCCAGAAAAACTTAGGCTTCCAATCACGAAAGCTCTTCACCCCTGCCTTAGCACAGGGAGCCACTCCTGCGCGTGGCCTGCAAGACAGCCAACTTTCTACAAAGCAGAGAGAATAGAAGACATAAAACATGTCAACTAACGGCTCGATCTTCTGAGAATGACAGCAAAACTCAAAGAACATCAGCCGCGACATCAAACCGGGATGAATCTGGTTAACATGTACGCCTACAGTCTGAATGAAGGTCTTCAAAAAACAAGTCACCGGAACCCTAAAATTACAATCCTTGAAGTACGTAGCGTACAACCCAATCTTGCCAACTGGAGGCTCCAAGATGGTCTTATCAGGGGCAGGAGCCTCAACACCATAGCTAGAAGGAAACGCATGTTCCTTCCTAAACTTACGAAACTCTCCTTTTGCCCACACTGCCGTAACTTCGCCGGCGTGTGGTGGCCCTTTTTTAGAACCATCGTCTCTCCTTCTCGAACCACCACGCTTCTTCTTGGGAATCTGAACAACGTTCTCCATTACAAAAGGATAAAAATCTTTCGAAAAAGGGGAACTCAACTCTTGAGAAATGCAGAAAGAATTTTCTTTTGATAAGGTTCGAAATTTGTAAGTGTGTGAATAGAAGAGAAGGAGGAACAACCCCTTTTATATGCAAGTCACGTGCCACACAGACGGTTACAGTCGTGTGGCACGACCGACCGATAAGAGCGTGACACGTCAGGAGAGAGAAAGACAGGGAGCATGCGAAGCGACAGGTCGGGCCCACCTGTCCCTGCAACAGTACAACTGTCAGAAACTTTTCGGCTACCAACCTGTCCCATCCGCCCCGCACCCTGACACATTTGATGTGTGCATTAATTACTGACGTGCGCAGGCAACCCACTTGGAATGACGCCGCACAACGCGCACCCGCATTTAAACAAAATAAACAACTTAACAAAAACACAACAATTTCCTTTTTCTTTTCCTTCCTTTTAGTGCAGCGCCCTGCATGCAACGCATACAGCACACTACACTGGGGGGACTTGAAGAGATAGGGAACCGCGCAAGCGCACGGGCCCACATCTCCACATGTGCCGACACAACAAGCCTACGTGGGCTTCTAGAAAGCGGCGCGGGATACCTCGTAATGTGACAGCTAATAACCGACAGGAAAGGGACGTCCGGCCAATAAGAGACGTCCATTCCCTGCTCCACGATCGCCTGCAGGTACGAGGTACAGAATAGTACAAGAAAGGACAGACAAGGACACGTGGACCAATAGCGAAGGTACAGCGCAACGAATGACAACGGCCTAATCGTACAGCCAGCTGTCATTCTCCCCTTGACCAATCACAGAAGACCTCAGGTGGCCTATAAATACCTGATGAGGTCAGACGAAGAAGGGGACGAACAATCAGAGAGAATTCATAGAGAAAGCTGTGAGAGATAGATTATAGTTGAAGCGCTGTAATAATCATATAACACTGTCTTGTAACTTGTCCCGATAAATAAGAAGTCCGTTCTTTCATATTATTAGTTCATTATCATTGTTATATCTTGATTATTAGATTGGTGTTTCTTCATTTCTTAATCGTAAAAACAAGGTTTGATTTCAGTAACAAATATTTTGAGGGGATAATTGCACAAATAAACATTTGTCTAAAGTCATTTGTAAAAATAAACATAGTATGCGTCTAAACAACAGGACGAGACACTCTTTGCGTCTAAACAACAGGGACAAGACACGTGTAAAGCCTTCAGATGCCTTAATTTTTAAGATCCCTGCGTCTAATCTTTAGACGCGAAAAAGAGTATGTTCTTTAGACACAATCCTTTTTCGCGTCTAAAGATTAGACGCAGGGATCTTAAAAATTAAGGCATCTGAAGGCTTTACACGTGTAATCGTCTGATTGGTAGACGCAAAGAGTGTCTTGTCCCTGTTGTTTAGACTAGGGGTGAGCAAAATGCTAGAACCGACCTGACCCGAGAATACCCGAACCGTACCGAGACCCGAAGATATTATAATTACGGAACCGAGAATGAAACCTTGAAGACGGTTCGGTTATCGGTCCCTCGACCGACGATTCCCTCGGTTCCAGAAGCAAAAACCGACCCGAGAATGAATACGTTGAAGACACCTCTGTGATTTGCAGCGATTGCAATTGCAAGAAAGACACTAGTTGTATCATTTAGTTATGGTGAGCATAAACAATAATGATCTTTGTCATCTTCCCCTTTTCCAAGCTGATAAAAAACAAACACTGAAGCTTACATTATTTGTTCCCTCATGATTGTTTTTAGCTATGCATGATGTTTAATTAGTTTTATGCTATATGGGTTTATACCATCTTTATTCTTTATTTTTAATGGGCTGATAATACAAGGGCACACCAGTTGTTCGACGTAATGTCCGAAACAAGGCATTAGCCTTTTTGTTGCACAATCCTACTGTACTATTTGTATTACTTAATACATAACGTTAACAGCCATGAGGGTATTGCCAACACAATTGGAAACCGAGGCATACAGGCTTAAAGATGTTGGTCAGATTGTCTTGAATGCCTTTTCTTTTAGCTTGAATGTCGGTCCCGGTTTTTTTCCCGGTTTTTAACCAACTCAGAACTGACCCGAACCGAGAACCGACTTGGGGGGATGTACGAGAACCGGCTCCAGAACCTAAACGACATACCCGGTTCGGTTCAGGTCCAAAATCGGTTCGGTTCTCGTCCGGGCCGATTATGCTCACCCCTAGTTTAGACACATCCTATGTATATTTTTGCAAATTACTTTGATCAAATATTTTTTTTTTTTTTTTTTTGTGCAATTATCCCGTATTTGAGCCAGTTTTTCAGTGGGGTAAAAAATTAAACAGTGGGGGTCCATGTCCGGATGATAGTAATAGAGTATAGAGTATATTGAATAAAAAAGGAGAGGTTAAGTTGGGGTGTATGACGCGTGTATTATGTATATAAATAGTTAAAACCAAGAGTATACACCTTAACGCAAAGTGAGAGAGCAGACCGGAACTGTTCGGGTGTAAGTGGCCCAAGCCCCAAAGGTGCCACATGTAATGTGAGTCAAAACTGACGGAAAATCACGTAGACGACAGAGCGTGCGCGCAAAAGGGTAGTGGTAGACATGAATACTTTTCTTTTCCTATTTATTTACTTTCTTTTTGTTTTTTAATTAACTTTTATGATTACGATTGATATAAAAAATACGTAGAATTACTTAGCGCTAGACGTAATGAATTCAATCAATATTGGTTCGTTTTAATAACCAGGATAGAAAATTTAAGAATACGAGACTGAGATGTTAGAATAAACATAAATAATCTATAATGGGATAATTGCACAAATAAACATTTGACTAAAGTCATTTGCAAAAATAAACAGAGTATGCGTCTAAACAACAGGGACGAGACACTCTTTGCGTCTAAACAACAGGGACGAAACACGTGTAAAGCCTTCAGACGCCTTAATTTTTAAGGTCTCTGCGTCTAATCTTTCGACGCGAAAAAGGATTGCGTCTAAAGAACAGACTCTTAAATTAAAGTGTCTAAAAAGGTTTAGACTCTTTAATTTAAGAGTTTGTTAACAAACTCTTAAATTAAAGAGTCTAAACCTTTTTAGACACTTTAATTTAAGAGTCTGTTCTTTAGACGCAATCCTTTTTCGCGTCGAAAGATTAGAAGCAGGGACCTTAAAAATTAAGGCGTCTGAAGGCTTTACACGTGTAATCGTTTGATTGGTAGACGCAAAGAGTGTCTCGTCCTTGTTGTTTAGACGCATCCTATGTTTATTTTTGCAAATTACTTTGGTCAAATGTTTATTTGTGCAATAACACCTAATAAACAAAATTCAATCATGCCACATGTCACTTATTCTCCCTATTTCAATTTTCTGGCTCCTCTCATTAGGACACATGACACCTTCTTAGATTTCTCATTTTCTTATTTTTTTAAAATCCATTCCATTTTATAATCAAAATCAATATTCTTAATATCAAACTTATGAGCTCTCTCTCTCTCTCTATAAACCCTTTGTATCTCCTTAATCAGTTTCTCCCTAAAGAAACACTGAATTAAACACCTAATTAGACGAGCACAATGAAGATATATTTTATTAATACTTGTCTGGATGATTACAAAGAACTTGAATATAAGAGAATACAATGTTTTGACTATAATCTTTCTTCCTAAGCTATTACAGAATTTCTCTAAGTGTTTATGTGTGTAAAACAGAATGATCCTCTCACTTGAGGGAGAGGGGTATTTATAGGCTTGGAAGGCGTCCTGTGATTGGCCCATTAGGAATGACAGTTGTCTCACGCGGGTCCTACATAGTTGAAAACCGTTAGAGCTGGGTTGCTGTTCTTTTGTGATTGGCCACATGTATTTTGCAATCGTCCTTTCTGTCCTTTTTTTGTACCTAGTACCTGCCAGAGATCATGGAGCAGGGAATGGCAACATCTGATTGGTTGTACATCCCTTTCTTTGTCGGGTCACATGTGGCATGTACTAGGAAACATGCGCAGGCTTCTGGAAGCTTTGATGAGCAGTTCTGATGATGCGTACTTAGATATGGGGCGGTGCGCACGTGCGGGTTTGACATCCGACTTTTCAGGACGTTATTCGTACTAAGTTGTTAAATGTGACATATAAATATCTAAATGTGTATGAGACTTAATTTGTGATAATTAGAGTCATTGGAAACATTAGCAAAGTCCAAAGTGTTATAAAGGCTTTTATTGGTAAACTTATAATCTATGACACCTAATAAACAAAATTCAATTATGCCACATGTCACTTGATTCTTCCTACTTCAATTTTTTTGGCTCCTCTCCTAGGACACATAGCACCATCTTAGATTTCTCATTTTCTCCTTTTTTTTTTTTAAAATAAAACACATTAATGAGATTTAATAACAAAAACCCATTTTTTAAAAATCCACTCAATTTCATAATAAAAATCAATATTCCTAATATAAAACTCACGAGTACTCTCTCTCTCTCTCTAAACCCTCTGTATCTCCTTAATCAGTTGCTCCCTACTATTGTAACCTTACGCATCTACCGTTTCAACGCACCAAGGTACATATCTTATTTCTAATTCTTCCTAAGTCTGTCTCGTTTGACCTGTCTTCTATTTGGTTTCAATTCAGAAACTCCATATGGATCTGTATATGAAGGCGATGGTCAAAAAGGTTCATTTGGATTTGATATTATTCAATTCTGACTTATGAGGTTATTTTCTCTTCTAATCCCTCAATTTAATATCGATAATCCATGTTATTGATTGATTAATAACCGCTTAAATCATCAGATCGAAGTCTCATATGTTTTCGCTGAGTGTGCGTCGTCTACGACTTCAACTACGATTCGTCCAAATCATCGACAATACGAGACTTTTAATAGAAATTACCTTTTGTCATAAAGGGATTCCCACGGGAGCCCGTGACGACTTTGTTCGCCTTTCAAAAAAATAGAAATTACCTACATATACAAGTTGTAATTGTGTTTTGGTCCTCTAATTTTGATATTAATTGGTGGTGTTATGTTTTTTTTCCTCATTCGGTGGTGTTAGGATGAAAAGGATGGAATGGTCACACAAGTAGATAATCAATGTCAGTAACTGTGTATTTAAATTCTTTAAACCTTTTTTTTTATTATTAAGTTTATAAGCTTTGTCTTTGTTTTCGATTTTATAGGAATTTCCAATATCAATTGGGATGAAGGGTCTGTATAGGTTTCAACTTTTATGGGAATTTTTTTAAAGAAATGGGTGTTCATCTTCGTTCTTGTACTTCGTTATGTATACTTAAAAAGATTGGACAATGTTATACAGAAAATTGAAGTTTCATTATTTTTTACAGTCTTTCAAATTTTACTTTTTCATTGTGCCTTTAATAGTTAGATTATAACAATGGTTTTCCTTGTGCTCATAAAAAAGTATAAGTAACCGGTATATGAAGAAAAATGTCGGAAGTTAGATTAGTTATTAATTAAAGATCTCACAAGATAGGTACACGGTTTGAGTTAGCATTCATTTTGTGCTTTAATTGAGAAATAACTTGTATCCATTAATAATATGATTCGTACCCTTCTTGCCCAAGCCTCTCCCCCCCCCCCCCCCAAAAAAAAAAACATGTGGCATCACGCTCTTGAGACCGCCACCTACCTTCTGAATATCCTTCCAAGCAAACTTCACAACTTTAAATCCCCCACCTCCCTTCTCTACAAATGCATCCCAGAATATGAGTATCTTCGTGTTTTTGGATGCCTTTGTTATCCTCTCACACCCTCCACTACAATTCACAAACTCAATTTCCGCTCTCACCCATGTGTCTTTCTTGGATACCTTAACAATCACCGGGGTTACAAGTGCCTTGACCTCACCACACATCAACTCATAATTTCCCGCCATGTACACTTTGAAGAATCTATCTTTCCCTATGCCATCCAATCCCCCACTACTACACCATCCTACGATTTTCTAAACCCCACAATAAACCCTTTAGTTTGGGATTACCTACAAAAACAATCTCAAACCTCGCCCACTGTTCCCAGCACACCTGGCCCAACTCCCCCAATCAATTCTCAAACCCCCGGCCCATCAACCACCAACCCAACCCCGCCCACTGACAATCCTCAACCGGCCAGCCCACCTTCACCCTCTCCTGGCCTTACCCACCTTCACTCTCCTCCGGCCCACTCTCATGACCCACCTCCTACGACCTCTCACTCTTCTGGCCCAGTTGATCCATCTTCTGGCCCAGCTCCTACGGACCTACGAGGACCGTCCCACACCACCGAGCCCTCACCATTCGTACCTGTCCCACCTCCTCCACCACGCACTCGCACCATTCACACCCGCTCCATGAGCGGTATTCACAAACCTAAACACCACTTTAACCTTCACACTTCCACCACTGTTCCTATTCCCAAGAACCCCCAGGTTGCCTTGTCCTCTCCGGAATGGTACAATGCCATGTCTAACGAGTTTAGTGCACTTATTAAAATAAAGACCTGGGAGCTTATACCTAGGACCCCCGATATGAATGTTATACGTTGCTTGTGGTTATTTAAACATAAATTCAGGTCTGACGGGAGTCTGGAGCGTTACAAAGCTCGTTTAGTGTGTGATGGCAGAAAACAGCAGACAGGTATTGATTGTGGTGAGACTTTTAGCCCGGTGGTTAAGCCCTCTACCATTCGGCTCATTCTCACATTAGCTCTCTCCAAATCTTGGTCTATTCATCAGTTGGACGTCACTAATGCGTTTCTTCATGGGAACTTGGAAGAGACAGTTTATATGCATCAACCCATGGGTTTTCGTCTCAAAGATTTTCCGGATCATGCATGTCGCCTCAGGAAATCCTTATACGGTCTCAAGCAAGCCCCTAGGGCTTGGTACCAGTGGTTCACTGATTTTGTCCTTATGCATGGATTTCAGCAAAGCAAGTCGGATAACTCTTTATTTACTTATCACCATGGATCTGATATTGCCTATCTTCTAATTTACGTGGATGACATCATTCTTACCACATCCACCGAAGCTCTACGCACACGGCTTCTTGATATTTTATCTGGTGAATTTGCAATGAAAGACTTGGGTCCGCTTTCTTATTTATTGGGCATACAAGTAACTCGCAATGGCGACAACATGTTTCTTTCACAGCAGGCTTATGTCAACGATATTATTCATCGGGCTGCCATGGATTCTTGTAAACCGGTCGCCACTCCGGTCGACACACAGTCAAAATTGTCTGCCTCTTCCAGTCCTCCTCATGATGATCCTTCCATTTATCGCAGTCTTGCCGGGGCATTACAGTACCTCACAATCACACGTCCAGACATCTCATATGCTGTGTAACAGGTCTGTATGTACATGCATGACCCACGACAGGATCATTGGAACGCGTTAAAGCGTATTATTCGTTATCTACAGGGTACTTCTGACCATGGGCTTCACCTAGGACCGGCTTCTAAGCTGTCTTTAGTTGCTTACACGGACGCTGATTGGGCCGGCTGTCCTGACACACGCCGCTCCACCTCTGGTTATTGTGTTTACTTTGGTGACAGTCTGATTTCCTGGTCTTCTAAACGGCAGTCTACTATCTCCAGATCCAGTGCTGAAGCTGAATATCGAGGTGTCGCTAATGTCGTGGCTGACATTTGTTGGATTCGTAATCTTCTTCTTGAGCTTCGCCTGCCTCTCACTCGCGCCAGCTTGGTTTACAGTGATAACGTTAGTGCCGTCTACCTTTTTGGTAACCCGGTGCAACACCAACACACCAAACACATCGAGCTCGATATTCATTTCGTTCGTGAACAGGTGCAAAGGGGTCACATTCGGGTTCTTCACGTTCCTTCTCGCCATCAGATTGCTGACATCTTTACTAAAGGTCTCCCGCGTGTTCTCTTCGAAGACTTTCGCTCCAGTCTCAGCATCGGTCCGCCAGATGCTTCAACTGCAGGGGTGTAATAATATGTAGCTATCTTTAGTAAATAGATTTGTAATCAATGTAACAATATCTCCACAATTATAGGAAATCTCAATTTTGTATTATAAATTATGGTGAATAATGAGAAGGATCAAGGTTTGACATACACTTTCAAGCACCGTATCATTTGGTCCTTTTTTGTTGTTGCAAACTTGCAACGACTGTTATTGCGAAAGTGTTTTGGTACTGCCATAGCTAATAAAATCGGAATCAAATGGAATTTGGAATCTAAATTGCATTTTTGTGTTTGGTTCGCAAAATTTCTTATAGTTAGAACCTGAGAATTTAACATTAATTCTAAATTCTAAACTAGGTTTATTCGCTGCGCTTCGCGGTAGAACAATCCTAATGCATTTAGGAGCATTTTTAGGTTGCAACATGAGAACATATTTAACAGCATTCATCAATAAAAAGGTTTTTAGTGTATACAAAAGAGAAGCATTTGTTATGGAGAACATATGATCAAAAGCATTTACATTTGCTTTTTCATGGTGGATGGTGAACACTGGCTGTTGCTGCCTTCTTTGTTCATTGTAGGCCTTTCTTAGTTCATTCTAGGTACCCGAGTCATTTGGTTTCGTTAACAGTGTCTGGGAATGTTTTGTTTCACTAATTAGTTATATTGTAGTTGTTGTCTACGTAAAAGCTGCCAGGAGCTGAAAGCATTCATTGTTCATCACATATGTACTTATGTAACATGTAGCAGGGCAGAAGAGTAATCTTTTTTTCAGTATGGTCTTTGTTGAGCCAATGCATGCTGGCCTGACTTCCGTCACCCTGTACGAACAATGTAAAAATGGTTTAATCAGTGGTGCAATTATGTGCTTTGGGTCTAGATAATGAAAACATATGGATTACGATGATCTTTCATATCATTTGTTATATATATATATATATATATATATATAGGATCCGGATATTTTGAAAACTCGTCTGAGCTGCGAGAACTTGAGAACTCCTCTGAACCAATCAGCAAGTGACACACCTCCATTTTGTAATATTTAGTAATTTTTTAATGTGAGGGTAACAATGTCATTTTACACTATTGAGGGTGGGTATTATAGTAATTTGCAATATCAAATGATTACTAAAGTTGTCATCCTCTCTCTCCCCATTAAAACTCTGTATCCTCTATCTCTCTCTCTCTTAATTCATTCATTATCCCTCCTCTCTCTCTTCTCTCTCTCACAAACACACATTCAAACACCCCAAAAAATAAAAATCTCAGATTCTTTTGGTTTTGATTAAAAGATCAACGAAGGCCAAGGCTCATTCATCCCAGATCTGTTCATCTTGTTCGTCACCTACTCACCTCCCCCATTATTAAGCCTTAGATGCACTGAGAGAAGAAGTCTTTACACTGATATGTCATATTTTTACTTAAACAGGTTGTGGATCTTTTCATCTTGTACTTTAAGATATGTCATATTAATAATAATAATAATAAAATCTTACCAGAGGATGAATGAGACTTAGCTGCAGAGCGTCTTTGTGGTGGTGGTTCATAGCTGTGGAGGTGGTTTTTGGTGGTGGATCTGTAACAGAAGACGGTGGTGGAGGTGGTTTTTCGTGGAGGGGTGGTGGTGGTTTTTGGTTGTGGATCTGTACGGTGGCTGGGGTGATGGTGTCTGGTGACTAAAGGGCCAGATTCGAACAGATCTGAATCTGTTTAAAGATCAACGTACGGACCAGGATGGTGGTGTTTTGATGATTAACAGGGGGGTTCGACGATGGTGGTGAAACAGGGGGGTTCGATGGTGGTGAAACAGGGGGGTTCGATGCATGATTGATCGTTTGATTTTGTGGATGTTTCAATGGTTGCAGATCCTAATGGTAAGATTATTATTATTATTATTATTATTATTATTATTATTATTATTATTATTATTATTATAAGTTTTGAACAATTTTTTTCCTTTGATTTTGTGTGAAGATGATGATGGAAGTATCTAGTGGTATTATTTATGTTATTATTATTATTATTTCTGATATTATTTGTGCATCAATGTAAAATTATTAATATTAATTTTTGGGGTTTTGTTAGGAGATGCTGTGAAGATGATGATGATGTAAAAACACTAGTGTAAAATATGAAATGTGTAGATGCTTGAGGTATAGATCTTTTGTAGTTTTGGTTTTTTACACTCATGTATTTTCTGTAGAAGTTTGGGGTATATATGTTGTTTTTGGGGTTTTTTTACACTAGTGTAATACAATGTATAGATGTTTTTTTTGGTGGGCATTTACTGTGGCATAAACATCAGTTTACACCGGCGTAAACATCAGTTTTACACCGGCGTAAACATGAATGTATAGACGTTTTTTATGTAAGAATACACCGTTTTAGTTTCACACACAGTGTGAACGTTTTTTTATTTAAGAAAACACCGATTAGTTTTACACACAGTGTAAGTATGAATGTATAGTCGTTTTGATGTAAGAAAACACTGGTGTAAAACATCAGTTACACCAGTGTAAATATGAATGTATAGTTTGTTTTTTAACACTTTGTGTATTTTTTTTTTTGTAAATGTTGTGTATGGCAGATTTTACACCATTTTATATTTTTTTTGGTTTGTTTTCTACACTAGGTGTATTTTTTTGGTTTGTATTTTTTGGAAGATTTACACCAGTGTAAATATGAATGTACAGCACCCCATCATCTAGTTTGTTTTTGTACAATAGTGTTTTTGTGTAGAAGTTTGTGTATAAGAGATTTACACTGGTGTAAAAAATTACATCAGTGTAAAAAACGAGAGTGATACTACAAAATGTTCAATCTGATTTTTTGTTTTAAAAAATTAAATTAATTAAAAAATAAAATAAAGTTTAAAAAATTAAATCAGATTATATTATTTTAATTAAAATAATAAAATAAACTTTAATTAAAAAAATAACATAATATTATATTATATCTTCTCTCTCATGGCTTTTTACTTAAATGCCCTTAATTGTACTTTAAGATAATAAAAAAATACTTAATATTCAAGTGAAGACAAAAATCCCAACTTTTGATCTCAACCATTGGATCATGAAGATCAAAGGTCCACAATGGTTCTCTAGTTCTCACAACTCATAGGAGTTTTCAAAGTATCCTAACCCTATATATATATATAGGGTAGGGATCCTAAGAGAACCAACCCCTATTTGAGAACTGAGAGAACCATTCTGAGCCACACATTTCATATAAAGGCAAAAAATTTTTTTTTTAATCGCACATTTTTATGCAAGGAATTTTTTTTTATTTTTTTTTGAATTTATACATATGTGTATATGACAATTATACATATGTATATATAGCAATTATACATATGTGTATATAGCATTTCAGCTATACATATGTGTATATTTCAGTTATACATATGTGTATATAGCATTATACATATGTGTATAATGCAATTATACACATGTGTATACTGAAAAAAAAATAAAAAAAAATTTCCTTACATATAAAACAGCGATTTTTGCAAAAAAAAAAAAAAAAAAAAAAAAAAAAAAACAATTTTTTTTTTTGCCTTAGAGAAATGTGTGGCCCAGAATGGTTCTCTAGTTCTCAATTTGGGGAAAGGTTCTCATTTGAACCAAATCCTATATATATATAGAATAAGGATAAATTAGAAACTCCCTTAAGTTGAAAAAACTCAAGAAACCCTATATCAACCCTTGATCTACTAGATCAATGGTTCAGATTCATCAACTTATTTTATAATATTAAAATAGTTATCTTTTTTATTTTTTTTAATTCAAAAGGGTAGTTTTGGAAAGTTAAATTAGAAAATGACAAAATGCATTGAGAATTGTGAAATACATCTTCTCTCTCCTGACTCTCTCTCTCTCCCCTCTCCTCACTTTTTCCTTGCTTTTACATTTTTTTAATTTTTTAACCTTTTTATAGGTAACAATCAATCAGATTTGTCTGTAACAACTTATGTGTTGCGTTGTAACGTGTTATACATGTCATTTGTATGTATTTACATTGTTACATTTTAAAACAGGTTACACTGTAAAAAGATGAATTTTACATATTTACATACGTATCGTAGTTTATGGTGCTTATGTAACCTGTTTTAAATTCAAACTCAAACAGAAAATAAAACTGTTGTAACATGTTATATGTGTCATTTGTATGTATTTACATTGTTACATTTTAATGGTGCTTATGTAACCTGTAAAAAGAGCAATTTTACATATTTACATACATATTTACAACCTATTTACATTTTTATGATTTTTGTTTGACATATATACACAATCAAATCAAATTCAAACTTCAACAGAAAATAAAACTGAACATTCATACCCAAAAAATTTCAAACTTTGACATATATTCAACAACACATATTTTCAAACATCTTTTTCATTCAACACAAAAAATCTAAGATCTAAAACCTAAAACCAAAATAATAATAATAATAATAATAATAATAATAATAATAATAATAATAATAATACAATGGATTGTTCTTTAAAGCATACTTCACTATCATTAATAACCTTCTTATCATCTCTTCCTTCATCCAAACACCTTCTTCCTAACCCCATTTTGTTTAGGCATCAGAACATCAACAAGACGGCTTACATTTATAAAGATCACAAAAATTAATATACTATATATTTTTTTAATTTCCATCCATGAAAACAAGATTCAAGTCAAACCTTGATCAGAGTTGTTCAATAACTATAGCCTTTAAGGGATCCGTTAATGACCAAAATAACCTAGGAATGGTTTTCTACCTGCAAAGAGTTAAAAACAAAATTAAGAAGAGGGTGGTCTAGTAATGAGACAGGTAACAAGCACTATTAAGATATATACAAGAGGTCAAGAGCACAGAATTAAGTAAATCTCATCAGTAGTCAGATTTATAACTTTTTAAGGACAAAAAAAAAACATTTAAAGGTCATAGATTTGCCATACCCAACTCAATAAACAACGAAGAATCTTCCTGCTCCTTTCACGTAGTTGAATGGCACCATCAAACTGCACATATCTTAAGTATATTAAAATCATAGAAAATGAAAAATATAACTTTGTTTCAGAGGTAGAGTACCCGGGATGGGCCTGAACTAAATCTTTTAGCATAAGATCTATGTAGATCTAAGTTTAATATAGGGTAGCTCTTGATTTTCCAGCTCTTTTATCCATGAACTGTTGTCACCATAAACACGTACAGTAGCTTTCCTCCTTCTAAAAGATGGAAAATAATAACAATAATAAAACTAATAATAACAATAATAATAATAACAACAACAACAACAAACATACCTGATTCAGATCTGTTGACCACTGCTCATCACCTCCAAAACCACCGTCGACCACCATCACCTCCAAAAACCACCATCACCATCACCTCCAAACCAACCGTAGACCACCACCCATCACCTCCACCTACCTATCTTCGCAACCACGAAAACCCACCACGTTCGAGATCCCACCCCCACCCCCATTCAGATCTGTTTCGAGATCCAACCCCCATTCAGATCTGTTTCGAGCGAGAGAGAGGAGTGTGTGTGAGAGAGAGAGAGAGAAAGAAAGAGAGAGAGAGAGAGAGAGAGAGAGAGAGAGAGAGAGAGAGAGAGAGAGGAGTGTGTGAGATAGAGACTAGTATGAGTGTGTGATGTTTATTTAAATTGTTGGTCAGAAATGAGATGGTGTGGTAAGGTGGAATGACAATCTTACCCTTCCTCACAAAAGAAAATATGGTGGATGTGGAAGGATGGTGACCATGAGATGGGTTTCAAGGGATTCTCCAACTCAACCAAGTTTCCTATGGATATATAGCCTATATATATATATATATATATATATATATATATATATATATATATATATATATATATATATATATATATAGGGTAGGGTTCAAATAGGAACCAACCCTTAAGTAGGAACTATAGGAACCAATCTAAGCCATCCATCTTCAATGACATGATTGTAAATAAGTAAAACTTTAATTAATTGTTATTTTAATAAAGGGGTATTAATGTCTTTTGTTCAATATCATTTATTAGGTAATTAATAAGAAACTCATGTATATTTGGAAACAACAAATTAGTGTTTATGGTATACCCAAACGTATTTATTGTATATACTATTAAAATTATATCTCGGTATATATACAACAGTGTACATTGGTGTATATTCGTTTTTTCATTCATCATCATCATCATCATCACCAACACAAGATATACATTGGTGTATATTCGTTTTTTCATTCATCATCATTCAACATCATCAACACAGATATACATTGGTGTATATTGGTTTTTTCATTTATCATCATCAACACAGATATACATTGATGTACACAGATATACATTGGTGTATATTCGTTTTTGAAGTGTACATTGGTGTATATCAGTTTTTTTTGTTCATTCATCATCATTATCAAACACATATATACAACGGTGTACATCAGTTATACATTGATGTATATCATTTTTTTCTTTTCATTCAACATCATCAACACAGATATACATTATGATAAGAAACTCATAATTTTCATACATTATGATAGCTTCGTCCAACGTTCTAAACTTGGCACCTACAAATGGTTTAACATCGTCTGGTACAACAGGCGTCCAACATCTCGTCTCACCGGGAGACTCATATACGTTGCTCGACGAGGAACCTACAATAAAAAGTGTAAAATTAAAAATGAATTTTACAATATTTAAAAAATATAGTTAGACATGCTACAACTCATATACGGTACACCTGTGTATAATTGAGTAACACACAGGCTGTGTCATACTGCACATTCCATTTTTTATAATGAATATACACCTGTGTATATTTAACGTCAAACAAAATACTACCAGTTTATTATAACGTCTTTTACCACCTATAATACACTTGTGTATAATAATTAATAGATTTGTTGTTATACACTAGTGTATAACAACTAAGAAACTAAGAACAAATCTTATTGTATCTGTACAACCCCAATAACTATATATGATACACCAGTGTATAACTCTTTACTCATTCCAATTCTGTGCGTAAAATATGACTTACAGAATACAAAACAATTATTTTGCAAATCAATAATAAACCACACTATACGGCTAATCCAAATAGAAATCACAAAAAAACGTGATTCTCGCACGAAAAACAATTAAAAAAATAAAAACAATACATAAATACCTTGATTTTCAACACTATTTAGAAACAAAGCTTGTGATTGTGTTTCATGATCTTCTATCACATGAGATTGTGATTCAATGTTTTCATGTATAGAATTATTATCCATAACTTGGAAATCTGAATCGTTGGCTGATTTTAGATTCTTTTAAATCGAAAGTTTTTTCAATTCAATAAATTTAAATCTTCTGAATTCGACTGGAAGTTATTTCGATTCAATCAAATTCAATCGAACGTGTTTTTTTATTTGGGATTAGAGATGATAATAGGTTGAGAGATTTAAGGAAAGTAAAAAAAAAACTTGCATATTAATTACAGGAAGATAATTAACTGCCATATATAAAACTTTTAATTAAATTAAAATATAATATTTAATTGTCTAATTACATAACTACCCCCTAGATCAAGATCAAAGATGAATGGCTCAGATTGGTTCCTAAGTTCCTAACTAGGCTCTTGGTTCCTATTTGATCTTTTTCCTATATATATATATATAGTGTAAGTATATATAGAAAACCCTTCAAAATGGAAAAACCCCAAGAAGCCCATCACTTGGTCCACAATGTGCCACCTCACCCCTGCCACTATCAATACATATTATATGTTAAAGGGTTGTTTGGTCTTTTTACATTCATAGTCTGTCATTAGTCATAGTCTATAATAAATGCACTTTTCTCTCCTCTCTCTCTATTATTATTATTATTATCAATTCATCTTTCTTATTTAATCACAAAATCAGAATTACACCTTCAAACTTCATCTCTCTCTCTCTATTATTATTAATAAGCTTCATTAAATCACCTACCCTTACTAAATGCGATGGATTTTAACATATCTTCAGTTCATTCAATGTCCGATGATGCTGACATCGAAACAAGGAATATTAATATGGTTGTTCAGGGTGTAAGCGAGGTCGAATCATCTGAATCAGAAGGTATGTTTGGATTTTTGGGTAAAACAAACATTCTTTACTCTTTTTTTTGTGTTAGGTTTGAGTATTTTTTTCGCACAGTAGATCCATGCATATATATATATATATATATGTATGTATGTATGTATGTATGTTAGGTCACATGAGGTTGTTGGTGTTTTTCATAAATCATTTTTTAAATTTTTTGTTGTGTTTTTTGGTTGTGTTTTTATAAGGGGAGGCCATATACAAGCATGGAGATTCACCGGATAAAAGATGTGGTGGTGTATTTATTGGGGTTCCAACTGATGCAGGGGAAGGATCGTCTTTTAGCTCACCCTTGTTTAGCCCAGTTAACCAGCAAGCTTTTGATCATGGTCATAGTGAAGGTTTGTGTGCCTTTTCCCCTGTTTTTTTACATGGATGCATGTTTTGAATACAGTGTACTGATCATGGTGATGATCATGGGGTTTCAAGATGATTTTGTTTTTGTAGCTGATTTTGATATATTTTGGACAATCATGTTAAAATGTAGGTGGTACAGAAGCATCCCATCATTATGTGATTGCAACTCCTAACGGTACCCAATTTTGGATACCTAACGTTAACCCGAGGTTCGTACCTGTACACAACAAATCTTTTGCAAGTTTCAAAGATGCATTTGCGATGTACAGGGAATATGCTTATCAAGGTGGATTCTGTGTTAAGAAGGGCCAAACTAAGGTGTGGATGGGCATTGCAACACAAGTACTTACGTTGTGCAAAGTATGGGACACCTCAGTTAAAGAGAACATTCGACACATTAGATGAAGCGTCGGTGAGGCCACGCAGCACTTCATTCACACTCTCCAAGTGCAAGGCTCATTTGTTACTTGCAATCAGTGGCAAAGGCTCTTGTTATACGATTAGGGGTTTTAATGATATTCATAACCACGCGCTTCTTGATTCACATAACCGTGATCTCACAAAGGTTTCAAGGAAACTATCATATTCCACTAAACAGTTTATCCACAACATGAGCCCGAATCGGATAGGTCCTGTCAAGGCACACAGGTTTTTAGTGTCGCTTAAAGGTGGGCACCATAATGTCAACGGCACTGTCGTAGACTTCAAGAACTTCAGCAACCAGTTAAGAATCTTTATTGGCGACCGTGACTCCACGCTTTTCCTGGAACGGTTGCGTGAGCGCTTTGACAATCTGCCTGATTTCTACTTTGATTTTGTTGTTAAAGAGGGGAAACTACATTCCGTGTTTTGGGCGGATGAGATATCCAAACTTAATTACAAAACTTTCGGGGACGTCCTTGCGCTTGATGCAACTTACCACACAAACAAGTAAGGTTTTTTTCCAATATATATACACGTCACCTTCCTGAGTTTGTTTAACATGCTGTTTGGTTCCAATAAATACACGTATGAACTGTCATTTGTTCTCGGTGTCTATATTATTAAAGTATGAGACATCAGCCATAACCCACCTGAGCTGGGCTGCTGGACAACATTATTTTATAATACCTGTTTTGGCACTGCTAACACATGTACAACTAATGGCTGACACAAGTTAGTTAACTGTTTTAGCATAACACATGTTACTTATTCAGCATATATGTTATCTTTTTCCGGATGCCTAATTTTTCTGTTCTGCCCATGTAGGTACAACATGATTTTTGTACCGTTTACCGGTGTCGACCATCATAAGCAATGTGTTACGTTTGGGGTGGGGTTGATAACAAACGAAACAATTGAATCGTATGTTTGGCTGTGTCAGTCTTTCTTAAAGGCACACGGTTCTCAACCCGCACTAGTGTTAAGTGACCAGGACCCGGCGATGCTGCAAGCCATACCCCAAGTTTTCACGGAGTCTCGTCACAGACTATGCATGTGGCATATCATGAAGAAACTGCCGTTAAAGGTTTGTAATACGGTGCCGTGTTTCCCTCCTGGCTGCGCAAATTAAAATGCATGTCACTCCCTATAATATGAATATCAACCTAACCACGTTCTCATTGCAATTTTCAGGTATCCGGTGACCTTCTGAATAAGACAGATTTTCGTGCCTGTATCCACCGATTGGTGTGGAACATTTACATCAAACCATCGACGTTTGAGACACGTTGGCAGGAGCTTCTCGACACATTTGAAGTAAGGGATAATCAGTGGTTGCAGGACATGTTTGCAATTAAAGAGTTATGGGTTCCAGCTTACTTCAGGGAGATTCCAATGTGCTGCCTAATGAAAACAACATCAAGGAGCGAGAGTTCTAACGCAGCTTTCAAGGTGAATTCTACGAGCGCCAACACGCTTGTGCAGTTTATGCTATGCTTTGAATCGAGGGTTGATAGCCAACGTTATCGCCAGAGGGTGGCTGAGTACAAGACTTCGTCTACTGTTTTTGTTGGTACCATGGAGTTACCAATCGAGCAGCATGCCTTCAGCTTGTATACGCATAACTTGTTTAAAGAGGTCCACAAGGAGATCACGAAGGGTAAGTTTGCTTGCTACATTTCCAACACCACCCCACAAGAGGATGTCTTTGTTTTTGATGTCACACACTTGGACCGTTGTCGTGATGTTACTAACGTGTACCATGTTAGACATTTTAGTTTTAAGTGAATGCGAAGGTTTACGAACCTTTGCCTTAAGTTTTCAATACACTGTTTTTTAATTGCACTAACACATGTATTTTTTCTACCACTACAGGTTAGGTTCGATCCATCAGACCACACAGCTGAATGTTCCTGCAGGGGTTTCATCCGCATTGGGTATTTGTGTCGCCACGTTTTCTGTGTTTACATGGTGAAAAAGGTTGACCGTATCCCTACCAGATACGTTTCTGGGAGGTGGTTGCGTGACGTGCTTCCAAAGAAAGTTTTCTCCATTTCTAGCCGCTATGGTGTTGATTGCCACCCAGAATCGATACTCAGGAATGAAATCCTTGAACTAGTGACCGAATGCGTGGATGTTGCAAGGAGCGATGAGAAGTCACTTAGTGACTTAGCTGAGCAGCTTCGGATGATGAAACTTAACTTGCTAACAAAAGAGCCAATCTCACCACCTGAACCGGAGACAGATGAAGCTGTTGTCGAAGATATAATTGGTCAATCCATTGACTGTGAAGTGGCTGTTGCTAACCCGGACGTTGTCCGAAATAAGGGTTGTGGGAAAACTAGGCGCATTAGCGGTCCCTGTGAGAAGGCGTCAAAAAAACCACCGAAGATGCAAAAGGCCCCCCGTCTATGCGCCAAGTGCAAGAAGTACGTGACTGATCACGACTCAAGAAACTGTGAGAAGGTCGCCGCGATGAAGAAGGCCAAGGAGGCACGTAACTCGTCCGTTGCACCACCGTAGCTTTTAAAATGTAACGCATTACGCCGGTAGGTATGTATATAAATAAGTTGCACTTTTTGAACTGTGTTACGTACTTGGTAACATGTCCTGTTTTGTGCTTCAACTACCTGTTATGTCCATAACACAGTTATTTGTTGCAACTACCTGCATGATTAGGCGGTGCGCATAATTTCTAGGGGTGTTTATGTTTAATGTTTTTTGTGTACGTGGGTTGTTTTTGGAAGGACGTGGATGTAAATGTTTTGTAGTGGTTTCTGTTATGACATGCCACTTATTAAACTCTTATGTTTTTTGGTTGTTTATTTTTTTTTAATCTTACGTCACGCTGCTGCATTAGTGTGACATTGAACGACACAGATGTAAACAACTAGTTGTCAGGAACAGCTTAACTAAACTGCACAAAATAAAAAAACACAGTGTACAACAATAACATGTGTTAGTACATCATAATCATGCTGGAAACCAACAACTAACACATGTTTTTGATGTGCTAACATGTGCTAACTTGTAAGCTTTTAATAACATGTGTTAGTGATTGGTGATTGGCACAAGTTATTGTAGTGTGCTAACATGTGCAAGTACAACAATAACCTGTGTCAAGCCAGTTATCAACACATGTTATGCAAGGCCTATAGCATGTACTAACATATGTAAGCCTTACATGATATGTGTTAGTTAATTGGATTTGACACAAGTTATTGGGTGCTATCATGTGGTAACATGTGTTAGTGAAGGGTTCTTACCACAAGTTATTTTTATGGGTAATATGTGCAACCACAACAATAACTTATGTCAAGCCAGTCACTAACACATGTGCAAAGTAAGCCATACATGACATGTGTTAGTTATTATGGTTGACACAAGTGGTACTAGCACATGTAAGCCTTACATAATATGTGTTAGTTAAGTGGATTTGACACAAGTTATTGGGTGCTACCATGTGGTAACATGTGTTAGTGATGGGTGCTTACCACAAGTTTTTTTTTTATGGGTAATATGTGCAACCACAACAATAACTTGTGTCAAGCCAGTCACTAACACATGTGCAAAGTAAGCCTTACATGACATGTGTTAGTTATTATGGTTGACACAAGTGGTACTAGCACATGTAAGCCTTACATGATAGGTGTTAGTTAATTGGATTTGACACAAGTTATTTGGGTGCTTTTTATGTGGTAACATGTGTTAGTGATGGGCACAAGTTATTTTCATGGGTAATATGTTCAACCACAACAATAACTTGTGTCAAGCCAGTCACTAACACATGTGCAAAGTAAGCCTACATGACATGTGTTAGTTATTATGATTGACACAAGTGGTACTAGCACATGTAAGCCTTACATGATATGTGTTAGTTAATTGGATGTGACACAAGTTATTTGGGTGCTTTCATGTGGTAACATGTGTTAGTGATGGGTGTTTGCCACAAGTTATTTTTATTGGTAATATGTGCAACCACAACAATAACTTGTGTCAAGCCAGTCACTAACACATGTGCAAAGTAAGCCTACATGACATGTGTTAGTTATTATGATTGACACAAGTGGTACTAGCACATGCAAGCCTTACATGATATGTTTTAGTTAATTGGATTTGACACAAGTTATTTGGGTGCTTTCATGTGGTAACATGTGTTAGTGATGGGTGTTTGCCACAAGTTATTTTTATTGGTAATATGTGCAACCACAACAATAACTTGTGCCAAGCCAGTCACTAACACATGTGCAAAGTAAGCCTTACATGACACGTGTTAGTTATTATGATTGACACAAGTTATTGTTGTGCTATCATGTGGTAAGCCCAACAAACCATCACTTGGTCAACAATGTAAGCCTTGCATGACATGTGTTAGTTATTTGGATTTAACACAAGTTATTCTACCTATGTGGTAACATGTGTAAATGATGGGTGTTTTCCACAGGTTATTTTTATTGGCTAATATGTGCAACCACAACAATAACTTGTGTAAAGCCAGTCACTAACACATGTGCAATGCAAGCCTTACATTGCACATGTGTTAGTGGAATATGATTGAGACGGGTTAGTGTAGTGTTATCATGTGGTAACATGTGTTTAGTATTGATATGTTCTTGACACAAGTTATTTGTTTGTGATAACATGTGTTATGACTGGGTTGGCATTACATAACACATGTCAACATAAGCAGTACTTCATAAACGACACCCTATCATACTTTACCACAAGGATTACAACATAAACAACACCATATCATACATTAAAACATACTATGCTATTACACAGGGATAGATTTAAGGATACTACATCACTTGGCTTTATTATATATACGCGTCAGTTAAGTTACCAACGTCTGCTAAGTCACCAAATGACACACAATCAAGCCATGGTAGCATACTCCCCTATCATGGGGAAAACTCGGATGGCGAGGTACTTTCCTCTCCTTCCCACGGGTTATGGCTAGCCCACATGGCAAGGGTGTTCGGTGAGTTAGGACACAAAGCACACCCACAATACTCATGGTCTCCGTCTATGCTCGGGCACACGAAATCCTTAGAGCACCCTTTACAACTACAAGGTGGGATTGGCTTGACCGAGGTGACGCTTTCGGGAGAGCTTTCAACCGCTATCACCGCCTCATCGGGTTCTTTTTGCTTTTTTGGGAAGCCTTTGGCTTTTTCGGCTGAGTTATGATCACCGCCGCCCTGTTGAGTGGGGTATTCTTCAATGGCCTTTCCAACATCACGCATGGCAACATCTTTAGGTGAGCTTTCCTTTTCTTGTTCAACCTTATGACGTTTTGCGGGAGGGGTGGGTGATTGAGATGCCATTTTTTGGTGTGTGTGTGTGTGTGTGTGTTTGAACTTACTAGTATGCAATGGGTAAGTAAAGCTGATGTAAAGTTCATGTATTAATAGGGGAGAGTATTAGAAATGGTAGGTTAATATCATTTAAGGCTATTTAAAAGTTTGATTGATGTCATAGATGTCATAATGTAAATATGCAATGGTAGGTTCTTTGTCTATTATTATAATATTCTTATGTGGTAAAGAGACAAATAGCTTTTTGTCAAATCAAATCTAAAAAGGTGATAGATGTCATGTCCTTAGATGTCATAATCTATTAAAATATCCTTTTATGTTATTGTACTTGTGATATTAAAATATCTATTTTAACAATATCTAGTTGATTTTGAACTAATCCTTCTTGTACATTTAGTATTATAATAAACCCTTTTAAAGTTTTGGTTTCCAGCAGTTGACATGATATTGTATCCATTTTAAAGGTTAATATAAAGCTTCATTGACAATCTAGTTGATTACATACGTTAGTCAAGACCAAGAAAAGACCCCGGGGGGCTAACTTACATATTTTTGTCACAATACAGTTTCTGATCCTGCTATGACTAATTGAACCTACATCTAGGTTACCAAAATAAACATTGTTTGTTCTAGATAATAAAGAGTGCAAGCCTTAAGGCAACAACCAAAAAGCATAATAATAAACCCCCCCCCCCCCACTACCCCCAAGTGCCCACACCGCAAACTAACCCTTCCTCAACGCTTCCCTCCCAACCTTCTCCTTCAGGGTATTAACATCTGAGCAGAGGATGTGGGCTGCATACTTTGTGCGTAGCCTGTTCAGCTCCCCTTCTTTCTTCTTCCAGTGTGAACTGAAGTCGCACTCAAACGGCACATGCATACCCAAGAATCTCTCCATATGTCGCATCATAAAGACGGCGCAGTCCGTTCCATTCCCTGCTACTGCCCAGTCCACATCGAGCTTCTGGATTGCTGCAGCGTCAACCGCGTTCGCCTTTGGGTGTCGAATCGCCGTCAGGAAGTTCACAAACATGATTTTCTGCAGGTTGTTACACGTGTTAGTGTCATACCAAAAGGATTCTTAATATTCAAGGCACGCAATGAACTTACGTATTTATATGGCACATCCATATGGTTGAAGATGCTGCTGTCTCGGAACCCACGGCGGCCTCTCTTTTTATCACTATCAATCAGCAATATCGCGACATTGCGAAGCTCAAACACCAACAAGTAGAAATGGCCGTTCTCAAGAATAGGGAACTGGACTATGTCATATTTCCTGAAGTCCGTGATCTTATGGTACACCGGGATAGCGGCATTCATGTTGCTTGCAAACTTGTCATTTCTTGTTAGGGGATCACAGTTTTTATCATTGAGCATCCTCGGAAACTGTGGGTTCAACAAATACATAATATGTAAGTTCAATATTCATAAGATAATACAAGGTACAAACTAATTTTATATAATAGTTACCACAGCTTTAGTTGATATAAACAGGCGAAGTTGCGTGTCATCTGACTTTAACGTTTCTTCATAATTAAGCACCTCAACCCAACAATCGACAATGCCATCCAGAACCCGCTGACCTGGCTTTAGCGACTTAAACATCCCACGTGTGGCTTCCACATTAGAACCGCTTCTAAACAACACCTCCCTACATATGTATTATGTATTATGTGTTAATGTTACTGACAAAAAAATAAGGAAAATATGCGCAACATACCGCGACAGCGCATCGGGATCATCTGCAACGTCAGCCTCTTTTCCTTTCCCAGCCCTGTGTCACAGCCAAAAGAAATTATGCTTCGAACGCTGGAAAAAAAGTATTACAGGACTATAGTACACCTATACACTAAACATACAGCTCTGCTTGAACTTTCCTCCTAGCAAACGTCCCAAACAGTTGATGCATCCACCCTTCATCTTGGCATATGTAGCCTAGGGGTGTTCTTCGGGTTATTTTTTCGGGTTTCGGGTTTTTCGGGTCGGGTTTTTCGGGTTTTTTTGTTGACAAAAATTGACCCGATAACCGAACCATTTAAAGTTCGGGTTGGTCGGGTTGAGGTTATTCGGGTTCGGGTTAGTTCGTGTCGGGTTGTTCGGTTTTCGAGTTTATATGTAATATGAAAAATGTTTTTTTTTTCTTGCAAAAATATCATGAAAATTCACGTGATACTAAGAAAAATATTATCAAAACTTAAACATTATTTAACGACATGATATAATAGTGTTTAAAATTCCTAAAACTTGATGTTTAAGATGTCAAATAATCTAAACTTAAACACATCTATAAAAAAAAGACATTACATGTTCGGTTTTTTATTCGGGTTTTGGATTTCGGGTTCTTCGGGTCGGGTTGTTCGGGTTTTTTGTTAGGGAAAATTGACCCGATAACCGATCCATTTAAGGTTCGGGTTGGTCGGGTTTTTGTTATTCGGGTTCGGGTGACCTCGAATTCGGGTCGGGTTTCGGGTTTTGGATAAAAAAGAACACCCCTATAATGTAGCCCCACACTTGTTCGTCATTTTTTGTCACACCTTCCAGCAAGTTCACACCACGTATGATGAAAGGAGATTTGTGTACGTATGTCACGGTTCTTTCCCGAAGTGGATTTCTCTTTGCCTTGTCGAGTTCAGCAATAATTTTTTTCCTATCTGCCTATGTTAGATTACCATCATCATCATCCTTGGTTGTTGAACCGCCAACGTCATATTCATTGTATACGCTACTATTGGCGTCATAGGAACTGACAGGCAAAACCATCTTCAAAGGTAAGGGTGTTTCCACGGTTTGCTCGGACGTTGTACACGATGTTATGATATTATTATTTACTTTTAGTTACACTAATAACATATTCAACAAACATACAAAAACATACATACGAAAACAGATATCATACCGTGGAGAGCAATATTCGTGCCTTGACCAAATTCTTTCTGATTGCTTATCCCCTCTTTCTTGTCCGTCACAATATCACCATCTTCTAGTACTGTTGCCAACTTTTCATTACATGGACCTAGGAAAACAAACATAGTTAACATATGTATGATAGACGTTTTACGTTGTGCTCTCCGCCTGCCAACAACAAATCTGTATAATACTTGGTGTCCACTTAGCATCCTGATCTAATTGCGTCAGCCCAACACTAAAACTTGGCATATCGTAGTCGTCCACAACCGCAGCTTGCTTAGGTGGCACCTGTACCGATTGATCTGCTGCTGATCCAACATCATGATGCGCATTTGGGCTAGGCGGCGTCTGCACCGGTGGCGCGTATGTTGAGGCACTTGCTGTTTGACTAAGATCATCTGCACGGGACAAAATTGGCATAATCAATCTGATAAAGCAACAACGGATAAATCCAAACTTACTTATTTGACAAAGGGGCCGAGCAAAACTTACTCTTGGGTTCTTTTGGGGGTGTACTCGGGTCTGGTCGCTTCTCGTCATGAACTGGAGCGTACGCCGTCCCATGTTGTGTATCATCAGACGGACAAGTTCCAGGGTCAGCAGTTGCTTTGTCATGTGTTGGATCGCCTATGCAGGAAAAAAAAGATAACAATTACTAACACATGATACTGAATAAATAAGACAAGTTAGCACATGGTTGAATAGCTAACATACTTTCTTCCTCTACCATTGGATGCATATCTGCTGTTACCGGTGCTTCGGCATGTACTGTAGACAATTTTGCGCTCTTGTTAGTGTCATGAACACTAATCCCGGTATCAATAGTCGATGGTCCGCTGTTAGGATCACGTGCAGCCTTGACTTCTTCCAACACCTTTCCTATTTAGACAAAAAATGTGTCACTAAAACAAGGATTAACACATGTTAGCAACCAAGTAACACATTTTTTGTACAAGGAAAACTAACCTGGAACTGTCTCTTCCACCAATGCATCATCTACTGGCCCAGATTTGTTATTCCTTCGACCTGGGGATTTCACACCTTGCATCATCCTGATCATCGACCTGCTCAACCCACCAGATTTCGGTGACTGAATGCTTACATCAACTGGATCCATGCCCAGGTTATAACTACTCGGTTCATTCACAACAGATACCTCACCTGAAACTTTTGTCACGGCGAGAAAAATTAACATGTGTATTTTTCTTAACATTAGAAGGGATAACAATTTTATTCGACAACTTACCTTTACCCTTGCTCGGTACATCAACAATGGGTACTACAGGGCCCACTTCCTCACATACCGCCTCACCGGGCATTGTCTTATCAATCTCCATCTTTCTATCAACCAAGTTGCCCTTCTTAGACTCAAGCAAGATCTTTCGGTATTGGCTGTCCACTGGACTAGCATCGCTGACATCATCATTGCCAAGTATACTTTTTTGGCGAGCCTGCATAGGTGTTGTTAATGGCGACTTCTCTGTCCCCACGGTTAACTCATCCAATCCACCAGCAACGTCATGCTCTATTGCACCACCTGCATCGGTCATCGCTTTTACTCATATATAAAGTCATGCACATACAATAGTCGTAAAAAATACGTTTTTCATTGCTAATGTTAATCACAATTAGAGCTGCTTACCAGGAACAGAATCCTCTTGACCGGCAGGAAGCTCTGACGCAACCTGTTGGACGGTATCCGTATCTTCCGGCATTTTCCCCAAGTCTCCCAGTACGCATGCTATGTTTTGTGATACCGTATCACGGGCTTCAACTTCTCTATTCTTCCACTTAGGTACCTCCTCCATCAGGCTCTCATACCTCGCCTTGACTGCAACCACCTCTGCGCTATCTGGATGCTTATCATACAACTTCCCAATCGCTGATTCAATACGTTTCTTGGTCTTCACCACAAGATCTAATAACTTATCAACCGCCACAACTTTTTCCTGCCAAACAGGTGGGCGGGGCCATAAATGTTAAAGTAGAACAAGATTTCCTATAAATAATATTATACAATAAGAACACTATTTATCGTTTTTGGAGTCTAAAAACCTGAATGTTTGGTTCGTCTGGTCCGGTCTTGACTTTTTCACAAGATGACAACCCCTTGAAGCTACCTGTTCCAAACCCACCGTTTCTTATTTCTAGCTTTTCCCTGTCTCTTAGCCGTTGGAAATTCCAAAACGTCATTGGATACACAGAGTCATCAACGTCAATCCCGGCACATGTGACACAATCCACATACACAAGCTGCAGGTTAACAAATGTTAGTACATATGTTAACACATGTTATAAGCAACAAAATGTCAAATCAGTTTTAAGGTTTTTTAAGCGACAAAGTTACCGTGAGCAATGCGATGGGCCCAGCAAATGGTGTCTGTTGTGAATCTCTATTCCACCCCTTTTTGCAAGTCCTCAACTTGTCCACTAATATGCCACACCAATCCACCTTTGAAAATTCCATATTATCCCTTAGATACTCAATTATTGAATCCTTCAAACTTCCTTGTTTGTGGCATTCAACCATTACAGTATAGAAGCACATCAGAAAATCTAGACGAAAGTCAAAGCTATCAGCTCCTTCAGACTCATTCTGGATCATATCCACCATTTGTTTAGGCGTAACGTACTTATTCTCCGGGTACCTCTTACGCCACTTTGCTATTCCTTCGTCATACTTTGGCAACCGTTCAAAAGAATTGAATGGAACCCCTCCACGTGGAATACCAAGTACCTTCTCAACCACTTCTTCGTCTATAACAATCTTCCCGCATGGCAATGTCATCTCTAGCGTATCAGGGTTGAAATTATCAACCACATAGTGCCCCAACTTGGCTGGTATACCGTCCATCTTAAACTTTAACAACTTGCCGAACCCCAATTCCTTCACAACCAATTGTTGTTCGTCACTTAACACTTCGACGCATCTAGCAAATTGTATGGGCGAAGACCTGGTCCGTATTCCATTCCATTCATTCTTTTTTGCCCTTTTTCGTTGTCTGCCGGGTTCAACTCGCTGCTTCGTTGTCTCCACTTTTTCAGCCCTTTTTCGCTTAACAGCTGTACCTCGCCGCGCCTCCCTGGTTCCCCTTTTCATCACAACTGGCGGCGTAGAACTTTCAATTACCCTTGACCCAGAACGTGTTACCCTAACTGCCCTGCCAGTAGTCTCTGTTACACTCGCCCTCGTCCTGCCTGTAACATGTGTACGTCTAAGTCAGAATACACATGCATGACCTATCTAACACATGTTAAGGTATATAATAAATGACTGGTACCTTTAGTCTCTTTGCCAGGTGTTTTGCTGCTGACCACAATAACTGACTCTTTGCCTTCACACAAACATGTGTCATAAAAAAAAACCCAGGACCACATAATAGAATGTGTTAATAAGAAAACAAACAAACCAAACCTTTATCCTTTCCTGATGAACTAGCATATGTGGCCCCTACTGTTGCTTTTTCAGTGCTCCCTTTACACACATCAAACATATCAACCAACACAACACAACACATACATACATAAAAAATCAACAAAGAACATACTCTTCAAAATATTACCTCTCGTTTGCCTCTTTAATGCACTTAATGGAGTGTCAGAATCATAATCTTCAAAATATAAAACAAAAACATCAGATTATAAGATTTTAAAGTTTCTATTTGATTTTGTCAAAAAGGGTTTCATACCTAGTGTACGTTTCGTTTCAGTAAATGTGGACTGAGATGGGCCATCATCCTTTAAAACACCTCTGTCATATGTTGAGTCATCAGACACAACAACTACATTCCGATCAGAACGGTTTTCCTTCCTGAAAATAATAATCATACACTGTTAATCATACACTTCAAACATAACAATGTAAATTTAATAAAAAAAACAAATTAGCACATAGGGGTTTCAAGATTTTTGAAGTTTTTTGACGATTGACAATTATAACTAAGATAATGCACCAATACATAAGAGTATAACATCCTCACTAACAAACCCTAGCAATAATGATATAATAATAATCATCAACGACTCACCCTTTTTTGGAGGATTTTTTGCTTTTCTGACGTCGTCGCCACCAGAGAGGAGAGAGGTTAAAGGATCTCATCTTCGTTTTGTTACTTCTGGATTGCCTGGTTTTGGTTGATGTTCTATTGTTATTACTAAAGGGAAGAATCTGTTTTTGAAAGAGAGGAATTGTGTTTCACTGAGAGAGAGAGAGAGAGAGAGAGAGAGAGAGAGAGAGAGAGAGAGTGTTTTGAATTGCTTTTGAACGAGAGAGATGAGAGAAGGTTGATATGATATGCATGTCAGTTACACAGACAGAGGCATGGTAAATTACCCCTCTACCCTTGATCTCATTTGTTACCACAAGATATCTATTATAATATTAACATTAATCAAGGACCATTGATCTAGTTAGATCAATGGTCACCATTGGGTTTTCAGGGTTTTTTCAAAACTTAGGGTTTCCATATTATCCATACCCTATATATATATATATATATTAGCAATAGTTCTGTTTTTCACTGATATTAAAACCGACAACTTTTACAAGTGGGAGGCGAGTAAACGGGCTACAAGTTGTGTTGCACTACCTCCTTTTGAATAGAAAAACCTACTCTATTAAAAATAAAACTAATGTCCTTCGTCGCTGGGAAGTTACTCTGCACCACCTTTTGAACTCTTTTTAAGAACCGGATTGCTTCGGGGGCTAGACCTCCAAATGTGTCAAAAGCAAATGGTACAAAGACCTGCTGGTTCTCCAGACAGGCAACTTCATGTTTGGCAACTTTCTGGGATTCTGCTCTCAAGGTTGCTTGCCCTGCCACAAACCCCGAACCCGAATCTCAAAGTCCCACCAACGGAGACACCCCTGTGAGATCAACACACGCATGTTTGCCTTGTGCCCATCCGAACACGAGGACATCTGCTGGCCTTAGGGTAGACCGCCCTTCCCGTCAAAAAGTTAACCGGGGCTTCTTTCCTAGCCGAAATCCCTGCCCTTCGTAAGACGTCCCATAAAATATCCCTGACCAGATCATGTTTGTATTTATAAATATATGAAAAATTAAATTCATTTATTATAAATATATGATAACTTCAAATCATGTATATGCATATGTTTATTGTTAATGCTATTTATTCATAACAGATAATGCTTTAATTTCAATTTACTGTAAATCTAAAAAGGCTATAATTTCTCATGATTTTACAGGTACAACCTAAACACATAGCAAGTCAAAAAACTGTATGATGAAATTAAGGCTGTCATTTTACCCATGATCTTTACTGCAGCCAAGTCTACTGGTAGATAAGTGAAAACATGCAGCAGTAAGAGGACATTCAAGTCAAAAAAAAAAAAAAAAAAAAAGCAAAAGGAATCGAGTCAAGTTAGACTTGTAAGACTTGAAGAAAAGACTTACATGTTTATCTATGAAACATATTGCTGTTCCGCGGTTGTGGCAGCCACTTTCTTATAATGCGAATCTAGACTGGTAATTGAGCTCTGCTACATACAATTCGGTGAGTTACCAGAATTTCCAAACTCAAACTCAAGTTAACGGCTTTAAGCAGTAGAAAGACAAAAACAATTTGGATTTTATGTTTCTACTTTTATTTGTAAATGGCGGTTGCTGATATATAGAGTTCTTGGTTGCTCTTTCCTGGTTAGTAACAGCGAGGCAAGATGACATGTAATTTGACAACAAAAGTAAGAACATGAAAAATGAGATGCAAAAGGCAATCAATTCATCAACATAACCAAAAGTTACTGGAAGTCGACTGAAGTGTAGTAGGAAAAACAAACATGGATACATTCAAAATTTATTTTTTAATAACATATTTTTTTCCAGTTATACTTGACACATTGATTATTTATAGAACTCATAAGGAAAACAAAAAAACAAAGTGCTGACCCAACCCAACCCAACCCGCATTGTTATAGAAAAGTATTGTTATGGTTAGTCCATATCGAATAAAAAATAAATTAGTTGGCAAAGCAATTCTCACATTTTAGTAAAATAAACCACCAATTAAATTTGGGCAGAAAGGTACCTATATCAAACAAAGCAATTGGTGCGCGCCCTGAAATCAAAGCAATTGCCATTGAAAACTGCGAAGAAAAAGAAGAAAGAAAATCAAACTTTTAATATAAGATCACGATAGATTATTTAAGTCAAATAACCTGCGTAAATACATGTAGTATGAAAGCCTTGAGGCAGTAGTGTGGGTGATTATATTTATTTTTATCAATTAGCACTTGCACAGCTTAAAGTATTCACTTTCAGATACCAAATACACTAGTTTCATACTTGAGGTTTGGTTTGTACTTTCGAGTATTGATGACAAAAAGTTTTATTGTACATCATGAGGTTTGGTTTGTACTTTAAGCATTCACCCTGAAATCAAAGCAATAGCCATTGAAAACTGTTAAAAACAAACAAACAAATAAAGAAAGAAAGAAAAAGACTTCTAATGTAAAAATCTTTGAATATTTTTAAACTTTGAAAATATGAACTGACGGAATCTTTTGGAAAGGACCAGACACTGTAATTGATCTTCTGATTCTTTTCATATCATTTTGGTGTTGAAGGCTGACTGCTTTTGCTGATGTGCTTATTTCTAAACTTCCTGTCAGCATGCTGATGCCCAAACTGATATTTCAATTGCTTTTTTTATATAATCATTGATGCTAGATTTCTGACTTTGATATGTTGTTTTGGTTATAATCTGTATTGAGGGCCCTGAATGGCTTTTGTTTTTGTGAAATTTGTTGCTTGTTATCTAAAACACAAGACCAAATCACACAGTCTCGCACACGACCTAAACAATTAGAACAATTGGAATCAAACATAACTCTAAATGACTTATCTAAAACACAAGACCAAATCACACAGTATGCAAGCAAGAACACACAAGAAATCAACCTCATTTTTATGGTTAGTCCCCTGAAGACTGTGGATCTTTGTTTATACAAGCCAAATATGTTAAACTTTAATCCTTGTGCTTAGTTGCTCAACAACACTTCAGTCCTCTATCTTCTTTCCTTAGGGCTTAGACAGCTGCAGTCGTCCATCTTTCAACTCATCTGCAAGAGTGCGTAAGTTTTCTCCTTTAAATCCAGCCATCAACTTATTCCTTTAAAACAACTTTTACAATTTAATTATTTGAGCAAATAAATGTTTACAACTTGATTGTTATTTTTAACAATTTTGTTTTATTTCAGGTTTTTTAGCTTTGTTTGGGGTCTGTTCTTATGGGCTGTGATTTTTATTTAGTATATCTTAGCCAGTCAGTTTTGATTTCTGCAGGTTTGGTCCTTACCTTTTTTTTTTTTTTTTCTGGTAATAAACAAGGGTATTGTCCTTTATCCGAAGAAAAAGGTTCCATTGTAAATGCATGAAAATTCTGCCACACAAACACTACATATTGGTGTATATTGGTACAATCCATTCACTAATATTCCAGAAACTAAAACAAAAACATTCCAAAAAAATAATCGTCTAACACATTAAAAGACCAACACACACACACACATGAGGTTTCGTACATTCTTATAATCTTACCTTGATGAAACAAAAACTTGATCAATATGGGAAATCAACAATACATGAAATCACTAATGCATTCATTGTTAAGAAAGCATACCTTGAAATCACCAAAACTTTATCTATTTGAGAAAACAATAATAGGGCGTTTGATGAAATCACGTGAACTCGATTGATTGCTTCAACATCGATTGCCTGAAAGAACATCGGCCATGCGCTAGAACATTTTTTTATTTATGCTTGACTGTGGACAGTTTAATGCCTACATGAAATACCAACTTTCCATCAATATTACTCTTCCACCACTTCAAAATTGAAATAAAAGTAAGATGATAATTAACAGAATACCTGCTAAAATACTTGTTTGTGAAGGGGCTCCTTGAGTTCATGTTGTGAGTGCCTATGTTATTCACAGCTATACACAGCAGGATGCTGTGTATCTTGAAATTTCTTTCAAGGAACTAAAACCATAGGACTCAAGCTTCCCCTTAGACCATACAATAGATAGACCTTCCAATTGCAAAATGCTCTGTGGAAGATGACTTATACCTGTGCCTTCTATATTTAACTCTTCCAAATATTCTAAACGTCCAAGTTCCTCTGGCAATTTCTTAACTAGAATACAATGGGGAAGGTGTAAATATTTTAAGCATCTCATCTTACAAATGTAGGTTGGGATATCTCGTACGGATATACAATTCGTTAAGTATAATTCCTCCAAACACTCTAATTTGTCAAGATCGTGGGGTAATTTCTCAAGAAGCAAACAAGATTTAAGTTTAAGAGATTTAAGATGTTTCAACATGCAAATGTTATATGGAAGATGCATAATCTCTTTAATCGACAAAGTTAGCTCCTCTAGATGTTCTAACTTCTCCAGATGTGGATACAGCCAACGGTTACTCACCTTAGAGCCACTAACTTCAAGAATTTTAAGCTTTGCAGGTTTAACAGGCATGTGGAGTTCGACCAAGTCATGACATTCTTCGAGATATAACCCCTCAAGATTTGGAATCAGCCCAAGGTCAAGCCTACTCAACTTAGAAACAGTGAGATTGACGTATTTGAGCTTTGGACATTCAAAGGCCACGTGGAGTTCTTCAAAGTCAAAACATTTTTCAAGACGTAATGTCTCCAGATTTGGAGCAATTCTGAGGTCAAACGTCTTCAACTTTGAATTACTGAGGTCAAGGAATTTGAGATTTTTAAGAACCTATCATAAGAAGAAATACGAAAGATCGATGTCAGTGTAATAACATAATATAGTATTATAAAACTTAAAAAGGAAAAAAAAAAAAAAGCCATTCTTCTACCTTTTCGTCACCCCCTTCCCATAGTTGAGAGATATTGCTCCCATTCATTTCAAGGTTAATGAGGTTATTTGCTTGAAATGTATTAGGTAAACATCTGAATGGGTAATGACACCAGAACAGAGATCGTAAAGTATCTAGTAAGTATTGGCCAACTTCATCAATATTCCATTTGATATGTCCATCATCCACATAAAGAAATCCAAGTTCCTCCGCGTTCTTAAGAGCTATCAAACGTGTATCTGGACAGAGATCTGTATCCTCCAGTTTCCTACTTATTTTTGCTTCGGTACCCTGCAAATAAAAAGCTGATATGATACTTTGTCATAAAAAATAAAATGTGTTAGGTTTCCACCTAACAAATAAACATGGCTCCTTACCAAGTTATTAACCGATATATCTTTTGTTTCCTCTTTAATCCGTAATCGCTTGTGTTTGTTGCGCTTATCAGAGTGCAAATGATGATCAATGTACCCATCTACTTCTTCTATATGGTCATGCACAAGCAAACGGTCGGTATCTGAAAACATTATTGAAGATTTCTGCCTAAGAATTATTGAACCCATTTGAGCATCAACTCCATAGATTTCCAGTATTCTCATTGCTATGTATTTATTTTGACCTTTCAATATACATGCACCATCTAGAAATACTTCTTTCTGGTCCTCAAGACCATTATATCGTAGTTCCAAAATTTCCTTCTGTGACATTGCCTTAATTCTTTCTAGGGTATCTTGCCATTCCCGCTTAATTTTACCACAAAGGAATGAACCCAGAACTTTGATTGTTAATGGAAGGCCAGCAACACAATTTACAACTTCTCTTGATAGCTCTCCATACTCTTGAGCTGGAATCTCGCCCCCAAATGCATACCTACAAAAGAGTAGCATTGCTTCCTGATGTGATAACAACGTGACATCATGAATATGTTTCACTTGGTGTGCTACCAACACTCGCTCGTCTCTTGTCGTGATGATGATTCTACTTCCTGCCTTAAACCAATTAGGCTCACCAGCCAACGCCTCCAGCTGGCCTATATCATCAACATCATCTAGAACAAGAAGAACCTTTCTACAGCGCATCTTCTTTTTAATCATATCTCTCCCATTAGAAACATCTGTTACCACAATGTGTTGATCATTTAAGACATCCGAAAGAATCTTGCTTTGCAATTTCTCCAAACCAAGGACTTTTGAAGCTTCTGTGACATTCGTAACAAAACTTTTACCTTCAAAGCAATTCGATATACGATCAAAAACAGCTCTGGCTAAAGCCGTCTTCCCACTACCTTCCATTCCCTTGATCCCTATAATGCGAACATCATTAAGACCATTTTTTAAAGATGAAACCACATTCTTTAACCGGGTCTCCATGCCTACTAAGTTCTCATCAACGTTAAAATATGGTTTTAGCAAAATCTCTTGAAGATCATTTTGTATTGACAGTGATTTTAGTCTTTCTAAAGCATCTTCCCATTCAAGCATACTTCTACCACAAAGATATGAACCCAAATGTTTGATCTTTGATGGTAGACCAGCAGCATAATGTACAAGTTTTCTTGATAGCTCTTCATACCCTTGATTTGGAATCTCCCTCCTAAACGCATACCTACTGAAGAGGCTAATTGCTTCTCCATCTGATAAGAGTTTGACATCATAAACGCGGTTCACTTGGTGTGCCTTCAACACTTGCTTGTCTCTGGTAGTGATGATGATTCTACTTCCCGCCTTAAACCAATTACGACCACCTGATAACGCCTCAATTTGCTCTATATCATCCACATCATCTAGAACTACAAGAACCTTTCTACCACGCATCATTTTTTTCATCATATTTATCCCATCAGAAACACTTGTTACATGAATGCTTGGATCATTTAACACATCTGAAAGGATCTGTTTTTGCAATTCTTTCAAACCAGACAAAGAGCCTTTTGAAACTTCTCTTACATTCTCAACAAAGCTAGTAGCTTCAAAGGAAATGGCTATATGATTAAAAACAGCTCTGGCCAAAGCCGTCTTCCCACCACCTTCTATACCGTGGATTCCTATGATACAGACATCATTAAAACCATCTTCTAAAGATAAAACCGCATTCTTTAATTTGGTCTCCATCCCTACTAAGTTCTCATCAAAATAGATATGCCTCAGCTCTAGTAAAATGTGTTCAACAATGAGTTTGGTAACTTTAGCTTCATGCCTGTGTGTTAAAGAAGATTCAAATATTAGATTACTCGAGATCCAACGTAGTAAATAACGTAGTGATATAATCGTGTTTCAAGTTAGGGAAAAAAAAGAAAATTAAAAAACATAAGATATGAAATTACCCATTAGCAGTGTTCCTCACATCCCACCCAGACAGATTGGCTGCTTCTTTCAGAGCATCTCTCCATCTTCCAGCAGCCTCTTTGTTCTCATGTTTTGCAAAGGCTTCTCCAACTGCCCACCTTTGTTTGCGGACTTCACTGGGAACCACATCATAGAAGACAGGGAAAGCAGTCTGGTCCTTCGTCTTGTGGCACTCCATAATATGTACGAGCTCGTCTAAGCACCAAGATGAAGATGCATAGTTCTTTGAGAATACAATTATGTGAATTCTCGAATCTTCAATAGATCTGATATGCTCATCACCGATCCTTTCCCCTTTCTTGATTGTTTCATCATCTTTGCAAGTAATAACGCCTTTCTGGTCAAGAGCATGATAGAGATGATCAACGAAAGTCTTGCGGACGTCTTCACCCCAGAAACTCAAAAAGACATCATACTTGAATGTGTGCTTCAACGAAGCTTCTCTGACATTCTTAACAAAGCTTTTACCTTCAAAAGAATCGGATATATGATTAAAAACAGCTGTAGCCAAAGTCGTCTTTCCAACACCTCCAATCCCATTGAGCCCTATCATGTCAACATCAACAGAAGCATATTCTAAATATGAAACTACATCTTTTACGCGGGTCTCCATGCCAATTAATTTATCATCTACACTCGAATCAATGAATCGTAGCTCTAGTGAAATGTCTTCAACAATTTTCTGGATGAATCTTGCTTCATGTCTGTGTGTTAAAGAGGATTAAATTAGATTACTCAAAACCCCAGCCAAACAATTAATTTCAAATTTCTAACATACAAATATACAATCATATATGATGTAACCATAAGGAATTACCCATCAAAAGTAGTCTTTAACTCTCTCCCAGCAAGATCAGCTGCTTCTTTCATAGCAACTCTCCATCTTCCAGCAGCCTCTTCCTTTTCAAGTTTGGCAAAGGCTTCTCCGACTGCCCCACTTTGGTGGCGGACTTCAGTGGGCTCCACATTATAGAACACAGGGTAAGCAATATGCTCTGTCATCTTCTGGCACTCCATAATCTTTTCGAGCTCCTTTAAACACCATGATGAAGACGCATAGTTTTTGGAGAATACAATTAAGTGAAATCTTGATTCTTCAATGGATCTGATGAGCTGGTCATCGATCCTTTCCCCTTGCTTGAGTCTTTCATCATCTTTGTACGTTGTAATGCCTTTCTGGTCAAGAGCAGGATAGAAATGATCAACAAAGGTCTTACGGGTGTCTAGACCGCAGAAATTTAAAAAGACATCGTACTTGAAGCTTTTTGGAATGGATGAAGATGAAGTAGATGCCATTGAATGTATGAATGGTTCAAGAATCGAAAATTGAAATCTGTATGAACTAATTCGAAACAAGATTGGAAAAGATGCTCAAATAAGCTGATATTTTGTTTGGAACAAGGTCAAAAAGTAAAGCGTGTTATTTGGTAAATATAGATAACTAGATGTAGACCCCCGCGCGTTGCGGCGGGGACAATCTGATAATCGTGTCTTATATACGCGTGTATTGTGACACGTTAAAATGTTAAATTGAATTGTCTCGGTTTGATAACGTGTACGTTTGTGTTCGATTATTCATATATTACAACAAACAATACATGATAATGAACTAAAACAGTCTTCATAAATGACCATAGCAGGAGATCAACAACCAAAAGCACTATAAAGCACCCCTATCTCCACTTCAATTTGATTTCAATTCTATCACTTCAAATGGTTTGTTCTGCGTCTTGTTTAGCCGTAACGCTTCAATTCACCACCACCCTGACCGACACAGTGAGCACCAAAAGCCGTCGTCAAACTCCTCCATTTAGTCACCTTCAGCTCATTATTTTTGCTCCCGCTTCTTAAGTCTCAACCCCTGTTGAACCCCAACAGTTGCATTAAAAAATAGTTTAGGCATTTTGAAAACAAATAGAATACAATTCAAGACTAACACAACACTTACTTCAAAATCTAGAAGTAATACTATTGCAAAAAAATGAGGGAAAGAGGAGAAATGATTTAATCAAAAGATAACACCAGGGTATGTATCCTGCAACAAAACGAAACATAAATAGAGAGGATTGTTAGAATCCAATACAAAAAACGAAAATAAACCGGAACAGTAAGCAATAATTTCAAAATGAGGCTTCGACTGCTAGACCATCATCTACCAAACTTGTAGACAATAGAATGAACAGCCTAAGATAGTAAGATGTGTATTTTCGACTTCTATTTTCTCATTGAAAAATACATATCTTGTTTTACGCTGTCCAAAGTGGGAAAAATGTTCTCTGGCCTAGATTTTGTTTCTTTAATCCATGTTTTGTTTCTTTTAGGCGTAAAAGTTTTTGTTGCTTGCCAAAATTTTGCTTTTGAATATCCATTGTTTCTAATCATATCATATATTTTAAATTTTATCGGACATAACAGTCATATTTGTTTATCTATTAATTTTGTTGACATCCAGCCTTCAAATGGGTCATATGAGTTCATCCAATAACTTGTTTAATCACTTGGCATTCATCATGGGTCAAATGGGTTCACGATAATCTAAGTCGACCCAATCATATTAGAACAAACCCACTTCACTCTAACGCTCACCTCTACCAACATTTGCAGGTGGAATGGATTAGCAGAAATACTAATTATTATTATATCTAAAATACTTAGAGTTGAATAGCATTTGGGTCTGCACACATGTATATGCACGTACTAAACTGAAATTCAATTACCAAATTAGACATGTTTGCCGGTGAGACCAATACCTTCTTTGGTGACCCAAGCAACTTCTATATATTCCACTCATACCTTGCAACCCTTACACAGATTCATACTCAATATCTCTAAACAACTGAAATTACGTCATAATTTGAACCAAATAAAGATGAACTTCACAAATACCTATTGGCCTTCCCTATCTAATCGCTGCTGCGAACCTCAGATCTAGAAGCAGGTTACCCACAATAAGTTCTCCCCTGTGCTGCATGTTGCTTGATAAAAGCTGATAATTTGATTTTGTTCATCTATTCAGTTTTCAGAATGGCTGCAACAACATTTAATGGAAGTGTTGTTACCATCAAGAGTCAAGGGTACATTGGTCATTCTGCACTTCATCAAGAGTTTGGATATAGCTCTCTTCACTTGACCACCAAAGGTTTCAAGATCGATCTTGGACTGTCCGGAAAGAAACATCATTGGTCTAGAAAGAGGGGTTCTTGTCTGACTCAAGCATCTTTTTCTCAGGCTACTACAGTATCAGACGAAGTTCTATGCAGAAATATGCGGGAGCTGATATTACATCAATGGTGACACTACTGGTACTCATTTTTTAGCCCATGACAATGCTGGATTACCACCAAAACTTGAATGGTATACTAACATTTAGTTTTCTTTGATATTCATATGGTTTTTATAAAAAGTAAAAACACTAAAACAACGTGTAATCCAAACATGAACCGGTTATCAGTGGCGAAGCTTGGTTCTCGAATCGAGGGGGGACTCAATTTTTTTCGCTCGGTAGTGGCTGGAAGATCAAATCGGTGGGGAATGAACTCAACCCGGACTCAATTTACCTACGGAAAGTGCAAAATTTCACCATTGCGCCAAAAAACGGTGGGGGCCGGGCCCCTCGGGCCCTCAAAAAGCTTTGCCCTTGCCGGTTAACCCATTTACGTAAAATAGTCAAAACGGGTTGGCAAGTTGTAAACAGGTTAACGGATATATTGAATATTTGCTACTTGTATACATATATATTTTTATTGAGACTGTTAGCTTTTTTATATTTTGTTGTAGTTGATGGAATATTCCCATCTTCTAGAGCTAGCAGATGAATGTGAGGATCCATACATGCGATTAGTATATACAGGTCTATAGAATTTCCTACTATTTATCTCATGTATATGTTAACATTAGTGTGCTGGGTATCGGATAACAGCTACTGCAGCTACATGGGATCAAGCCAATTTAAATCCTTTGAACATCAATCTTTGGCGCAACATTTTACAATACCAAGGGTAGATTGTGAAATTTAATATTTGTTGTCTACTTAATTGTACCAAGGGTACAATTTAATTTTCAAGCATTTAGCTCTGTGCTAATTTTAGTTTATACTTAAGCATTTAGTTGTTTAACCATTTCCATTATTATTATCTTTAACAATCATAGGCATCCTTCTACTTAATTGTTCAAAGGATTTAAACTGTACATAGCCTTTTAGTTAAATCATAGGCATCCTTCTAGTTCATTCGACATTTAAGCGAATCTGGTTCTAAATGTGTGTATAATGTGGCACCACAAACATTTTACTATTTATCTCATTTTGAACCGTCTAACAATATTAAATCCTTTGAACATCAATCTCATTTATATTTGCATACTGCAGCTAGTGCAGGTCCAATTTAAAGATTTAGACTATCATAGTAAGCATAGTCAACAATATTAAATCCTAAACCTTCACCAAACTACAAATCAAACAACAAATTTCACAATCATTTCATTGAGCCCCCGGAATGCAGAATTCAAAACAGTTAAACACAAAATCCTAAAGCTTCACCCAAATCCTAATCAAACAACAAAACAGTTAAACACAAAATCCTAAACCTTTACCCAAATCCTAATCAAACAACAAAATTCTCAATTTGAAGTACAGATTTTATGGTAATTTTCATGGTTGTAGACTAACTACATAAAGCCTACATTGTCATGCTCATGATAAACCTGGTAGCAAAAATTGAACACTTTAATTAGACGCAAAACACTTATAAACATAGCTAACCAAAAGTCCAAAAAACACTGAAATATCAATGGTAATAATTCGATTACCTAGACAGAATGATGCAACAATGAAACCAAACCCTGCACAATTCAGAAACTAAAACTTAAGAAAGGAAAGAAGCAAAAAAACGAAATCAAAATTTGAGTCTTTAATACCTTTAATCGGCCTGAGGATTATGAGAAGAAGGGCTGCTCAGATCTGTATGAAATCTCGAAATATAAAGAAGAAGATGAAGGTAAGGTGGAAGCATGGTGTGGGAATGGTAGGGATGGCACAAACGTTTAAAATACTGAAGTACAATGGTATCCAATAATACAACCCTTATAGCATAAGTGACAACTCACCAAAGCATGTACAACCCTTGAAGCAAAAGTTACAACTCACCATTGCACATTTGCTTTGGTTTTTAGAAGATTATAAATGACTTTTTGAAAATAAGTTTAAAAAAAGGGAAAATCACCAAAATAGCCCGTTGACCGAGTGAAAAACATAAATAGCCCTCTCCTGTCTCTTTGGAGAGACGGGTCACGTTTTCCAACCAGTCTGAAGCGTCTCCCGAGAGGCTTTCCAGATGAACCAATACAAAACCAACACCTCATCAGACACTCTCTCTCCTCGCTTTCTCTCTCCTCTCTCCTCACTCTCTCTCTCCCTTTCCCTATCCTGAACCGTCTTCTCTCTCCTGAACCGTCTTTCTCTCTCCTCTCTCTCAAAAGTCTTTGTATCAAAATATGTTCTCCAAAATCCATGTGTGCATTTTCGTTGAAGAATGAAGGATGAACTTATTCAGCTTGTTCAGTTGTACCCCTGCAGTATTTGTAATAATGCTAAAAGTACTTTGTCTTCATTATGAAATCTAGTTTGTGAAACTACAGAAGCAGAGAGAGAGATAGATTACGTAGAGAGAGAAAGAGGATAGAGGTCACTCCGGTCACCCCTACAATCTCCGGTGACCGGCAATCAAAACTGACAACCTACAACACCCCTCCGAGAAACAGAGCAGGGACGTCACGGGCACGGTGGAGACCTTACAGAGACGCCCGAGATGGAGACGTCACCGGAGACGTCTTAGGTCTGTCTCACGTCTCAAGTCTGTCTTGGGATCAACAACGACGCGTGGCGGTCCTCTGTTGGCTGGAATCGAAGCCCTCTTGGGAGACGCTTCAAACTGGTTGGGAAACGTGACCCGTCTCTCCAAAGAGACGGGAGAGGGCTATTTATGCTTTTCACTCGGTCAACGGGCTATTTTGGTGATTTTCCCTTTAAAAAAAGTGTTTGGATTAGCTTTTGGGATGAGAAATGTCAAAAAGTCAATAAATTGTTGTTTTTATAAGTGTTTTGCTTAACTTATTGTGAATATTGGTTGTATGGGTGATAGATTTGTAATTTTTTTCCAAAAGTCAAAAGCCAAAAACCAGGATTTCTAACTTCTCAAAAACTGTTCTTCCACCCTTAAAAGCCAAAAGTCAAAACAGAAAGTGTTTTTAGGTTACACAAACAGCTTATTAACTTTTTTTTTTTTGAACGGCAATTCAAACAGCTTATTAACTTATTGGCTTTTTGAAAAAGCAGCTTCTTAGAAAAGCCAATAAGTCAATAAGTTGTTTTGAAACTCAATCCCAAACACCTTTTTAGTTTCAACGAAAAGAACAGGAAATTCACAATTTCAAACCACTATTGTTCTTCGCCACGGTGTCCTGGCCGCCACCAACGTTGTGTTCCCGAGTTAACTTAGAAGAAGAAAAGAAAGGAAATGGAAGGAAAGGAAAAAATAGGGTGTGTTCCTGAGTTTTTATTAAAGGAGAGAAATGGAAGGAAAGATGAAATGTGTTGTTCCAGAGTTTTTTATGGAAGGAAAGGAAAGAAGAAAAGAGGAAAAGGAGAGGAAAACTAAGCTATTTTTTATCCTTCCAAATTGGGAGGAAATAAAAGGAAAATAAATAACGGAAAATAAAAGAAAAAGAAAGGAAGGATTTTCCTTCCTTTCTTTTCTTTTCCTCTCTTAAGTAAACTCGAAAACACAGCGCAAGGGTTTTAGTTTTGGATATTGGATTTAGATAATCCAATGCCCATCTATCTATCTATACAATAAAAGAGTAAATTTAGGTTGAATGGAGGTTTTTAAGAGTGTCTATCTAGGCTCCAATTGAATATGGAGCTCGAATCTATCATATATAAACCAATTTTTCTTTTTTTTTTTCTTTCTCCAAAACCACAAACGTTGACCTCTTATTGCTTCCTAATTAAGATTGCTCTCATCCGCATTCATCTTCCTCTTCTTTTGTTTCTTCAAAACCGCATCTACACCTCCGTCTTCATCAACCTTTGTGTGTCGGCTTCATTGATTTTGAATCAGGTATCCCAACGTATTTTCTATTTTTATTCTTCGGTTTTTTCAATCATGATTTTTAACACAGTTTTGTTTAGATCTAGCGGTTCTATGGATTATTATTTTGTTTTGTATGAAACTCTTTTTTTGTTCTTTATTTTTCTATAGCGTTACATAATTTTTAAAAGCGATTTGTATAGATCATGCACTTTCATAAATTATTGATGCCGTGTCGGCTTCATCTATTTTGAATTAGGTATCCCAACGCATATTGTTTTTCTATTGTTAGGTTTTTTCAATTATGATTTTTAACAGTATTTTTGTTTAGATCTAGCGGTTCTATGGATTATTATTTTGTCTTTTATGAAACTCGGTTTTTGTTCTTTCTGTTTCTATGGCGTTACTTAATGTTTAAAAGTGATCTGTGTCTTCAAATGGCGTTCAAACCAACGCAGGATGTTTGTTTCTAAGGTTGGACCACTAGAGGTCATTGATTTGAATTTTAAATAAAAGTTTTACATAGATTGTCATTCACTTTTATCCGTCTTTTGCTTATAAAAGTTGTAAATTTAAAACTTATCCAAACAAGTTTTATATTTATAAATTATATATAATATATATATATATATGGGATGGATATTATAAAAACCCATTATTAGAGTAGAAACCATGAAAACTTTATCTTGACCATCCATCCATGTTGATCAATGGATGATATTGATTTGAAGACTTTTTGGTCCCAATTAGTAATATTATATTACAAAAGGGTAAGATAATAATGTTACTATCCCCACTATCCAAGAATAACTACTCTCTCTCTCTCTTTTTCTCTCTCTCTCTCCATCAAATCAATTGTCACTTCTTCTTCTCTCCCTCCCCTTAAAATCAAACCCTCTTTTCTGTCTCTCTCATTCTCCATTCTCAAACACTCTTCTCTGTCTCTCTCACTCCCCCACTGTTCCTGTGTCGATTAAAAGCCACAACCATTCACACTCTCTACCTACACAAACCACAACCGCCACTATCTCCCTCTCTACACACCAACGTTCACCCCTTTCTACCCACAAACCACAACGATCACTGTTTCTCTAGCATTTGCAGGCATGAAATCGACATTCATAGGGTTATCAGCCAATAAACGCCGGCGATCATCTAAAAGGTAACAACTTTCTATAAAAAAATATAAAAACCCTATTAATAGTGTTTTAATGAGGGATTTGTTGGAAAATATATAAAAAAACCCTATTAATAGTGTTGTTAATATGTAGAACCTCGTTAATAGTGTCTCAGAAAAGGATCATTTGGGTTTATCTTACTTTGTGTTGTGTTGTTTGCTGAAAAAGGGTTTATATTGTTTAAAGAAAAAGGGTTGTGTATAATGTCTTTTGTGTTTTGGATATGTACACTCCATGTGTTTGATGAAATGCCTGACTGGGTTAAAATGTGTTACTTCTGTTAGTATGTTAGAACTTAATGGTGAATGTATGGAAGGTAGTTATAATGTCTTTTGTCTTTGGATATATGCACTCCATGTGTTTGATGAAATGCCTGACTGGGTTAACATGTAACACCCTGCCCCCTCACCACCAATATTGTCCGCTTTGCCCATCCAGAGCTCACGGATTTGTTTTTGGTTGCCCAAGTGGAGACTTCCCAGGAGGTCACCCATCCTAGAATTTCTCCCACCTGAGCACGCTTAACTGTGGAGTTCTCCTCTCATCCACTAACATTAAGCCTCAAAACGCGTTGGTGATTTAAGAGGCAAGACATTACTTATGAACCAAGGATCTCTCCAGGCCACGACCGATGTGGGATTTTCCTGGGGTGTCACATGATGTGACACCTAGAAAATTCTTCAGAATTTTTTCTCATTAGACACTCACTTGACACCAACTTCACTAGTTACCTACTGAATTTCGGGACAAAATTCTTTTCAACTTGGGGATGATGTGACACCCCGCAATTTCACGTTAGCACTTTAACAAAACTCTAGTTAACTTATATATATATATATATATATATATATATATATATATATAGGGTAGGGATCATACGAGAACCAACTTTAGGGAGAGAACCAGAGAACCATTGTCAACACAAACAAAAAAAACCTAAAAACCCCACCTTCACCCCCTAAAAACCTAAACCCACCCACCTCACTCCCTAAAAACCTAAACCCCCCATCCCCCACACCGCCCCAACCCCCCCCCCCCCCCCCAATTGTGAAATGCACATGTGCAGCTAACTCCACACCCCCCAAAAACCAAAACGCTCCATCCCATTCCCCCAAAAAGATACCCCCTCTTCCACCATACCAAAAAACTAAACCCTAAAGCTAAACCCATTAAAAAACTTAACTATAATAGTGAAATGCACATGTGCATGTAGTACAATTATCTTATTTTATAGTTTTATATAGGGGTTTTTTAAGTTTATTCACCAACAACCCCAAAAAACCTAACCTCATTCCCATCATACCTAAAAACTAAACCCTAAAGCTAAACCCATGAAAAAAAAACCTAACTATAATAGTGAAATGCACTTCGCGTTTATTTAAAGATCATTGAATAAATTTTTTTCCACCTTATATATCATATCACGTCCATTTAAATGATCATTTCATTATGGCAATTAATAATTTATTCAAAAGTGTGCTCTAAGAGTGAAATGCACATGTGCATACGGTATATGACGTAAAAAAGGCCATTTTTTTATTTTTTTTGTATTTTTTTTCAGAAAGATTAACACTAAAAAAACATTTTGGTGTTTTTACTTTTTTTTATTTTTTTATTTTTTTAGGTTATATAATTTTTTTATTATTTTTTGGTGGAGGGGTTTTTGTGTTCACACTTGGTTCTTTGGTTCTCTCCCTAAATAGTGGTTCTCAAATGATCCAAATCCTATATATATATATATATATATATATATATATATATATATATTCGTAGCATTTTACTTGACTAGGGTTAGTTAAATGAGTCACAAGATACATGATTATAGGTGAACAACTGCATACATGAGTCTTGAACCCTGAACGTTGGTGAAACAATAAAACAAATAATTGTAGAATAACTCGTTTAATATTATTTGCAATTATGGGCTTACGTGAATTTATCTGTGAACTTAGGTGGCGTTACATGTTACTACGCGAAAATACGTTACCATGTTCGTAACTGACACTTGACAGACTGATGATCATATATAAGTTATAAAATATCGGGTTAAATATTTTATATATTTATTATATTTTATTGTATAAACTATTACATGAAATTATATAGAATTTAGCGAAACTAATTTTTGTACGCGAGTATACGCGGTTGGGTCCGTAACAGACTCTAGTCGAACCGGGTGTCATAAATTATTAATAAAATATTTGATTTGAATATTTTATAGGTTATTATTATATATTAATAATCAAATATTAACTAAAAAAAATATGCCATTGGGGTTGGTGGTCCAGTGATAAGGCAAAGCCTTTTAATACACTAAAAGTGTGAGGTCTTGAGTTCAAGTCTCACAAGGAGCAAGAAATTCGCCTTTCAAAAAAAACTAAAAAAAAATATAATATAGTGGTGGGTGTCAGACTTGGCGTGAGGTCCAAGTTGACACAAAGCAATAAATGTCATTTTAATTCAAACATATAATGAAATTGACGGGTATGTGAAAATAATAAAAAAATAATAATAATACTCGTAGTAATTAAAGAAGTTGGCACTGGCAGGTGGGACAAGGTCAACAGGCCAGGCGCATTGGTAACCCAAATGGGCTTTGTGTAAAACAGACAACTCTCAGCACAAATGGCTTTAAAGCCCAATTCGCTGATGTTTATAAAAAAAACGTTTTAGACTATTTTTTTTTATATAAAAACATAACCCTAAACGCCCCAATCTGCATAATTACGAACATTAAACCCTTACCCTCTGCCATTAATATAATCTAAAGATTTTTTAAGCTTGGGAAGGTATAGGATCAATTGTTTGAATTTCTTAAGGGAGTCGGTAGCGAGTCGCTATTACTTATTTGGATTTGGATTTAGGCATTTAGCACTCAACGCAACCTAAGGTGAGTTTCACTACTCTTTTCTCAAAAGCATGCGTCTCGGGGAGACAACTTACTTACTGTACTAGTCCAGGTTTGGGACTACTATTTTTATCTCGAGTTTTTGGATGGGTTGATTCCTGGGAGGAATCGGACCTTGCTAGTTTCACACTCTATGTCCTTGATGAACTAAACTGCATTCTATCACGAAAGTCCTTCACTATTTACCGAATGAGTTGCCGGGTTATGGCAAGCGGGTTACTAGTTGATAGCGCTATTAGGTTTGACAAACCTAACACCGTGCTGGGAGCCGGGCGTGAACTACGACCTTAACACATTATCATTGTTGATAGGCAATGATGGGAGGCAAAAACCAGCTCGCGGGGCGAGTGCATCGTTTAAATAGCAGTTCGGTATCTCATTGTTTAGTTATCATGAATGGGTTAGCTACCCTTGGCATACGCTGAACTAGTGGTTTTGTTTATTGGTTACACGTACGGTTTGGGAAACCTAAACTTTTGGAAACTTGCAATTTTACCTACATAACCTTGTGAACTCACCAACTTTATGTTGACACACGATAGCATGCTTTTGCAGGTCTCTAGGTTCGGAGCACGATAGGACATGCATCATTGTGTCATGGGTTGTGAACATTATTTAACTTATACTTTGCTTTACATTCAATGGTTTTATTTTGGGCGCGTTGTTTTTGCGAATGAACTTAGACGATTATGTTTGATTTACGTTTCCGCAACTTATCTAAACTTTTGGTTAAATGTTAAAACTAGGTTTTTGAAAACGAGCTAAATGGTTTGGGCATTTAGAGTCGTTCATATGACTTATGGCTATGGGGATCCTGGTATGTCACGCTCCTCGCGGTATAAACTCCGCAGTGGAATTTGAGGGTGTGACATAGCATGTGTTACTTCCGTTAGTATGTTAGAAGTTAATGGTGAATGTATGGAAGGTAGTTATAGGGTCTTTTGTGTTTTGGATATATGCACTCCATGTGTTTGCTGAAATGTCAGACTGAGTTAACATGTGTTGCTTCTGTTAGTGTGTTAGAAATGGTGAATGTATGGAAGGTAGTTATCAGGTTTCTTGTGTTTTGGATATATAGATGTCCATTTAAAATTAATGGTGAATGTATGGAAGGTAATTGTAATGTCTTTTATGTTTTGAATATATGCACTCCATGTGTTTGATGAAAATGCCTGACTGGGTTAACATGTGTTACTTCTGTTAGTTTGTTTAGATGATGAGTTCATCACACCGGTTAACACCTCATCTATTGTTTTGCAGTTGATAATGAAGACCCCCACCGGTTATGTTAACATATGAAGTCCAAGGAAGCCGAGAAAAATACGTAAAAAAAATTTTGAATAACGTTTTCTTTTTGGTACTCAATGTATAGAATTACTAGATTTATTTTGTTAAAATGGTCAATAATTTTTAATGATACTTTGTAATAACATGTGTTAATAGTTTGTATGCTTTATTTCTTCATATACTTATGAAGTGGAAATTGAAATTTGGTCTGAAACTTATGTAATCGTGTGACAACATTTAACACATGTTAGTGTGTTTTATGCATATTCTATTGCAATGGTAAGTCAAACTCCTGGTACAGTTTATTTTGATTCCCAAAAAACATGGGATGTCATATGAGATCGAATAAAAGCTATGTGGCCCGACTTTGGTGTCTCCTTTTGATTTAAGTTCTTATTAGTAACTCCCCATTAGTAATGCATGAGCCAAGAAACTGGTTGGTACATATTAATGTCCTGAACCTTATCTTATCATGTGACAACATTTAACACATGTTAGTTTATTTTTATGGATGTTCTATTGTAACGGTAAGTCAAATACCTGGTACAATTTACTTTGATTCCCAAAAAACATGGGAGGGCATATGAGATGGGATAACACATGTTAACACATGATGGGATAAAAGCTATGTGGCCCGACTTTGGTGTCTCCTTTTGATTTAAGTTCCTATTAGTAACTCCCTATTAGTAATGCATGAACCAGGTTACTGGTTGGTACATATTAATGCCCTAAACCTTATCTTATCACGAGACAACATTTAACACATGTTAGTTTATTTTTATGGATATTCTATTGTAATGGTAAGTCAAACTCCTGGTACAGTTTATTTTGATTCCCAAAAAACATGGGAGGTCATATGAGATGGGATAACACATGTTAGGAATAACACATGTTAACACATGATGGATAAAAACTATGTGGCCTGACTTTGGTGTCCCCTTTTGATTTAAGTTCCTATTAGTAATGCATGAGCCAGTCACTGGTTGGTACATATTATTGGCCTGGGCCTTATCTTATCATGTGGCAACATTTAATAAATATTTGATATTTGTACATCACATGTTAAGGCATAATATTTCACCAAAAGAGTAGAAGTTTACTAGGCACAAACAGGGGTGCAACTTAGTTGGGGCGGGAAGGGGCGGCCGACCCCCCCAAATTTTCGCGCAGAAGTTCCGATTATATAGTATTCGTATAGAAAATTTTGGAAATATAGGGTTTCGACCCCCGAAACTAGTGACTTCCGACCCCCCGAATCCTTGGGTCAAGCTTCGCCACTCCGCACAAATGAAGTTTTTGTAACATGTGTTATCCCATCTCACATGCCCTCCCATCTTTCTGGTGAATCAAAAAATTATGAAAAAAAGATTGCATCAAAGGTATCTATGAGTTGCCTGTTGTTAACATATGTTACCCTATCTTGCTTACCACTATAATTTTCACTTCATAAGTTTACTAGGAAATAAAAAGCATACAAACTATTAACACACGTTATTACAAACTATCATTACAAACTATTGAAAAAAGAGATAAACCTACCCAGGAATTCAAATGAACTGCATGGAATGGGTAACATGTGTTAATTTTGCATGAAAGGTTAACACGTGTTATTTGGTAACCCGCATTATTACAAAGTATTATTACAAACTATTGACCACTTAAACTTAATAAGTTTACTGAGAAATAAAGCATACAAACTATTAACATACGTTATTACAAAGTATCATTACAAACTACTGACCACTTTAATAAAATAAATCTAGTAATTCTATAACTTGAATACCATAAAGAAGACGCTATTCTAAAGGTTTTCTACATATTTTTCTCGGATTCCTTGGACTTTGTATGTTAACATAACCGGTGGGGGGTCTTCGTTATCAACTGAAAAATAATAGATGATGTGTTAAACGGTGTGACCAACTCATCATCTAAACATACTAACAGAATTAACACATGTTAACCCATGTAACATCCCGAAAATCCATTTCGCTTAGTTACGCTATTAGGCGTTAATAATAAATGACAAGATGAATTAAATAGTAGAATTAACCCGTACGGATAATAAAACGGGATGATAAGAATGTAGGCTATGTTCCAATATGGAAATAACCTTGTTAGTTTATCTAAATATGTAAGTAAATAACACTAGGAATTAACTTGGTTAGTTAAGTTTCATAATAAAATGAAAGGAGGGAAAACTTGAGGGACCATTAATATAACTATTTGATCAAAATAAGAGGATCAAGAAGACCCAATTGGGGTCATACGTATTCAGCCCCAAAGGGGCATCCTTGAGCCAAAAACCTAACCTAATAATCCTTCAATTGAAGAAGTTAATGCAAGAGATTGAAGTAATGGATGAAGGGTGTAATCTAGAGGGTTAATCTTCAAGGATTGAGCTTTGGTAAGAACCCTAACCCCCAAATTCGTGTATGGTTCAATCACACATGTGGGTTTTGAGCAAATGATGTTAAATTCGTATTATTGCTTGATTGTAAGTGATATTGATCATCTCTAATGGTTTAGAGATGAGCTAATCACTAGAAATTGCTTGTTTGCAAAAGATGATGATATTGGGTTTTCATTAGAACTTTGATGTTGCAAAATTAGTTGTAAATCCATGCAATTGTAGGAATAATGTGTAGTTGATGATATGCATGTGGAAATTGGTCATGATTGGAGGTGACTATGCGTTTTAGTGGAATGCGTGTATTAGAAGCTTGTACATTGAGCTTAGAATGTTGTACGCACACCATGTGTTTGAAGAAATGTCTAGATGAGCATGATGTATGAATTTGTATGCAACACTTGACAAATATGAAAGTAATATGATAATAGATACAATTAATAGTAGGTTAACATGAGGATTGTATTAGAAGAGTATTCATGTGGGAATTTATTGAATTATATGATTTGGTAAGAAGTGTGCGTTAGGATGTTGTATTCTATGTTTGGATAGTATGATGCACACCAAGTGTTGGTATTATATGATGTTGGCTAACCTTGAATTTGTAATTGCCAATTTTAGAATCATGGAAGCGCTAGTATGTGTCGAATGAATTCTATGTGCACCAAAGTAGTCATATCATGATATGTGTTCTATAACATGCTAATGTAATGTTTAGGGTAAAAATTGATATGGAGTAGTATATCGAGATGGATGTATGTATATAAATATTGAAAGTTGCATACTTGACTTCTGAAAAGTCAACAATGTATGACTAACAAGGTTAGGCTACCCAACATGATTGTGTTATTAAGGAGATCATGTGATATATGTTAGATTATCTAGGTGTCATACATCATGGTATGTCGGATTGCTTGCTTGATAAACAAGGTGGTAGTTAATTATGTGACGTGCATATTAGTAATTGACCAATGAAAGTCATGGGAACAAGTAAATGTAATATGATTGATAGTGTGCATAGTTATGTATGCTAACGAAATGGTGGGAATGATGACATGAAAGGATGTGGATCATGTCAAGATAGGCTCAAGCATGGAAGGTTAATGGATCAAGAAGAGGCAAAGAAACAAAGAAGAACATGCAGGACTTGAGGTAAGTGACTTATGAACTAAACTCTTAGTTTAGTAAATGCATGTTTATGTATTAATTTAGAATGGAAAATAAGAATTAAATGGTAACTTATAGTAAGACAAGTGAATGGATATTGTTAGTGAACAAACATTGTTCACCATACGATAATGAAAGTAGTTGGGATAAATAGGTCAAAAGAGGAAGAATGAGAAGAGGATATTTGTTCAGACTAGAGGATAGTTTAGACCAGAGGAAGAATGAGCAGATGATATTTGCTCAGACCAGAGGATAGTTTAGACCAGAAGAAGAATGAGCAGAGGATATTTGCTCAGACCAGAGGATAGTTTAGACCAGAGGAAGAATGAGCAGATGATATTTGCTCAGACCAGAGGATAGCTTAGACCAGATGAAGAATGAGTAGAGGATATTTGCTCAGGCCAGAGGATAGTTTAGACTAGATGAAGAATGAGCAGAGGAGGTTTCCTCAGACTAGGAAGGCTTGTTAGAATTCAATTTTCTTTTATTCAACTTGTTTAGCTGTGTAAAGGGTTTGTTGATATGCAAGCCTAGGTGTGCGCTACTTTGGAGCCGGATGGAGGATCAAGCTATTCTAAAGAGCCGAACATACTTGACCCTTTTTGTGATGAGGATGGTAATATAGATTAAGGTATGTACGTACGAAGGCATGGAAGTTAGAGGTGAGGATCGGAATTCAGATTCGAACCTGCAAAAGGCGTTTGGTCATGATCATCAAGTGTTGTTGAATGTTATTTCCATATTTTGAATATTTACATGAAGTCACTTAATGAACTAATGAAACGGGTATGTGGTGGTTGCAGGTTGTCTAGTCTACCTCACAAAGAAAGGAATGGTAGGAGATCGAGTAAGGAAACAGATTGTACGGGATCGCGATCACGTAACCTAATAAAGATGAGTCGTGTTGAATACAATAAGAAACAATGAAAGATGTGACACATATAATACTTTGGAGATATGCTTTCCAAACATTTGAGAATGTTTTTATAAAGCTAGAAATTTTCGGGTTCGTATTTCCGCTGCGTATTTTCGGTTAAAAAGGTTTAGGGTGTTTCAACCCAGTCATGCATTTCATCAAACACATGGAGTTCATATATCCAAAACACAAAAGACATTATAATTACCTTCCATACATTCACCATTAACTTTAAATGGACATCCGTTTATCCAAAACACAAAAAATATTATATAACTTATCATACACTCACCACTAACTTCTAAACATACTAACAGAAGTAACACATGTTAACCCAGTTAGGCATTTCATCAAACACATGGAGTGCATATATCCATAACACAAAAATACTTTATAATTACCTTCCATACATTCACCATTAACTTTAAATGGACATCCATATATCCAAAACAAAAAAATCCTTATAACTACCTTCCATACATTCACCATTAACTTCTAACATACTAACAAAAATAACACATGTTAACCCAGTCATGCATTTCATCAAACACATTGAGTGCATATATCCAAAACACAAAAAGACATTATAATTACCTTCCATACATTCACCATTAACTTTAAATAGACATCCATATATCCAAAACACAAAAGACCTTATAACTACCTTCCATACATTCACTATTAACTTCTAACATACTAACAAAATAACACATGTTAACCCAGTCAGGCATTTCATCAAACATATTAAACAGATGTAACACATGTTAACCCAGTCAGGCATTTCATCAAACACATGGAGTGCATATATCCAAAACACAAAAGACATTATAATTACCTTCCATACATTAACCATGGTTTCAATCCTCCCCCTATTACATCAGCAACAAAAAGGAAAACATGGTTTCAATCCCACCACTAATACATCAGTAGAAGAAAAAAATAAATTAAAGAATTTGGAGATCTTACTTATAATAAAAAACAAATTAAATTAAATAACTTGAGAAACAATAAATCAATCCAACTTATAATTAAAAACCTAACTATCTATCGATCTATAACTGACTTAGTTCAGATCACAAATCCTTCCAACATACAATCCAATAAAAAATTTACTACATACCCTTGATGGATGCCTAAAGATTCGCCACCCAAGAAAGGATCTAGAAACAACAAAGATGATGAATATTACTGTTGACTAGGTGTTGTTTCACCCTATCATCGTCTGATGTTCAGATGATATATTAAATTCCATATTAGGATGAGAAGGAGATGAAGGTTATAAGAGCTTTAGATGATAATGGGGAGAATAGAGGGAAATGGGTATGTGTATTGGGTTTATGAAATTCAAATTTGAAGAAGATGCATTTTGAAATCTGGATTTTGATAAAGAGAAAGAGATTCAAACTTGAATTTGGGTTTGAAAAATGAAAATGAGAGAGAAAGAGAGATTAAAGGAAAGAAATAAAGATAAATGTAGTGAGAGATGATGGAACTTTGATGGGTGAAGTGACAAGGGGGGGGGGGGGGGGGAATTACTTGAGTGCCGTTGGATACAATATAATAACATTTTTTCTTTAGGTGATGTGGCACAATAACAACCACATGATAGGTTTTCATGGTTTACACTATAAAGTTGGTTTTCTTCATATACTTACACTATATATATATATATATATATATATATATATATATATATATATATATATATGGGGAGGATAAATTGAAAACCCCATTGAGTTAAGAAAACTAAGAAAACCCTTGTAAAAACCATCTAAAAAATTTATTTATTTTTTGAAAAAAATACACAAGATAACATACATGTATTAAAGTGTTTCGGGTCAAAAAAAATAAAAAAAGCGCCGATTGGATATTTTTTTTTAAAAGAAATAAACAAAATTTGTGTTGTTACATATGTAACACTGATGTTACAATATGTAACAGAGCTGTTACAATGTAACAGCACAAACTTTGTTTATTTTTTTTTAAAATATCCTATCGGCGCTTTTTTTATTTTTTATGGCCCAAAACGCTTTAATACATGTATGTTACCTTGTGTATTTTTTCAAAAAAAAAAAAAATTTAGATGGTTTTTTCAAGGGTTTTCTTAGTTTTCTTAACTCAAGGGGGGTTTTCAATTTATACTTTCCCTATATATATATATATATATATATATATATATATATATATAGAGAGAGAGAGAGAGAGAGAGAGAAGGGGGGGGGGGGGCGATTATTGTGAAAAGTTACAAAAACGTGCGAAGTGTCACTTTGTACATGATAATTACGTAATGTTTTTGTATGTTCATGAAAGCATTACGTAATGTTTTTATATGTTCATGAAAGCATTACGTACTTATCATTACGTAATTATCATGTACTTTGCACATGATAATTACATAATGTTTTTGTATGTTCATGAAAGCATTACGTAATTATCATGTACAAAGTGAAATTTCGCACACTTCGCACGTTTTCATTACTTTGTATTTGAACTGTCCCCTCTCTATATATATATATATACATTAAATTATAATGCATGAGGGAAGGGTAGTTTAAGATACCCACAAGTTAAGAACTTATTTTTCATTAATAACCTTAAAATGAGGGTAAAATTGTGACACCCTAAACCAATTTACAGAAAAACGTGCAGCGGAAATACCAACCGAAAAGTTCATTTCTTTTAAAAACCACCTTGGATGTTTAGAACCCAAATCTACTAAGCATCTTAGGTATTACATCTTTTAAAAATGTTCTATTACATTAAAACGTGACCCATCTATGTCACGTTATGGTCCGTGTCCTCGTACAATCCGCCTCCTTGCTCGATCTCCATCCTTTCCTTACTCTATTAGGTAGACAAGACAACCTGCGATCACCAAATAACCGTTCCGTTAGTTCATTTAGTGACTAAATGCACACTACTCAAAATGCGGAGATAATATCCATAGATACTCCACGATCTCGTTCCAACGCCTATTTGCAAGTTCGGGTGTGGCACCTCGAGCCGAACCTACAAGTCTCAAGCATTCACACTTATATACCTGCATCTTCATTACCATTTGCATAACAAAGGTTAATAACCCCACAATACATACAAATATACAATTCCCTCAATACCCCACAATACATACAAGCATACAATTCCCTCATATAACCCCACAATACATACAAGCATACAATTCCCTCATATAACCTACTTTGACCCGTCATGTTACTCTTTCTTCGCCAATCTCTAAGACAATTATGACGTTTACAATCCTATACTCAATCTACATATAACTACCAACCCTTACATGCATGAAACTCTCTCTCAAACCCGAGCATGTGTACCCATATGTACAGCACATTCTCAATCTACTTAATCATGACAATCTACTTATCGTATTTGATACCATCGAGCAACGTATCAATTAAACTACACACACTTGTATCATTCCGTACTATGATCCTATTACAAAACTAACATTAGTATTACATGCTACACCCTTACATAGCCTTACACGAGGTCCAACAATATTAATTGATGCGTTAAACGCTATTACGAGTCACGTACGTAAGCGAAACATCAACATACGATAGAATAAACTAAAAAAAAATATAAATTTCCAGGTCCCACCGTAACCTTACGGTGGCCACCGTAAGGTTACGGTGGACCACAAAACCCAACGGTGGTATCCCCTCTGCCCTACGGTGGGGAAAAACATTGCAGGGGCCACCATAAGGGAACGGTGCCACCGTACCCTTACGGTGGACTCTGCACATTCCCATTTTGTTTCTCCTTTCCACCCCTTCTAGACCCATCCACGCCGATCCATTCGAAGCCACGTTTATTCCATTATAAACTCCAATTCAAGCCTTAACCTCGTTATTTACGTTCCATCATCTCACGGTCCTCATACTACTTACAAACACATATACATGTTAAGATTCATTATCCTAAGTAGAATAAGAACCACTTACCTTATGTCCTCCAAGTTGATGCTTGCTACTTGCCTCCACTTGACCCATTAGCCACTCATGCTTGAGCCCATATTGCCTACGCATTCATGTTATCATTCCCACCATTCCGTTAGCATACACAACCTTGCATACTATCAATCATATTACATTTACTTGTTCCCATGACTTTCATTGGTCAATTACTAATATGCATATCACATAATTAACTACCACATTGTTTATCAATCAAGCAATCCAACATATCATCATGTATGACACCTAGATAATCTAACATATATCACATGATTTCCTTAATCCCATAATCATGTTAGGAAGCATAACCATGTTAGTCATACATTGTTGACTTTCTCAGAAAGTCAACTTCCAACTATACAACATCCTTCTTAGAAACCTATGTCCATATTGATGTACTAGATCATATAAGACTCACCATAAACATCATATTCACATCTCATTAAGATACAAGATCATTCATCACACCAATTAATCAACACATCGTGTACATCATAATATTTAAGCATAGTGTGCACACTACTAATGCATACTTCTTACAAAATCACACAATCAACTAATTCCCACACGATTTCTCTCTAAGACGAAATCCCCATGTTAACCTACTATCAATTGCACCAACTATCACATTACTTTCATACTTGTCGAGTCTTGCATACAATTTCACACATTATAGGACACACATACACCATGAGATCACTTATGTGCATACATACATACCTACATACAATCCATTATAATTCACACATGGTTTCCATCAAAACACATCCTTTATACTAATTTCCTACAATCATCATATTCCATTCATTCTCATCAATTACTTGTACGCAAGTTCATCTAAGCATTTCATCGAACACATGGTGTGCATACAACATTCTAAGCTCAATGTACAATTACTTCATGCTTAGTTTCATAGCTCATAACATCAATCATTATATTATTTACCTACATTACATACCATTCATTTCAATAGTTATCAACATAGCAAATCATCACTTTCTTTTCAATGCACTCAACAATTTAACTAAGAATGGTCTTGGATTACACCAAGATCAATACCCACTTTCCTCATAGGTGTAAGACAACCTAATTAGCACATGAATCAAGCATAGCCTTATGTAGTATCACAAATTATGGCTCCTTTAGTGTCTATCAACCTCTAGACACCTTCATCCATCCTTGATTCACGTTTTCACATAAACCCTAAATTTTCACCATATTCAAAAACAAACATAACATCATAATAAGCCAAATTAAAGGTACCTTGATGTATATAAAACCTTAGATGACCCATAATTGGCTTCATGCACCATCCTGGCTTCTACTTTCTCTTGATTTGGAACTAGAGGTGAAGAAGCAAGGGTTTGGGTCTTGGGTTGTTCCTGATGATCGACATACACAAGAATGTGTATGTTGACATCTTACTTCCTTTATCTATAGCCCATTATTTTGCTCCTTGTCCAATTCTAGTCCCTCTAGTTTGATACCCTCCCAACAATGACTCAAACCTTGTTGAAATTCTATATAACTTGTATATCTATCTAGGATAGGTACTTAGTTATTTCACCCCATGCCATAACACATTAAAACATGCTACTAAACTAAAATTCGGGTTTTGGGGCGTTACAAAAATAGTCATTCATACATTATTTACATTTTAATACCATATGTTAGTTACACTTTAATCCCTTAAATTTACTTAACTTTTGTGTACTATATCTATACTTTCCATAATAGGAGAAGCGTGAGTGACGTCAGAAAGCTGATGTGTCAGCCGGAGAGACTGGCCACCAATGCGTGTATGATGCAAAAACTGACGTCATTAATCGCATTAAAATATTCAAAAAAGGCGTGGGCCACATGAAACCACCGCTGTTACTCTCAACTGCGGTTCTCAATCCTTGGGTTTACCAACCAACAGTAGACATTATGCACATATCCTCTCAGTTGTTATCTATAAGCAGTTTTTATGAACAACTGTTTAGTACATATTCAGCCCTTAAGTTTTTGAAATTTTAAGAGGGAAATTTTGAATTAACATAGGAAAGTGTGATTTTTGCAGCTATATAATCATCATTTTCGCAAATGCTTTCCTCATACACAACCATTTTCTCTCACAAATTAATTTATAAAATCTCCTTTCGAATTTTTTGTTGAAATCTTTCTCAATGGATCTTCATAACAAAATTGATAGTTTTGTTTGTGATCTTAACCCATCCAAAGATATCTGGTTTCTCAAGGTTCGTATCATACGAAAGTGGAAAGAAAGTTTTAAGATAGAAATGATATTGATTGATGAGCAGATAATGTAATTTTTCTCTGAGGTTATTTTTGCATGTTATTAATATAAATATTGTTTCTATCATGTTTTTTCGTTTAATTTATGTTATGTTATTTAAGTTCTTTCGTTGATGTTTAGTGGAAAGAAAGTTTTAAGATCGAAATGGTATTGTTTGATGAGCATGTAATGTAATTTTTCTCTAAGGTTATTTTATGTTGTTATTGATGATATAAATATAAATTTTGTTTGTGTCATGTTTTTGCTTTACCTTATTTTGTTTAAGCTGTTGTTTTTTATCTTTGTATTTTCTTTTATATTTAATTTAAGGGTGATAAGATTCAGGCCTTCATAAAGAGTCCTTTGATCCACCTTTTTGACCATCAACTTGAAGAGGATGATGTCGTTATTCTATCTAAGTTTGGTGCTGGTGAAAACAAGGATCCATTCAAAGTTGTAGCACATGATTATAAGATCAACTTTTATCGTTTTATTACTATTAGTCGTATTCTTGGTTGGCAAGTTGTAGAGTATGGATTTAATTTAATTGCTTTTAAAGATATTCTTAAAGGCGAAGCCAAAAAACTTTTTCTGTTGGTTTGTTTCTTAATTTAAATTTAATATTTAGTATATTAAAAGTTTTGGTTTCATATTTTGAATTATATGCATGTTTTATAGATGTTGCCGGTGGTCTCATTTGGCATGGAGGTCTGGATGTGTATGGACGACCTCCAAAAGAAACTAAGAGGATGAATTTTGGTATTCAAGACTTGGAGTAAGCGTTTCCCTTTTTGTTGTTTGTAAATTATTTTTGTTACTTTCATTTTGGCCTTTAAATTATTGTTGTTTACTTTTATTATTTAATTTCTATATTTTTTATAATATATTTATCTATGTTTGTGTATTGATTTTATGTAGTGATACGATATTGCGATGTACTATGTGGAATTTTTATGCATAACAGTTTAACAAATTCATATCTGAAAACGCTGGTAATAACCATATAATGCTTGTTATACAGTATGGCAAGGTTAAGGAGTCCAAAGGTAATTTATTTTAAACTGATGTTATTAATACTTTGTCACTTCATTGTGGTTTAATATATGTATATGTATAACTTCATTGTGGTTTAATATATGTATATGTATATATTTAGATCAATTTATAGTTGATAGTGACAACTTTGGAACTCGAATGTTTCTGAATGTAGATTTAACTGAGGTGAAGGAGTTAAGGAGGTACAGTGTCGTTTTTTTATTTATTTATAATTAAATTAGAAAATTTTGAATTCTTTTATTAACTCGAGTTATTTTTTAGTCTTATATTGAAGCATGGACAAGATGTTGCTTCTACTTCTCAAACATTACCTTCCGAACACTCTGTTTACATGTTGCTTCAGGAATTCATTGTTGGTTGTGAGTATAAACATGTTGACGAACTTATGGAGATTGATATGGTTATATTATTTCTTAGTTATGATTAATATTTGTTCTTCATATTACAACTTTTTTTTTTCTTAAGTAATAACTTATATATTTTTAAAAAAAAATTCAACCAATGTCTTGTGTTGTAGTTGCGACAATAAAAATTGTGCAAGAAGGCTATGGTTGGTTTTATGATGCGTGTTGCAGATGTTTAGGTAATGTGATTAGTAAATTATAATTGTTACAGCTTCATGAAAGTGTTACTGAAAAAACTCTCCAACTGCCTGCTCCTGCGTTGTTTTGTTCGAAGTGTGAATGTCTTTGTACCTCCACTACTACAATGTAATTAGATCTAAATAATTACAATTTTTTTACATAAGATGACTGCTTTTAATTATTAGTATATATGTTTTTAGATAACTTTTTCGTGTATCTGTTTTAGGTTCAAGGTGCATGTCAGGGTTCAAGATGAGACCGGTAGTGTATCCTTTGTAATGTTTGACCGAGATGTTATGAGAGTTATCGGATCTTCTACAAGTCGTATAAGAGAAAGGCAGTTGAAACTTGGTGATAGTGAAAGTTTGCTTTAAGAATTGTTTCGCTTGCTTGATAAGATGCTTCTTTTTAAAATTGATGTTTCTGAATACAATCTTACAAACGACTCCCATGTTTACACAGTATTGAAAATATGTGATAATCCAGTCGTAATTTCTGAGTTAATTGCCGTTAATAGTAATTCATATTGTAATGTGGATGAGGTATTAAGTTAAAACCATATTTAAGAATTGGTTATTATCTTTTAGCTTTGAATGCTGTCTCAGCAGTTAAATTTTGTATTTTTGTTTTGTATGTACAATCTTTAGGTCAGACAAGCAGATTTGGAATTCAAGTCTTTTAACCAATCATAATCTAAGCAGGGTGGTAGTCAACTGATGTTAAAGGTGAGTATGTTTTTGTGTAAGTTTATTAAATTGTTTGTCAAGCTTTTGTTTCTATTTAACAGATAATTATTTGTTTTTGTCAGTTGTTTGAAGGATGTTATATTTGTTACCGGTGACTCGTCTGCAGTCGATGCTGTAATGGATTGTACTATAACTCCCAATGGAAAAAGAGGTTTTGAAGATTTTGATAAACTAAACGTTGGTGAGCTATCCTCTACATGCAAAGGACCCCGGAAGAAGCGATGTAAACCTAAGAGTTATCAACTTTTTGAGTAAATGTGTATTTAGTATACAAGAATTTATTTTTTTTATATTATTATTGTATTAAACTTTTTTGTATATCAGTTGGAATTGAACTATATTATGCTGATCTTATATACTTTTTAGAAACCTTACTTTTCAGTATAGATAGTCTGTTAAGTAATATCTGTTTTGATGAATTTCCTATTATTCAAAGACTGTTGTGCCATAATGCGAAATTATCAAATATAAGTGCTACTCAGTATCATTAGAAATATATCATATTGTATTTAAACATATCTTATATTCATTGTCAGTCAATATTACCAGAAATATAACAGATGCTATTTAAACAGATGTTATCTAAATTGTCATTGTTTACCATATGTTGGGCTATCAACTGTTAAGTATTCAACAAACTGTTGTTATCAGGCTCTTCCTTTTCTTTTGCTGATTCTGATGGATTACTTTGCCCGATCATTTCCCCCAATCTGTCTGTCATAAGATCACCTATTGAGAACAGAGTTTTTTGTTTTTTGTTCTTTCTAGCTGGTTGGTCTTCATCATCATAATTTGGCTTTGGTGGCAGGGTTGGATCAACTTTCCTTCGTTCCTCAAGCTGTTTGTAATACTCCATCAGTGTTGATTCCTTCCGGTGAGAAACTCGTGACATCTCTCCATAACCAGCATCCACCAACTCCTGTCTTTTTCTTTTTAACTTTAAAAGTCTTTTAGGGTCACTTTGTTTTCCCTTCTTCCAATTTGGTGGAGTTTGTTTCTGGTTAGGTTTTTTAGCCACCTCTTTAATTCTATTAAGTTCATTCTTCAATGACTTAGAATCCCAACCGGAAAATTGAGTTTTAGTGGCTTTGTAAGTTTTGGTTTTCATTATTTCCTCAAGATACCCTTCTCTCAAAATGTTTTCCACATCAGAATCAGGTTCCCTGCTAGACACTTTCTTCGACAGCTTGCTTGAGTATTCTTCTAAAATTTCTAATTTACTTAGTAAATCCTGCCATATTAGTTATGTTTCCCTGTCATCTTTTCCTACACTTTTCTGCTTTAAAAGGATGTCAACCTGTTTGTCTTTCAACTCCATATACTTCTTAAAATTCAAAGGCTTTTCAAAACCTTCAAGAGACTTGAAAGACCGTGACATTGGATCATCTGTTGAGTAAAAAGAGTCTATCCCAGGTTTGACTGATTCTAAGTCAAGGACACGTTCTGAAAGGCCTTCTGGTACTTTGAAGATACATGCTTGATCTGTGGTTGACACATTACTTTACACATTTTCAATTGAAACAGATGTTGTTTCGATTGGTGTTTGGGCTGGTAATTTTGTTGTTTCTTGGTTATCAGTGTTTACAGGGAATGTTATGTTTTCTTTTGCATGTCTTCTATGTACTTTTCTTCTTTTTGAGTAGCCTATATCATCCTCTTTCATTTGCAGCTCTTTTCTTTGTTTAATCAATGCAGCAGCTTTGGCTTCTCGCTCCTTTTTCGCTTTCAACTTATTTAACAGCTCTGTATCTGCCTTTTGGTTTGCACTTTCATCAACTCTCTTCTCTAAAGCCACTGTAGATTGATGCTCAACAATGCTTATGACTGGAACAGATCCTTGATTATCAGCTGTTTGCACATTTGCAGGGTTTGATGTCTTTGTTTGTGCTCTCTTGTCAGGTGGCAGGTTTATTAATTTCTCATGGCCTTTTTCTTCTTTTCGGCATCATTGTTATTTTTTGAATCTTCTTCATAAATCGTTGTTGGAGGAGATCCAGTGGTCTGGAGAAGATGGTTTTTGATGGCCTTGATGTCAGCTTGAGTATCTTTGTATCTAGCATCCACCATATTTCTTATCAATGCCATGTGAGAATTATGATTAAGGTCTGCCATTTCTCTATGAGTTTGGATCATTGGGACAACGAATTCCCATATCTTACTGGCAATAGATGCTGGTGTGCCATTGTAGAAGTCAATCATTTCTTCCATTGAAGATTCAAGTTTGTTGACTCTTTCCGTCAATTTTTTATCTTTGAAGTCATCAGATTCATTAATAGGATTATCAGGAATCCTAGCAGATGTGTTTGTGGTATTTGTTTCAATGACGACAGTTGAGTCACTGCCAAAAGATGTGGATGCTCCTTTTTGTTGCTTCTTTGGACTTCCAACCGGTACAGAGTCATCAGGTATAGTGTCAACAGTTGTTACCTTCTCAGTTTCAGTTTGATTTGATTGTTCCTTCTTAGTTGTAGGAGGTATAGAGGAAATAGTATCTGCCTGAGTTTGTGTTTTCATTCTTTTGGTCTTTTTGGATTTAGCATTATTTGTTGACTTTCCTCTTGTGTTTTCTACGGCAGTTTTTGTAGTATCTTGGACAGCAGTAGTAGCAGTTGTTTCAGAAACAGGTGTTGTAACGATAGATGTTGAAAGTGCACTTTCTTTGCTTTTAAATTGTAACATTTTTGTGATTGTTTTTTTGTGACAAGCTTTTAATTGTAGTAGGTTCACCTTTTTTAAAATTCTCTTCAGTCAAAAGGTTTTTCAAGTAGAAGCTTATTAGTCGTGGATACAGTAAGAATGATTTACTGTTAGTAGAGTTCATGCCTTTCAAATTGCGAATTAAATTTGAGAATACAGCCTTTGATAAATTGTAATCATTGTTTGTTAAAATTGCATACCCAAGATACTGTATGCTCAAAGGTATTTCATTAAAAGAAGTTGTCTTTGCGGATAAACAAATAAGAAGATTATGGAAGAAAAACTTCATTGCTGGGGGGAAATCGGGTTTCATTATTGTCGCCCTAGTCGCTGTTCTTGCATACCCTCTTTTAGTAAACTCTTCATTGAGTTCATCTTTCAAGAAAGAGACTTTACCTTGCAAGTCGTTTATTGAAAATGTTGTTGAGATGGATTCTTCGGTGATCTGAATATCTGTATCTCCAATTTTCAAAACAATCTTTTTATCATCATTTAAAAGTTTTGCGTTCACACAGAATTCTTTTAGAGTTTCGACATATATTGGAGCGTCAGCGTCGAGAATGGTTAGGTATTTCGAATCTGCCAAAATATCTATTATTGAATGAAATTGTGGGTTATCCTCTGTTTTAACCAAGTATGGTAGATTGTTATGAGGGTTTTTTTAATTAAAGATCCATGCTGAAGATTGAAGAAGATGATGTGAAAACAATTATTAGGTTGTGGAAGAGGGAAAACCGTCTTTGTGTATTTAAAACTCAATAAGACAGGGTTACTTTTATTTTTGAGGAAGAAAACTAAGATTGGATGAGCCTTTACCCACAGGCAACACATCTTTAGTTAAGTATCCCACCAAACCTCTTGGCAAGACCAGGAGACGCACTCGACTGGGGGACTTGAAGGGGTAGGGTATTGGCGCCTAGGCGCGCCCTACCCTCCAAGACTAACCTCCGCAGACCAGCAAAGCTACGCGAAGACAAAAGCAACTATCAAGCGCTACCAAATCGTCGTCTCTCGCGGAGACCACCCGCGAAAGGTTAACAGCCGCCTCCACCGAGGTGCAGCTCCCCTGGAGCCCCACTTGCTGCACTACCTCCCAGGTGTCAGGTGTCACTTCAGCTTATCTTCCACCGGAAGATAGCCGCCTGACACCCTCTACCAACAGAACCCTTCAGACCACAGCATCGCGCCACGTGTACCAATGGCAGGGCGCTGCCCCTCACAACCAATCATGAGGCGCCACGTGGACCAATCACAAGGCGTTCTTCTTGGCTGGTTTGCTTTATCCAACTATGGATCCAAATCCAATTGGATGGGCTTCTAGAAGACCGACCTAATTCCTGGGCCCAAGCGCAACGCTCCAAAAGTGGTTCACAAGCCTCGGGCCCACAAGACCTCTATAAAAGGGGAACCTCCACACCTTTTAAGAGGTCGAACAATTCTCCAATCACATACACACTTGTATTTCCGATTTGTATTTCTCGTTTGACACTTGTAATCTCTCGAGTAATAAAGAATCGTACTTTACAGTGGACGTAGGTCAACGAGACCAAACCACTAAAACCTTGTGTGTTTATTGCATTGTTTACTAACTTATTCTATACCTAATCTAACCACGGATCTATCATCGTAGTGAACAAAGGATGTAATCCTGTAGCGAGCACGAGTAGCCACCCCCTCATTATACCCAAGTCATACTCGTTTCTTCAGATATTTTCTCTCAATCGTTGTAGGGTTCTTGTAACAGATTCGTCTTGAATCTTGATTAGGGAGTTAGATCATAGATAGTTGTAGAGATTATTTCATTAATAATCTATAAGGTTTAAGAGTTGATTTGGTTCTTTGTTGTAAACAGTCTTGAGTTTGTTATCTTGACTGTATTCAAGGTGTAATAGTCTTTGGGTTGGGTTTTGATTAATAAAATTGTTTCAGTTGTTTGATTCCATGTTTTATAACACACCCTCGCCGACGCACGATTTTTTTCGAGGGGCCTAAATAAGCTTAGAAGTACAAGTTTTAATGAAATTGGTTCTCCTGTTTCGGATCAAAAACGAAAAATCCAATCAAGAACGATAGTGATAATTAATGACTAATCAAACAAGAAGGTAGCGTGTTTGTAGCAGTCTATTTCTTCGTCAGAGAGCAGCAGCAGCTGAGCATCTTAGGTGGTGCTGTAATTAGGGTTTGATCAAGAAGGAGATAAACAAAAGTTGCGGCATATATTTATTCTTTCATTACATAAGCCTTTTTTTTTTTAGTAATGGCTCATTCAACAATTCAATAAGTATATTATTTACCTTCACATATGAAACACTTAACATATCATTTTAGGTCGTCCGTTGCGGAGGCGTGAGCGATCGGGTGCGAGCCACCAACGTGACTCTCAAGTAACCCGATCACTTGACCCCGTTGTGGCTAGAGGTGAGCATCGGCGCGACCAAAGGTCACTTTCTCCCGTTAACCCACGCGACCACCATCGCTTGTGCTCGCTCGCGCCGGGGTTCGCGTGAGGCTATTCTGGCTAGGGGTGAACACCGGTGCTAAAATTCCATTCGCATCATGCTGCTCAAGCTTCCACAACGGACGGTCTTATAAACTTGATAACTAATACACGTAATTAATAAAAGAAACTTAATGACTTGTTTAATCTAATTTCTTGAAGGGTACTTTTTTAAGATGATTGGGATTTTGCTTGTTTGTTATGATATTTTTTTGAGTAAATGGTCAAATTCGTCCTTGAGGTTTGGTCAATATTGCTAGATCTATCCAAAATAAGATTTTTTGACAAATGAGCCACTATAGTTACAATTTCAGTGCTAAATTCGTCCAAATTAAAAACTCAGTTAAATATCAAAGTTAAGTCAAGGGTACTATGGTCATTTCCTTTAGTATTAAAATATAACAAGGCGGAGAGCATCGCGCGCAGTTGAACTTATGAAACTCTTGCCCTGCCTTAGGGATCCCCAGAGTGAACTCCTCTTGCTTAGGTCTTGTATGGGGGTTGCTAAGTTGCTTTTCGGGTTACGGACCTGACAACCCCCCATGATGGATGAAGTAGTGTCATGTTTTGACAAGGGTCTAAGGGAAGCCATTGAAAACATTGTGGTATGTGGGGGAGCCTTTCTTTGGTGAACTACAGTGGCGGATGGCGTCTCTGCCGATGCGTATGGGAGGATTAGGGCTCCTCTCCGCGAAGGATGTCGGGATGTATGCGTTTGTAGCGTCGCGAGCTCAGTCCTGGAACCTTCAAGACCACATCCTACAAAATAGCAGGGTTGTCGGCGCAGACTTGGACTACCTGCAGGCCCTCGAAAAGCTAAATGACTATCTCCCAGGTTTTGATATTGGCGGTTTTTCTAACAAGGACATCGCCCCCCCCCCCCCAAAGCCTCAAAAAACTTTGGCGAATGCCCTTTCTGGCAAAATCGCTCAGAGCCTGGGTGAAGTTTTTGGCCTGTCCCCCCGGCAGAGGGCGGTTATTGAATGCTTGCAAAGCCCCCACGCCCAAGATTTCCTGACTGTTATCCCGATCGAAGGTCTGGGCCAAAGCATGTCCGCTATTGAATACATGGCAATTCTTAAATATCGTTTGATGATCCCCATGTACAAGGAGGATGAAATCTGTCCGATGTGCCGTAAGGCCTGCCTGGATGAATACGGGGAACATGCGGTTCATTGTAAGGAGTTACCCGGTTTCAAATATCGACATGATTGGGTTCGAGATATTCTGTGGGACATTTTAAGACGGGCTGGGATCTCAGCCAAGAAAGAGGCCCCTGTGAACTTCCTCTCGGATCCAGCAGAAGGGAGATCCACCCTACGACCAACAGATCTCCTTGTCTTTGGGTGGGCCGGGGGGAAGCATGCTTGTGTTGACTTGACGGGTGTATCTCCTCTTGTTAGGTTGAGGGATAGTGGCTTTGTAGCAGGCCAAGCGGTGCGGAAAACAGAGGCAAAGAAGGTAGAAAAACATGCTAAAGCCTGCGAGGAGAACCAACACGTTTTTGTACCCTTGGCCTTTGATACCTTTGGCTCATTGGCACCGGAGGCTACCCGTTTCCTGACCAGGGTCCAACGGGTTATTCATAGTAGTGTCTCCGCTCCGGGTGAGCAGGGTTACGTTTTTAGTAGATTAGGATTTGCTATTCAGTAAGGGGTGGCGGTGCAGCTTGTTACCCGTCTGCCTGCTATCTTGATGTAATTTTCTTAGTCATTATTGAATGAAAGATCACAACAATTCGAGTAAAAAAAAAATATAACAATAATAAATAACAAAAGAAATGTAATTAATATTTTAAAAACTTAAGTGGACCCCACCCACCTTCTTCTTCTTCACCTTTCACCCACCTCCTTCACCTTTCACCACCACCACCACCCCAGCCACCGTCTTCACCACCTGCACAACCACCACCTCTGATGACTCGCCGCCAGGAAAGAAGGAATTCGACCACCTGCAGAACCACCACCTCAGCCACCGTCGGGAAACATAGTCTTTCTCTCTCTCTCACTAGCCATACATGTTTTCCATCAAATTGAATTAGTATCCATGAATCTGACGTTTTATAAGGCTTTATTTTGCAATTTGTTGCTCATTGTGCTGTTGTTTGGATCGAGTGATAACAGTTTATTTGGAAGCTTAGATCGACCACCTGCTAGGCGGTCTTTGTTGTCGTATCCAAAGTAAGTTTTTGTTTATTTTATTATTATTGTTGATTATCATGATGCATGCACTTGTTTTTATTTTTATTAGTCTGTTGCTGTTAGAATTAATATTAGCAATAGATTGGTTGATTTGGGTAGAGCAACCTTTAAAAGGTCCAAATGACAAGCAACACCTACAATAACATAGTCTGTTGCAAAAAAAAAAAAAAAAAAAAAAACCGGTGCCCGACGGTGGCTGAGGTGGTGGTTGTGCAGGTGATCGGAATCCTTTTTTCCTGGCAGCGAGTCATCTGAGGTGGTGGTTGTGCAGGTGGTGGAGACGGTGGCTGAGGTGGTGGTTGGTGGTGGTGGTGAAAGGTGTAGAAGGAGGTGGGTGAAAGGTGAAGAAGAAGAAGGTGGGTGAGGGTTCACTTAGGTTTTTAAAATATTGACAAAAGATCAAATACAAATAAAATTATCGTGCGAACATACGAACTGAAGGGAACAAAAAAAAAGTGGCGGTGGCATTTTCGTAAATAATGACCACCACTCTTTGTTGTATAATTACTCTAGTGTATATAATTACTCTAGAGTAAAAAAGTGGCGGTGGCATTTTCGTAAATAATGACCACCACTCTTGTTGTATAATTACTCTAGTTATATAACTACGCTATATAATTACTTTAGAGTAATTTTATAATTACTCTAGTTATATAATTACGCTAGAGTAATTACGCTAGTTATATAACTAGAGTAATTATATAATTACTCTAGTTATATAAAGTTTTCAATATTTACAGAAATGCCACCGCGTGTTTTTTACTTCAGTTCGTACTGTTCGTACGATAAAGTCTATTTGTACGTGAACTTTACTCTTAAAATATTAATTACATTTCTTTTGTTATTTATTATTGTTATATTTTAATACTAAGGGAGATGACCATAGTACCCTCGACTTAACTTTGATATTTAACTGAGTTTGTAATTTGGACGGATTTAGTACTGAAATTGTAACTATAGTGGCTCATTTGTCAAAAAAATCTTATTTTGGATAGATCTAGCAATATTGACCAAACCTCAGGACGAATTTGGCTATTTACTCTATCTTTTTTTCTAAAAAAAAAACTAAAACGTAAATATTTAACGATAAAAACGTCTTGCTTTATCTTTAGCAAGTTAAACATGTAGTAGTAGTCGTGTTATTTCAACCAAAAGAAGGTAACCAATACACGTAATTAAAATATCTAATATCTATCTATACTATATTATAAAGTATTTGACAGGGACTTCTTCAATTTTAAGAACTACAAATTTAATTGCTTATGAAACAATACCAATGCATAAAATAACTACATTCCAGGGGAAATTTTGTCTTTGAAACACCATATTTAATTAAAATGAAATCAAGAGTTAAGTGATATTTATGAAAACACATGACATTTAATTATACAATTACTTGGAGTAATTCATTAGGCTACATGTTTTGTTATAATATTTTATATAATTTATAAACGTTAAACTTTTATAAACTTGATAATACTATAAGAAATCGATAAATCAATAAGGAAAACTATGTTTTTAATCATCAGGTAACGATTTGCATTTTGAAATTATTACGTTACACTGATACATCTAAACATGCCTAATCTTACCTAAAACAATACGTCACTGGATTTAATGACCGGGGAAGAAAGTTTCCGTTTATAATGAATTTCAATATTAATAAAAAGAAAATTATGGACTTTGATATATAAGTATTCCTAATACTCTAGGGTGAGGGGATTGAAAATGAAAGGGGATTGAAAATGAAAATTTATGTTATAAGGTGGGCTCGTGGCACGACATGAAGTCTTGAATGAAAGAGAAGAGTAGTTAAATAAGTGGAAATAATGTTGGTTAAGGGTTTCGCGTTATGTAGAAATACTAGCTTTGATTGGCTAGAATTAATGCCTAAGGATAGTGGTGGAATGGGTTTGCTAGTAATGAAAGTGGTTTCGGGGGCGAAACCTTCTTTAAGGGGGGTAGACTTGTAACGCCCCAAAACCCGAATTTTAGTTTAGTAGCATGTTTTAATGTGTTATGGCATGGGGTGAAATAACTAAGTACCTATCCTAGATAGATATACAAGTTATATAGAATTTCAACAAGGTTTGAGTCATTGTTGGGAGGGTATCAAACTAGAGGGACTAGAATTGGACAAGGAGCAAAATAATGGGCTATAGATAAAGTGAGCTTTTGTGGATAATGAAGAGGTCTCAAGGACACGATTCAAGATAGATCACAGGAATTGTAGATAAGATGGAATAATCACAGGTACGCGATAGTTTACTATTGGTACCGGTGGGAGGAAAGTCCTCAGGGATGGTAAAACATAGAAGGGAAAAAGCAACCATGTTGTTTAGGAACGAAATTGAAATGTAGCACGAAGCTGAAAACCAGTCTCTAGGCATAAGGTAATGATTACACGAAGGCACGTGGATAGCATGTGGACTGTGTGCCTGGCCAGTGCACAAGAAGCATGCGATGCACGTGAGACCGTGAGAATCATCACAGGTATGCCTGGTAAACTTGGAAAGTAAGTGGTCGTGTGGGTAAGTGGGTAGGATGAAACTTCTATAAGAATGTGAGTGTGAAGGGGGATTCCCTTAGAAGGTATCCAACTAAACGTATGTATATTGTGCCTATAAATCAACTATGGCAATAAATGTAAGGTTGGAATGAGAGGTTTGAGTCCGTAGATAAGTACGGATCAAACCAATATGAATAAAAGGTTGGAATGAAAGGTTTAAGTCCGTAGATAAGTACGGATCAAACCTATATGAATGAAAGCTTAAAATGAAAGGTTTGAGTCTGTAAGCAAGTACGGATCAAATCAAAATTGTAGAAAACCCTTATGGGTCAAAATTGTAGAAAACCCTTATGGGTCAAAATTGTAGAAAACCCTTATGGGTCAAAATGGTGAGAAAGATCCTCGTGGGTCAAAATGGTGGGAAAGATCCTCGTGGGTCAAAATGGTGGGAACGATCCTTGTGGGTCAAAATGGTGGGAAAGATCCTTATGGGTCACAATGGTTGGAAAGACCTCAATGGGTCAAGAGGTTAGAAAGACCTTAACGGGTCATATGGTTGAAACCATGTAAAATAGGCTGGAAAGACCTTAGCGGGTCAAACGGTTGGGAAGACCGTAAAGGGGCAAAAGGGGTGAAATTATAGAAATTGTGAAAAAAAAGACCTTGAACGGGTCAAATAGTGGAAATGTAAAAATATAGAATTACCCAAGTAATGGGTCAGATTTGTTGGAAGGTTGTAGAAATATAGAATAGTCTATAAAGTGAGTCGTTTGGGTAGGAATGAAGGAGAGAATACGCCATTCTCTCTAACCAAGATAAGCACAAGTTAGTAACTTGATTTAGATATGCATGTTATGTGGCATGTAAAATGCATATATATATATATATATATATATATATATATATATATATATATATATATATATATATATATATATGTGTGTGTGTGTGTAGTAGAAGATGGTAAGGCATGGTATTAATGTGAAAATGAATGAACGGTTGATCTTTTGAAAGATTCGTACCTCTATATGCAAAAAAAAAAAAAAAAAAAAAAAACGAATGATATTATGAATTACAAGAATGCAATGTAGAAATTATTATTAAAGTAGTAGGATATGACGCATTTACCTTGAAAAGTCGAATTGTAGAAAATTTGCAAGATAATGAATAATTTGTAAGGATCTTGCATAGGAAAATGCAATAAGTAATGTAGTATAGCACGTAAACGGGAGATCAGGAAGGAAATGTATATAATTAGACATTACAAGTGAAAGGAAACTTGTATGGGCCAATGAAGGTCAATTTCACGAATGAAAGGTATATGCCTAACCAATGATTTTGTAGATACGAATGGTCGAATTTATGGATATAATGAAATCTACAAGATAGGTGATATGAAGTTAGCGAGTTGGAACTCCTTGTGAACGAACTAAGGCAAGCGAAGTATGGCGTGGACTTGTCAAGGGGCAAGTCAAGCCGACATATGGGCGGTTGGTAAACGTTGTGAAAGGAAGGTTAGTGAATTTGGTTATTTTGTGATTGTTAATTAGGAAAGTAATATGTCCAATGGTACCCACGTATGAATGAATGATATCTTACGTATGTGGTAGCTCGGAAGGTTTGACTTTTAAGGTCAAAAAGATGAATGAGTCTTAGCTTAGACTCGGTGTTGTTAAGCAATGGACATACGTGTCTACAGTAGGTAGTGCATGAAATGAACTCACAACCAAATAGGTATGAACAGAATGACTCTAAAGTCTACCAAAAAGGGGTGGGGTGAGTATGGTAGATACATTGGTTCGGTAGGGACTGTAGAACGATGTCGAACTCTCAATGTAGGTATGAATAAGAGAAGGTGAAACAGTAGTTAGGTTGTGATAGTTTGGTATGTTTGATAATTGCATGAAAGCTTGTGTTAATTTAAGAGGTATGGACACATAATCATGTTTGTTTTCGATTAGAGTCGTTGTATAGCTTATAAGGTGGGCTCGTGGCACGACATGAAGTCTTGAATGAAAGAGAAGAGTAGTTAAATAAGTGGAAATAATGTTGGTTAAGGGTTTAGCGTTATGTAGAAATACTAGCTTTGATTGGCTAGAATTAATGCCTAAGGATAGTGGTGGAATGGGTTTGCTAGTAATGAAAGTGGTTTCGGGGACGAAACCTTCTTTAAGGGGGGTAGACTTGTAACGCCCCAAAACCCGAATTTTAGTTTAGTAGCATGTTTTAATGTGTTATGGCATGGGGTGAAATAACTAAGTACCTATCCTAGATAGATATACAAGTTATATAGAATTTCAACAAGGTTTGAGTCATTGTTGGGAGGGTATCAAACTAGAGGGACTAGAATTGGACAAGGAGCAAAATAATGGGCTATAGATAAAGGAAGTAAGATGTCAACATACACATTCTTGTGTATGTCGATCATCAGGAACAACCCAAGACCCAAACCCTTGCTTCTTCACCTCTAGTTCCAAATCAAGAGAAAGTAGAAGCCAAGATGGTGCATGAAGCCAATTATGGGTCATCTAAGGTTTTATATACATCAAGGTACCTTTAATTTGGCTTATTATGATGTTATGTTTGTTTTTGAATATGGTGAAAATTTAGGGTTTATGTGAAAACGTGAATCAAGGATGGATGAAGGTGTCTAGAGGTTGATAGACACTAAAGGAGCCATAATTTGTGATACTACATAAGGCTATGCTTGATTCATGTGCTAATTAGGTTGTCTTACACCTATGAGGAAAGTGGGTATTGATCTTGGTGTAATCCAAGACCATTCTTAGTTAAATTGTTGAGTGCATTGAAAAGAAAGTGATGATTTGCTATGTTGATAACTATTGAAATGAATGGTATGTAATGTAGGTAAATAATATAATGGTTGATGTTATGAGCTATGAAACTAAGCATGAAGTAATTGTACATTGAGCTTAGAATGTTGTACGCACACCATGTGTTCGATGAAATGCTTAGATGAACTTGCGTACAAGTAATTGATGAGAATGAATGGAATATGATGATTGTAGGAAATTAGTATAAAGGATGTGTTTTGATGGAAACCATGTGTGAATTATAATGGATTGTATGTAGGTATGTATGTATGCACATAAGTGATCTCATGGTGTATGTGTGTCCTATAATGTGTGAAATTGTATGCAAGACTCGACAAGTATGAAAGTAATGTGATAGTTGGTGCAATTGATAGTAGGTTAACATGGGGATTTCTTCTTAGAGAGAAATCGTGTGGGAATTAGTTGATTGTGTGATTTTGTAAGAAGTATGCATTAGTAGTGTGCACACTATGCTTAAATATTATGATGTACACGATGTGTTGATTAATTGGTGTGATGAATGATCTTGTATCTTAATGAGATGTGAATATGATGTTTATGGTGAGTCTTATATGATCTAGTACATCAATATGGACATAGGTTTCTAAGAAGGATGTTGTATAGTTGGAAGTTGACTTTCTGAGAAAGTCAACAATGTATGACTAACATGGTTATGCTTCCTAACATGATTATGGGATTAAGGAAATCATGTGATATATGTTAGATTATCTAGGTGTCATACATGATGATATGTTGGATTGCTTGATTAATAAACAATGTGGTAGTTAATTATGTGATATGCATATTAGTAATTGACCAATGAAAGTCATGGGAACAAGTAAATGTAATATGATTGATAGTATGCAAGGTTGTGTATGCTAACGGAATGGTGGGAATGATAACATGAATGCGTAGGCAACATGGGCTCAAGCATGAGTGGCTAATGGGTCAAGTGGAGGCAAGTAGCAAGCATCAACTTGGAGGACATAAGGTAAGTGGTTCTTATTCCACTTAGGATAATGAATCTTAACATGTATATGTGTTTGTAAGTAGTATGAGGACCGTGAGATGATGGAACGTAAATAACGAGGTTAAGGCTTGAATTGGAGTTTATAATGGAATAATCGTGGCTTCGAATGGATCGGCGTGGATGGGTCTAGAAGGGGTGGAAAGGAGAAACAAAATGGGAATGTGCAGAGTCCACCGTAAGGGTACGGTGGTACCGTTCCCTTACGGTGGCCCCTGCAATGTTTTTCCCCACCGTAGGGCAGAGGGGATACCACCGTTGGGTTTTGTGGTCCACCGTAACCTTACGGTGGCCACCGTAAGGTTACGGTGGGACCTGGAAATTTATATTTTTTTTTAGTTTATTCTATCGTATGTTGATGTTTCGCTTACGTACGCGACTCGTAATAGCGTTTAACGCATCAATTAATATTGTTGGACCTCGTGTAAGGCTATGTAAGGGTGTAGCATGTAATACTAATGTTAGTTTTGTAATATGATCATAGTACGGAATGATACAAGTGCGTGTAGTTTAATTGATACGTTGCTCGATGGTATCAAATACGATAAGTAGATTGTCATGATTAAGTAGATTGAGAATGTGCTGTACATATGGGTACACATGCTCGGGTTTGAGAGAGAGTTTCATGCATGTAAGGGTTGGTAGTTATATGTAGATTGAGTATAGGATTGTAAACGTCATAATTGTCTTAGAGATTGGCGAAGAAAGAGTAACATGACAGGTCAAAGTAGGTTATATGAGGGAATTGTATGCTTGTATGTATTGTGGGGTTATATGAGGAAATTGTATGCTTGTATGTATTGTGGGGTATTGAGGGAATTGTATATTTGTATGTATTGTGGGGTTATTAACCTTTGTTATGCAAATGGTAATGAAGATGCAGGTATATAAGTGTGAATGCTTGAGACTTGTAGGTTCGGCTCAGGGTGCCACACCCGAACTTGCAAATAGGCGTTGGAACGAGATCGTGGAGTATCTATGGATATTATCTTCGCATTTTGAGTAGTGTGCATTTAGTCACTAAATGAACTAACGGAACGGTTATTTGGTGATCGCAGGTTGTCTTGTCTACCTAATAGAGTAAGGAAAGGATGGAGATCGAGCAAGGAGGCGGATTGTACGAGGACACGGACCATAACGTGACATAGATGGGTCACGTTTTAATGTAATAGAACATTTTTAAAAGATGTAATACCTAAGATGCTTAGTAGATTTGGGTTCTAAACATCCAAGGTGGTTTTTAAAAGAAATGAATTTTTCGGTTGGTATTTCCGCTGCACGTTTTTCTGTAAATTGGTTTAGGGTGCCACATGTATGATAATATACAAGTCATCTAAGCATAAGCAAATAAGTCATGAAAGTTTTCTTTTTAGTTTTTTTTATTTCTTTTTCATGTAGTTATGTTACGGTTTCGACTTAGGTTTTTCTATGATAATTTTTACCTTTTTTAATATGGCGAGTTAGCTTGTTGCTACACATGTGTATGATTCAATGTTTTTTCGCTTATTTCTTGTTCGGTTTCGGTCCCGCCGTAACGCGCGGGTTTCCCACTAGTTTAATTAATATGCATTTGGATCCCTTTTGTTTCGATCTCGCGCGTTTCGTTTTAAATATATCTTAAATACAACAACACGCCCCCTTCAAAACCATAGATTCACATCCCACTCGCCAAAATTCGTTAACCAATCCGTTTAGTGAAACCACGGATAATCCATGTATCTATTTCGTTAAAGCGATAAATTTGGGATGTTACACCACAAACAGGGCTGATTTTAAAAATTAGCGGAAAAGTGGAAACCGATCAAAACTCAGAAACTCACTAAGCATATATTTGGGGTCCTTTCCAAATTCCTCCATTAACACAACATGATCCAACACCACTGGTTTCAGCGTCAGCTTGAGACGGAACATCATAAATCTGTCAAATCCAACCCAAATCAGTGAAAACAAAGTTTAGAATGACGATGCATTTGACAAAACCATTTATGCAGATATGCAAATCAAAGTATAGTGAATAATGCCATTCAACAATTATCTCAAGTTTAGAATCATATATTATTATATCAGCAATGTTGTAAATCTGCTTTAACGAAAACAGAAAAAAGATCGTTACCCTTAATTTAAGATCATACTAACAACAGAAACTATAGTGAACAACACAATTCAACAATTGTCTTAAGTTTAGAATCATATATTATATCACCAATTCACATAACTGTCCCTGGGATCAATATCCGTTCCACTTAAATAAAAACAGAAAAAATATTAAGAAGCCCCAAATTTTGTAGCATAATATGAATGAACATGGAATCAAATTTACATCTTTGAAAAGACAGTTACCCTTATTAAGGTTGTGTGTAGTGGTTTAGTTGTGGGGCGCTATGAAGCCTATAGCGCCCGGGCACACCGCCCCCCCGGGCGTTATAGGGCGTTTTGGGGCCAAGGCGTTTTCCACACAACGAGCGTTATGTATTGATTTGTGCAATATGACCGTTACCAAACGGTCGGATAATTCAAAAAAAAAAAAAATTTAAACCTATATATAAACATACACTACACACATATACCTTCACACATACAATTCACACACATACACTACACACATACAACCTCAACCCACAAACAAATTCAACACACAAACAAATCACCAAAATGTCGTCCCCTCCCTCCGATGACTCGTTTGTCGATCTATATAATCGGTTTTTTCACGATGACGGCGCGGAAGAGGACGAAGCCGTTACGAGTGCGGTTCAACTAGCGTCTAGCGCGGTGCAACTTGTAAGTACTTCCGCCCCACGGCCGATATTGTCTAGGCAATATATAGAGCGAGACCGTGTAGCCGCCAATGAGCGTTTGATGAATGACTATTTCAATGCTAATCCGGTTTACGGCCCTAATTTGTTTAGACGAAGATTTCGGATGCGTAAAAACTTATTTTTACGCATCACCGAAGATTTAGAGACCACCTATGACTACTTTAAGCAAAAACCCGACGCTAGAGGGTGTTTAGGATTCACCGCAATTCAAAAGGTCACTTCCGCAATACGTGTACTCGCCTACGGGAACACATACGATATCAATGACGAGTATTTGAAGATGGCGGAGAAAACCACACGCGATACCTTGGAGTATTTCTGCTACGGTATTTACAAATATACATATATTTTTTTGATACATTAGTAGTTACATTTTATATATATATATATATTTGATTTTTTTAGGTATATGCCAATTATACGGAAAACGATACTTGAGAAACCCGACATGGAGCGACTTTCAACAACTATACGAAGCGCATTTAGAAAGACATGGATTACCCGGTATGATTGGTAGTATAGATTGTCGTCAATGGCGATGGTATGCTTGTCCAACCGCATGGCGAGGTCAACATACACGCGGTGACCAAAAGGGACCAACGTTGGTTTTACAAGCAGTTGCCTCACAAGACCTGTGGGTTTGGTCGGCCTTCTTTGGTCTCGCCGGGTGTATGAACGACATAAATACTTTTCAGTTTTCGCCATTGCTAGAGTCTTACATTGGCGGAACAATACAGAAAGCTTGGTTTTATGCAAATAATAATTACTACGAGCATGGATACTACTTGGCGGATGGTATATATCCGTAGTATTCAATGCTCGTCAAAACGTTTAGTCAGACACAAGATGAAAAAAGGCAATATTTTAAAAGAGTTCATGAGTCTGCAAGAAAGGACGTCGAGAGGTGTTTTGGCGTTCTTCAATCACGATGGCATTTTGTTAGAAATCCTTGTCGTATGTGGGAAAAAGAAAGGATTAGAATGGTGATGTATGCTTGTATCATAATGCATAATATGATACTTGAAGATGAAGGAAAGGCAATATGCCCAAACTATGTAGCAGAAGAAGATGTTCAAGGGACGCAAGCGACACAGGAGGAGAGATTTCAAAACAGTTCCATGTTTGTGACACCCGGCAACTTGCGATCTACACTGACGTGATTTTTTTTTTTTTATTATTATTAAAAATTAAATATTTATTTTAAATATTGTTAATTATTAAGTTTCGGGAGTTAACTGATCGTTTTAACAAAGGAAACCGTGATCGAATACTTTAACGCGATTTAAAACGCGTGTTCTGAAAACACGCATTGGACAACAAAAATAATTATATTTTTACACGGTTTATTGTTATTTGTAATTACGAACAAAACCGACTAAGTGTTGTAATTAACTATCGAACCAAAATAGAAACCGAAGCATTTTACGTTTAACCGGGTTCGTTTACGCAGTATACTCTCACCCACCCCTTACCTAACCTTATCCCTTTCCCCTTTATATGTTGGCAGCCAACTCACAATTCAAAGGGAAGAAATAAAACACAGACTTTCCTCTATCTCTCTCACCCTCACGATCTCTCTCCCTCTCTGCCTTCTCTCTCACGCTCATCTCTCTCCCTCTCTGCCCTCTCTCTCTCACGCTCATCTCTCTCCATCTCTGCCTTCTCTCTCTCACGCTCATCTCTCTCCCTCCCTGCCCTCCTCTCCCTCGCACCTGTTACAAGAACAGCCGGCCACCACCAAGCTTGGGTGGTGGCGGCGCAACCTTAACAACAAACAGCAACGGCGGCAAGTGCTAGTGGTGTATGCGTCCGGTTCAGGGGTCAGACAAGGCTCGGGTTCGGGTCAGGTGTAGTGTGGTCGGGGTTGGGTTGATTTTGGTTCGGCCCGGTGGTGGTTGTTCGTGGTGGACGCTGGTTCAGTGAGGTGGGGTCGAGTTGAAGTGGTTGCAGCTGAGGTTGGTTCGGGTGGGGATGATATTGGCTTTCGGGTTCGAGGTTATGAAGGTCAGGTTGGTTGAGGCCGGTTTAGGGTCCGGGTTTGGTTTGAGGTTCTGGTCGGGTGCTCGTGGTGGTCCGGTAGGGTGACGGCTGGAGTGGTGCTCGCAAGGTCCCGGTTGTGGTCAGGTTGGTTTCGGGTCTTGTGGCTTGACTACTCGAGTCAAAGTTTGGCTCGTTCGGTGTTGTTCCTGGGATTCGATCCAGGTTCTAATCTCGGGTCAGATCTATTTGGTTCGGGTCTCGGGTACCCTTTCAAGAATAAGTCGGTTGGCCTTGGGCCTGGTTCGGGTCTCAGGTCAAGATGGATTCGGTGTTGGGTTTGAGTCGCGGGACAGATCTGGTTCGGTTCGAATCAGTTTTGGTCCGGTCAACACATGGTCAACTGGTCAAGCTTCGGTCAAACCTGGTCAACGGGTCAGCGTTTCGGTCTGCACGTGGTTCGAGCTGGCTCCGGGTTACGCGCGTACGAATCGGTATACTTTAATTCGTGTTTGTTATTATTATTATTGTGGATATTATAAATATTTATAAATATATTGATTTGAACGAAATAGTTTTGACTCGCGAACGAACCGAATAATAATAATAACCGGCAACTATATTAAGTCGGACGATTGGTATTGGATATAAAATGCGTGACTTATAATATCGATATCGGACTAAATTGGTTGGACTATAATATATATATATATATATATATATATTGTTTTATGTATTGATATAAATAAGTGCAGTTTATATAAAAGCGTCGAAACGTATAAGTCTCGTTTGATTGGAATTGCGGATAAACAAATTGCAGTCTTGTGTTTTGAAGTTGATTTTGGGAATTTTTAGACAACTTGTGTTGTCTGGTTCGCACAAAAACAGAGGAGACTCTGCCGAAATTTTATAAAATCCAAAGCGCGACTAAGTTAATACCGTGGTGTATGTTTTTATGAATGAATTTCCAAGTGTTTTAATAAAGGTATTTATGTAAAATCGCGGCGCTTTGACAAAAATATTTGTAACAATAATAAGTAAATTCCAGACAATATTTTGAAACATGAAACAAATATATATATAGTTTTGCCAAACATCAAGTATGGCGAGCTTTTAAAAGGTTTTCGCCAACGAAACTACATTTATTATTCGTATTCAAAAGTATATAAACGTCTGATTTACTTGGGAAAGCTTTATGCAAAACAAAGTTTTGAATACTTTAAATGTCGGATTTTGGGAATTAATGTAACATTTGTTATTACTTGGAAACTAATAACAATAAGAATTATATTTTGCAAAGTGTATTTTCCTAAAAGTAAACGTACAAGACAAATGCATTTATTTGACTAACGAGACGAGCTACGGCTCAAGATAAGTTATACGCTTCATAATATAGTCCAACGTGGTGTGCACACGAATAGTGACAAGTGCGCAACTTGGGTACTATATCGTGTGTTAACGCATAAGTAAGATAAGTCACGATCGGTTCGTCGAGTTAAAGCATATTAGTACTCGAGTTTTACACACGAGTTAGATAGTTGGATAAACCGTCTTTTAGCCGGATGATAGGCTAGGTTTATATGTGTTAGACTTTAAGGTGTCCTTTGTTGTAATAGGGCACGAGGAAGTCGGTCGAGGATTCAGGCTTTGTTTGCTAGCTTAGCATGGAAATTAAGGTGAGTTCATGACCCCACTTTTTACTGTTTTATAAATGTTTACGGGGTGGAAGACATGCTTCTTTTATGAAAACCTGAGGAATTCCAAACGAACAAGTTTTTGAAAAATGAAATGGGTGCGTGAGTGTCACGGCCCTGCTGTTACTGGTTTTACACTCGGGAAAGAAACATGAGTACTACTTACATTGTTTTAAAGATCATGTTATACTATGGTTATGATTGATTACTATACGGGCGTTTCATCAGGGAAGTCCCAGGGGGGAAACCATGAGTATGTGGAAACACATATCGGGGAAATATGGATAGATCTATTGGGGCCTGACAAACCCCACCCGACGGCTTGGAGCCGGGCGGGGGCATATTGTCTCTAATTACTTGGAGCCACCGATGATGACGGTGGTTCCTACTTACTGGGCATACTTATCACGGATCCACGGGTCAGTAATGGTTTCCAACTCGTAGTAGTAACGATACTTAACGTCTAGCTAACGTTCTTATAACATAGTATTAACGGGAATGATCTTTTCAGACTTATGGAAACTCTTTTATAAAAACTTGTGGAATTATTTATGCAAAACTTATGAACTCACCAGCTTTATGTTGACTTTTTAAGTATGTCTTTCAGGTTTAAACTTTGGTAACGGCACGGTTGGAGTAGTCGGCATATTGGGATCGGGGATCCTAGAGGGTTAGCAATGGCGTTCAGGATATAAGAGTCTTAGATGCATCTTTCCGCTGCGCTGGCAAAGGCACCAAACGTCGCATCCGACAAGGGAAAAGTCGGGGTGTGACAGTTTGGTATCAGAGCCATAGGTTTTAGCGAACTAGGTGTCTGGGTAGATATCTAGGCTTTAACCTGAGTTTGTTTTGAAGTTGGGACCAAAAATTTCTAAGACATGATATTTAGTACGAACGCCTAGGAACTGGAATTCCAACCGTTGCCAAATCAGTTGCATGACTATTAGTGTATCACACTAGCTCAGCGTACATTCCTTCGGCGCAAGGAACATTTACTTTTCTTATGTGAATAGGAAGTCAGTATTTTTCTATAAGTGTATATAGAAAGGGTAATAGCACGTGATGGCTAGGTGTACCTCACTAGTGACTGGCGAGTCATCGCTTTAGATATCGGAGCGGTTATTCACATAGAGTTAGCTGAGTCATTGTTTCTTGGTATGAGGAACGACTTACTTGTTTATATACTATGTGTATTTATGTAAAGTATATATAGTACGTATCGCCAATGGTTGTCGACTCAAGCTTGGACGTATCTAGAACGCTCACACGTGTCGCGTTAGTTGGACGAGTTGGCAAAGGGATCGTTGCAGCATCTGCGGTCTCACATCCCTGGTTCGGAGTATGCTATGTCATCAAGGTCGGGTTGGGCCGAAGGCGTCTTGATGAGGCACCTCGTTTTGCCGATGATGCTGCGAAGCTGGAATGCAGACGGGAAGAGCACTGGGAAAAGTGGCGCGCACGACGAACATTATATTATGTTATATATATGTGTTATTATATGAATGTGACGAGTGCTCGTGATACAACTTATGATGGAGGTTAATAGGATGATCTGGTGAGGTAAATTTTTGATAACGTAGACGTCACGTTATTGCAAATTTACAGGCACCTGATAGTTCTAAGAAATTCTATCATGAGGGTATCCTATGTGTTGTTGTATATATATTTATATATATATATATATATAATGGATAAGGGTTTCTCATTATTTTGTTGTTACGGACGTGATTGTCGATTCTCCCCTGTTCGTGTCATTTGTGACCTTGCTTTTCTTAAACCAGTTAAAGATCTTGATGATCTTGTTTCTTGAGCTTCTAAGGTTCCTGTTTTAGAACCTAGTTATATCTTTGGACACGATTTACATCTCTCTTCTTTTGTGTTTGTGGTCTTCAACATTTTATCGTAAAGGAATCTAATTTTTGTTGATTCCTTATTTTTCCACAGAGTTAGACACGTATTTTTGTACACGTGTCAACTATTGCATGTTTGAATTCTCTAAACCTGTGAAGGTCCATTGTAGGACTTCGCATCGAACAATTGTTTCATTAATGATTTGTTCTCTCATTACGTTGCTCGTAATGTTTGTCTTATAGTCTTGCTATGTTAGGCCATTGTGGGCAATGAATCCTTTGATACTTCGTCGATGAGTTTCTTTAAAGTCGACATTTCAGTTGAATCGAATTGTTGGAATTTAATACAGCACCTTGCGGTGAATATTCAATCGACTTGGGATAACGAATGATTTTATTGACATGTCCCACCTTCATCGACTTGTTTGTTATTGCCTTAAATGCAGACGCACCTTGTGGTGTGTAATGAAAAAGTTGGTGCACTAGTTTCTTCGTTTGAGGTGCGCCAATAGTATTTGTTGGTAGAGTTATTGTTTACACTTTGCATTCGGTTGATTATGAAAATTCATCTCGTGCCATTTGTACCGGCAAGTCCGTTGACTATTTTTATTGTACTACCATTCGTTCTTGGATGATATCCTACCTCAAATTTTGAGGACAAAATTTCTGTAACATGGGGAGGATGTGACACCCGGCAACTTGCGATCTACACTGACGTGATTTTTTTTTTATTATTATTAAAAATTAAATATTTATTTTAAATATTGTTAATTATTAAGTTTCGGGAGTTAACTGATCGTTTTAACAAAGGAAACCGTGATCGAATACTTTAACGCGATTTAAAACGCGTGTTCTGAAAACACGCATTGGACAACAAAAATAATTATATTTTTACACGGTTTATTGTTATTTGTAATTACGAACAAAACCGACTAAGTGTTGTAATTAACTATCGAACCAAAATAGAAACCGAAGCATTTTACGTTTAACCGGGTTCGTTTACGCAGTATACTCTCACCCACCCCTTACCTAACCTTATCCCTTTCCCCTTTATATGTTGGCAGCCAACTCACAATTCAAAGGGAAGAAATAAAACACAGACTTTCCTCTATCTCTCTCACCCTCACGATCTCTCTCCCTCTCTGCCTTCTCTCTCACGCTCATCTCTCTCCCTCTCTGCCCTCTCTCTCTCACGCTCATCTCTCTCCATCTCTGCCTTCTCTCTCTCACGCTCATCTCTCTCCCTCCCTGCCCTCCTCTCCCTCGCACCTGTTACAAGAACAGCCGGCCACCACCAAGCTTGGGTGGTGGCGGCGCAACCTTAACAACAAACAGCAACGGCGGCAAGTGCTAGTGGTGTATGCGTCCGGTTCAGGGGTCAGACAAGGCTCGGGTTCGGGTCAGGTGTAGTGTGGTCGGGGCTGGGTTGATTTTGGTTCGGCCCGGTGGTGGTTGTTCGTGGTGGACGCTGGTTCAGTGAGGTGGGGTCGAGTTGAAGTGGTTGCAGCTGAGGTTGGTTCGGGTGGGGATGATATTGGCTTTCGGGTTCGAGGTTATGAAGGTCAGGTTGGTTGAGGCCGGTTTAGGGTCCGGGTTTGGTTTGAGGTTCTGGTCGGGTGCTCGTGGTGGTCCGGTAGGGTGACGGCTGGAGTGGTGCTCGCAAGGTCCCGGTTGTGGTCAGGTTGGTTTCGGGTCTTGTGGCTTGACTACTCGAGTCAAAGTTTGGCTCGTTCGGTGTTGTTCCTGGGATTCGATCCAGGTTCTAATCTCGGGTCAGATCTATTTGATTCGGGTCTCGGGTACCCTTTCAAGAATAAGTCGGTTGGCCTTGGGCCTGGTTCGGGTCTCAGGTCAAGATGGATTCGGTGTTGGGTTTGAGTCGCGGGACAGATCTGGTTCGGTTCGAATCAGTTTTGGTCCGGTCAACACATGGTCAACTGGTCAAGCTTCGGTCAAACCTGGTCAACGGGTCAGCGTTTCGGTCTGCACGTGGTTCGAGCTGGCTCCGGGTTACGCGCGTACAAATCGGTATACTTTAATTCGTGTTTGTTATTATTATTATTGTGGATATTATAAATATTTATAAATATATTGATTTGAACGAAATAGTTTTGACTCGCGAACGAACCGAATAATAATAATAACCGGCAACTATATTAAGTCGGACGATTGGTATTGGATATAAAATGCGTGACTTATAATATCGATATCGGACTAAATTGGTTGGACTATAATATATATATATATATATATATATATATTGTTTTATGTATTGATATAAATAAGTGCAGTTTATATAAAAGCGTCGAAACGTATAAGTCTCGTTTGATTGGAATTGCGGATAAACAAATTGCAGTCTTGTGTTTTGAAGTTGATTTTGGGAATTTTTAGACAACTTGTGTTGTCTGGTTCGCACAAAAACAGAGGAGACTCTGCCGAAATTTTATAAAATCCAAAGCGCGACTAAGTTAATACCGTGGTGTATGTTTTTATGAATGAATTTCCAAGTGTTTTAATAAAGGTATTTATGTAAAATCGCGGCGCTTTGACAAAAATATTTGTAACAATAATAAGTAAATTCCAGACAATATTTTGAAACATGAAACAAATATATATATAGTTTTGCCAAACATCAAGTATGGCGAGCTTTTAAAAGGTTTTCGCCAACGAAACTACATTTATTATTCGTATTCAAAAGTATATAAACGTCTGATTTACTTGGGAAAGCTTTATGCAAAACAAAGTTTTGAATACTTTAAATGTCGGATTTTGGGAATTAATGTAACATTTGTTATTACTTGGAAACTAATAACAATAAGAATTATATTTTGCAAAGTGTATTTTCCTAAAAGTAAACGTACAAGACAAATGCATTTATTTGACTAACGAGACGAGCTACGGCTCAAGATAAGTTATACGCTTCATAATATAGTCCAACGTGGTGTGCACACGAATAGTGACAAGTGCGCAACTTGGGTACTATATCGTGTGTTAACGCATAAGTAAGATAAGTCACGATCGGTTCGTCGAGTTAAAGCATATTAGTACTCGAGTTTTACACACGAGTTAGATAGTTGGATAAACCGTCTTTTAGCCGGATGATAGGCTAGGTTTATATGTGTTAGACTTTAAGGTGTCCTTTGTTGTAATAGGGCACGAGGAAGTCGGTCGAGGATTCAGGCTTTGTTTGCTAGCTTAGCATGGAAATTAAGGTGAGTTCATGACCCCACTTTTTACTGTTTTATAAATGTTTACGGGGTGGAAGACATGCTTCTTTTATGAAAACCGGAGGAATTCCAAACGAACAAGTTTTTGAAAAATGAAATGGGTGCGTGAGTGTCACGGCCCTGCTGTTACTGGTTTTACACTCGGGAAAGAAACATGAGTACTACTTACATTGTTTTAAAGATCATGTTATACTATGGTTATGATTGATTACTATACGGGCGTTTCATCAGGGAAGTCCCAGGGGGGAAACCATGAGTATGTGGAAACACATATCGGGGAAATATGGATAGATCTATTGGGGCCTGACAAACCCCACCCGACGGCTTGGAGCCGGGCGGGGGCATATTGTCTCTAATTACTTGGAGCCACCGATGATGACGGTGGTTCCTACTTACTGGGCATACTTATCACGGATCCACGGGTCAGTAATGGTTTCCAACTCGTAGTAGTAACGATACTTAACGTCTAGCTAACGTTCTTATAACATAGTATTAACGGGAATGATCTTTTCAGACTTATGGAAACTCTTTTATAAAAACTTGTGGAATTATTTATGCAAAACTTATGAACTCACCAGCTTTATGTTGACTTTTTAAGTATGTCTTTCAGGTTTAAACTTTGGTAACGGCACGGTTGGAGTAGTCGGCATATTGGGATCGGGGATCCTAGAGGGTTAGCAATGGCGTTCAGGATATAAGAGTCTTAGATGCATCTTTCCGCTGCGCTGGCAAAGGCACCAAACGTCGCATCCGACAAGGGAAAAGTCGGGGTGTGACAATGTTGCGTTCCAAGGATATACTGTGACACCCGGCAAATTCTGGTTAACAACGCTGTCTAGATTAAAGTCTACCTTAGCGAGTCACGCGTATATTATACTTAACTGGGATAGTTGAGTCGTGTTACGGTTCGGGAACTGTTAGTTTGGTATAGAGGATCATTAGATGTTAGTCTAAAGGCTCATTAGATGTCAGTCCTTAACCAAGTGTACAAAGGGTGACGATTCGTAGAATCGTCAGAGCATAGGGAAGATACAAGTCTCGAGTCCCGGGAATTGGTGAACGAGTGTGAATGTGTTTGTTTGCAAGTATTATGTGTTTACAATCATTATGTGACTTGTCGGTATGTGAAAAGGTGTTAACATATGTTAAAACGGAGTTTAACGCGCCAAATGTGCTGAACCAGACCCTATAGGCGATTAGGATCTGTAATCGCCTATAGGGAGGGGCGAGTAGGGTTCCAATAGGGGCGAATAGGCCCTAATCGCCTATACTATGGGCGATTAGGAGCCTATTCGCCTGATGCTGCTGCGTACTCGCCTGTAACGTACCTGACGACTAAAAACGCCTATAAATACAATACTTGACCTCCTAAACTTCATTATAACAACCCTAGTCGTCCCACAACTCGCCCCAACACACACACAACCTCTGGAACACGATTTTGGATCAAAACACAAGATTTCAAGCCTATTACATCAATCTATCATAAATCTAAGGTGTGGTTTTCATTCATACAACCTTTAATAATGTTTTTATTAAATCCCTAATGGTCCAGACCTGTTTATAAACATATGTGTCTTCTGAAATTCGTTAATAATCATTGTTAATTGGATTATAGCTATTATGCATGTTGTATGTGTGTTTATAATTAAAAGTTAGGGTTTTTGTGATTCAAGATGGATTGATAACATAATATTAAGGTAGTTACAGATTAATGATGATAGCATGTTGATGAGATCTGAGTAATTGTTCATTAGGGTTACGGTTATGCATGTTAATGTGATGTTTCATGCTATGTGTATTGTTTTTGGGATACATGGTTGCATGCAGGGCTGATAGAACGAGATTAAACGAAGGATTTTGATTGAAATATGTTTGATATAGTTGTTTGATTGATATTTGGTGTTTACACACGTTCTGGATTTGATTTGGAGTGTTAAACGTGCGAAAAACCGGAACAGCTGTGCTATAGGCGAATAGGAACCCTAATCGCCTATACTATAGGCGATTAGGAGGCTATTCGCCTGATGGGATGCCCTAATCGCCTATAGTATAGGCGAATAGGAGCCTAAATGCCTTTACTTCATGCATTTACGATCCTAAATGCTAGTTAAGCCCTGAATTGCATGCCTTACGACGTAATCACCTATAAACTCCTAATTTGCATACCATATAACCCTAATCGCCTATAGTATAGGCGATTAGCCTTCCTAAATGCCTGTTGACCCACGTAATCACTAGTTGACTTTTCCTAATCGCCTGTACTGCTGCTGTAAGTGTAATTTAGCATTTCGGGACCCGATTGGACACCTAGGAACATGCTAGGAACCCCGTAACATACCTAGTAACTTGGTAATATGTGCTCGGACTTGTTTATGTGATACGTGAACTACGTGCTACAACTTGTTGGACTTTAACGCATGTTAAGTGTGATTGCATGATTGTATGTTTGAGAGTGCAAGTATAACACGGGGAGTCTCGGGTCACCAATGGAAAGTCGAGTCTTGTACCTTGGGTTAATTTAACAGTCACAGTGTTTTCAAACGAACTTGGTTATGGTCTGGACATCTAGGGACTAACTAACCTACGGGTTATTAGTCTAATTACTTGTAACTGTCACATGTTAGGTCGCCGTCTTACGGGGCTAGCATAGCTTGCTGATTTTATTCGTATTACGAAGTAACGCAACCTAAGGTGAGTTTACGGCCCCTCTTTTAACTGGTTTCACTTTTCGCGGGAGAAAACATGTGTTAAACTTATGTTTTGGTAACAACTGTCATACTATGGGTTTCTATGGTTTACTATACGATCTTTGGAAGTCCCGGGGAAACCATGAATGTGCGGGTTAGCACAACGGGGAAATGTGAATAGATCTATTGGGAGTGAGCAACCCCGCTCGTCGGCTTGGAGGGCCGGGCGAGTGCATATTGTCTCAAACAGGAACAGGTTTACTATTCGGGCACAACATCTGGTTTGCGAGTTAGTAATGGTTTTCCAATCGTTGTAGTAACGAACATACGCCTAGCTAGCGTACTTGGTTTACAAATTGATATAGTATGGACAGGTTGAACTTGATACTTTGATTACAAAACCTGTGAACTCACCAGCATTTTTGTGCTGACGTAACTCTTACATGTTTTCTCAGGTCGCTAAGGTAGCACTATGGAACTAGGGCGCACGCGTCTGCACGGCGTCTAGTTAGGGTTGCATGGTTTTCGAACATTAAATAATTTGGTTTACTTTTGGATTATGTTTTGAGAATAAGCTTCTGCTGTATTTGGGGATTTTTTTAAACTATGTTTTGAAATTGCATATGTTCATTTAGATTTGTTTATTGTGATCGTTGACTTGGATCCTGGTTTGTCATGCGCCTCGCGGTAAAACTCCGCCAGTGGATTTTGAGGGTGTGACATATACATAACGCGTTGAAGGCGGATTTGGTTGAGGAAGCATGGGCAATTCGCCCGATTTATCACAACCAAGAAGAAGAAGAAGAAGAAGGATGAGGAGGAGGAGGAGGAGAAAATGAAGATGAAGACGACGACGGCTAGTTTTTTTAAATATTTGTAGTTTTTTTAAGTATTTGTAATTTTTTTAAGTATTTGTAACTTTTTTTAAGTATTTGTATTTTTTTAGTATTTGTAATATTTATATATTTAATGGAATATTTAAACTATTTAACATTATTATTTAAATAAGAAAAAGAATAATTAAACAATGATACCCAATCATTTATAACCCCCCATAACCCCCCTTCCCACTACACCCTCTTTTTCCATAACCCCCATAACCCCCATAACCCCCCTTTTATTACTTTTTAATATTTTAATACTCATAACCCCCACCACTACACATACACTAAGATCACACTAAGTACTAACGACAGAAAGTGTTGCCTACTAAAATTAAATTAATTAATATTTTATTTCAGAAAAACCCCAGTTGATCATCACATAAACCACATATCAGAAACGTGTAAGGAAACCTGCATATAGACGCTTACATATTCAAACCACCCAAATAAATGATAAACAAACAAAATAACGCAAACCCAACTCAAAGCCCCTCCAAAACAAGAGCCATTTTGACACTCACAGATTCTTGAGACTGTAATCTAATTATATACCATAGCTTTTAGGGTGGTGAACCGCTAATTATATACCATAGCTTTTAGGGTGGTGAACCGACTTCGATTAGGCTGTGTGGAGAAGTGGGTTCAAAGCATCTTTTCAAAAGCATTTAAATGTTTCAAATCAAATTTTCACCCATCATTCAAAAAAAAGCACTTAAACTTTTTTTTTCCATATATTTCTACCTCATCACCTTTTTTTCACATTTACTTTTGATGTTCCGTTTTAATTTTCAATTACTCGAATACATTCTGTAATAAGGTCTTATTGCATCTACATAAGTGCCACAGTTAAGTTAACTTGAATTATAAAGCTTCCTACTTTATCGAGCTTGGGACCAGGGATAATTAATCGAAAAGTCTATGGTTGCTAAGAAGTAAGAATTATGAACCAAAAACCGGTATATTATGGAAGTGGAAATTTATAAGCAAAAGTTTATCAGAATGAAGGAAAGAGCAAAAAAAATGTCAAGTGTGTGAACTTCAGAGTCGAGGCCCACTTGATTTACGACATGAACTTTCTTCACTCTTTTTATCCTTAACAACCAGACTAAATATTTAAGGAAAATGCGAAGAGACCTAGCTTTAAGGAAGGTATCTTATTCTGAAAGTCAAAAAAAATGCAACCAGACTAAATTTAATTCGTATGAAAAAGTAAAGCAAGATTGAGACTCAACAAGACTAAATACTAATTACCAACTAAAATCACCAAATAATCTGGTTACGAAAGTTAAATACTTTCATATTTCTGTTTAGATCTTTTAATTCCTAACTGCGCTTCCAAACAAATTCGAAATGTGCCTAAATCTAGGAATATAGAAAGTACAAGTCTTTGTATCACAAACCTTATCAGAATTTATATATTTGCCCGTCTGAGTTGGACGAGGACTTCAAATTATAAGTAGATAAATGATGATATGGTTTGTGATTCAGAAAACTAACGTCGGTAAGTTTTTTTAAAGGGGGACCAATGAGACAACAATGTTTAAAAGGTAGGACTGGTAGCAAGAATAAACATAGGTGGGATTATTATCAGCCAGCCACAAAAATGAGGGATTATTATAATCCAATTTGCCTAAAATAAAATCACCAACTTGTTTAATTCCTTGAACATCAACTAATACTCGTGCATCAACATTGGAAGGACATCAATTGCTCCTAGATGAAATGCCTACTTTTCATCAATATTACTCTACGATAACTTCAAAATTCAAATAGAAGTAAATATAAAATTGACATAGTACCTTGTTTGTGAATCGGATCCTATGGGTCTTTCGTAGCTCCTCCAAATCACCTTGAGTACGTAGGGGAAACTCATGTGAGTGCATGTGTTATTAACACCTAATGTAGTATGCGGCGGTGTATCTTGAAATATTAACCAAGGGTGTAAAACCATACAACTCCAGCATCCCCCTCGACCATACAATACGTAGACCTTTCAATTGCAAAATGCTTTGTGGAAGATGAGTTATGCATGTACCTTCTATATCTAACTCTTTCAAAAATTCTAAACGTCCAAGTTCTTCAGGCAAGTTCTCAACCAGACGACTATAGGGAAGATGTAAATATTTTAAACGTTTCATCATACAGATGCTGTCTGGAAGCTCTTGTAAGGATTCACAATCCGTTAGCTGTAGCGTCTCTAAACAAACTAATCTGTCAAGATCCTTGGGTAAATGCTCTAGAAGCAAACATGATTTAAGTTCAAGAGATTTAAGATGTTTCAACATACAAATGCTATCTGGAAGATACTTAATCTCTTTCATTGACAAAGTTAGCTCCTCTAAACTTTGTAACTGGTGCAGATCCTTAAGCACCTCTGGAATACTGCCTTCAAGCGTAAGCTCTCCTAAACCTTGTAAGCAACAAATATTTGCTGAAAAAGACTCGAGGTTTGTGCAAGCACATAGGCCAAAAGAAAGAAGCTTCTCAAGATTTCCACTCGATAAGGGTAGAGGTTCATCATAAGAACATTCAAATTGAAACTTTGGCAAATTATTGTTGGGATGCAGTGGGCATATATCTAGGGACACTGCAATCAATTGTAACTTTGCTAAAGAATCAACACGAGTTAATCCATACCATGAATTTACTGAAAAGCATTTAAACCTCGAACAACCACTTAAGTTTAAATATACAAGCTTTTTTAGACATCCCAAAAGAGCCTGAATCTCTTGAAGATAATAACATTGTTTAAGATCTAACCTCTCAAGACATGGAGTAAGCCCAATGTTAAGGTTACTCAACTTAGAACCACTAAGGTTGAGGAATTTGAGATTTTGACATGCAACTGGCATGTGGAGTTCTACAAAGTCATTACATTGTTCAAGGTATAACTCCACAAGATTTGGAGTCATCCCAATGTTTAGCTCACTCAACTTAGAACCATTGAGGTTCAGGACTCTGAGCTTTTGACATACAATGGGCATGCGCATATCTACAAACTCATAACATCCTCCAAGATCTAATGTCTCAAGATGTGGAGTCAGCTCAAGATTAAGGTTAGTCAACTTAGAACCACTGAGGCAGAGGAATCTGAGATTTGGACACTGAAAGGGCATGAGGAGTTCTACAAAATTAATGCATCCTCTTAAATCTAACCTCTCGAGATGTGGAGTCAGCTCAAGATTAAAGTTAGCCAACTTAGAGCCACTGAGGTTGAGGAACTTAAGATTTGGACATGCAACAAGCATGTGGAGTTCTACAAATTCATTACACTCTGCAAGGTATAACTCCACAATATTTGGAGTCAAGCCAATGTTGAAGTTACGCAACTGAGAACCACTAAGGTTGAGGAATTTGAGATTTGGACATCCATCAGGCATGTACATTTCTGCAAAGTCATAACAGCCCTCAAGATCTAATGTCTCGAGAAGTGGAGCCAACCCAAGCTTAAGTTTACTTAACTTTGAACCACCGAGGGAGAGGAATTTGAGCTTTGGACACTCATCAGGCATGTTGAGTTCTACAAAGTCATTACATCCTCTAATATCTAACCTCTCGAGAACTGGAGTCAGCCTAAGGTCAAGGGTTTTCAACTTTGAAAACTTGAGGTCGAGAAACCTGAGTTTATTAAGAACCTATCATAAACCAAAAAAGACAGATCAGTGTAATGACAATATATAAGCATTATAATGCATCGATCATGCTCATGCATAAAAAGTAACAACCAATCAACCATTATTCTACCTTTCTTTCTCCCCATTCCCAGAGTTGAGAGATTCTGCTCCAGGCCATTTTAAGGTTAACGAGATTATCTGCTCGAAATGTTTTAGGTAAACACCAAATACCATAGCAAGGCCAGTGCAGATATTGTAAAGACTCTGGTAAGTACTGCCTATATTTATCAATATGCCATTCACTAAACTCATCATGCACGGAAAGAAATCTAAGTTTTTTCATCTTTCTAAGACCGTTCATAATAATATCTGGTTGGAGATCTATGTAGTTCAGCTTCATACTTAGAGTTACTTCAGTGCCCTGCAAACAAAAAGGTTGACATTAAATTTTTGTAACAAATACAAATTTGTTAATTTTCCACCTTACAAATAAATTTTAATCTTACCAAATCATGACCCAATATATCTTCAATTTCCTCTTTAATCCATAGCCGCTCATGAGGGTTCAAACGACGAGCAATAATCCTACCCATTTCTGCTATATGGGCATGTAAGCCCAAACCCTCAGTATCGGATATAGCTATCAAAGACCTCTGCTCAAGAACTCTTAAACCACTTTGAGCATGAAATCCACAGCTTTCAAGTATTCTTATTGCTTCGTCTTTCAGTTCACCTTTTAGCATGCACGCAACAATTAGGAATATTTCTTTGTGATCATCTTCTAGACCATCATAGCTTAGTTCCAGTTTTTCCAAAGTTTTCTTCAACGGAATTGTTTTTAGTCTTTCAATGGTATCTACCCATTCAGGCTCAGTTCTACCACAAAGAAGTGAGCCAAGAACTTTGATTGTTAAGGGAAGACCATCTGCATAATGTACAACTTTTTTCGATAGTTCTTGATACTCGAAAATAGGAACCTCTGTCTTAAATGCACACCTACTAAAAAGGCAAATTGCTTCATCATCTGATAACAGATTGACATCATGTATATAGTCCTTATGAACTCCGTGTGCTACTAATATGTGCTCATCTCTTGTTGTGATGATGATTCTACTTCCTGGCTTAAACCATTTACGGTCACCTGCTAACGCCTCAAGCTGTTGTATATCATCCACATCATCTAGAACAAGAAGAACCTTTCTACCAGGCATCATCTTTTTCATCTTATATTCCCCATCAGAAACACTTGTTACATCAATGTTTTGATCATTTAACACATCTTTAAGGACCTGTTTTGGCAATTTCTTCAAACCAGAGCCTTTTGGAGCTTCTCTGACATTCTCAACAAAGCTTTTACCTTCAAACCTAATGGACAAGTGATCAAAAACGGCTCTGGCCAAAGTCGTTTTACCACCACCTCCAATCCCCTTAATCCCTATCATCTGAACATCATTTATACCACTTTCCAGATATGTAAGTACATTCATTACCCGAGTCTTTATGCCTACTAACTTCTCATCAACACTGAAATTAATGAAATGTAGCTTTAGTGAAATGTCTTTAACAAGTTTCTGGATGAACTCAGCTTCATGCCTGCGTGTTAAAGAAGACAGAATCATATATATAGAATGCTATAACCTAGTGATAACGAAACATAAGATGACACCGATCAAGTCCCAATCGACAATCAAACCGAATAGAAAAGTTGAAGAAAAGAATTTAATTTGAATAACTCTCAATCTTATTAATTAGAAAATAACTCAAAACTGATTACTCGACTCTTAACCTAAATCACAACTTTGATCAGCTATATAGGACATGACTTGGTTATAATTAGAGTAGTACTCAGCTTCCTAACTAGATAATAATTGATAAACCAACATGTGTATCTAATCTAGCTATTATAAATTAAATACAACTCATTTCATTTATCTCTAATTAACTTAACCAAACAACCATACTAATCCATAACTCAAATCAGTCGATCCGACCTGAACCACCCCATTACCCAAGATCGGCCCAACCCGCCTCATACGCTAAAGGATGGTAATCATGGTTTAAAAAAAAACGCATGAGGTGTGCGCCTCGAGGCGCTTCAAGGCGAAATGCTAAGAAAACGAGCCTGAGGCGCGCCTCATGGGGTTCAGATTGTACATACACCTCAAAGGGCTGATGTGCGCCTCAGGTGGTTTAGGGTGTTTTTTATGTCCTTTTTTTTGGTGCTTTAGACTTTTGGGGTCAATTATTTTATTTTGATGTGTGTTTTTGATGTTTTAGACTTTTCTAAGTCAAGTAGTTTATTTTTTATAAGATACATAACTATTATATTTATTTTTGACTGCGCCTCGGGATTATGCCTCAGTTCGCCTCGAAGCTTACGCCTCATGAGGCGAAGGGAAAACACCTCGAGGCTAGTTTCCGTTCTTTTAAACTTTGATGGTAATTACGTCCGATAACGGATGTCCCTATTAAATACAGATCAGAAAGAAACTAAACAAAAAAAATATGAAATGAGGTAGTTACCCATCAACTGTGTTCTTCAACTCCATCCCAGCCAGGTCAGCTGCTTCTCTCAAAGCTTTTCTCCATCTTCCAACATCATCTTCCTATTTATTACAGTGCAAAAACTTCCTAGTCTTAACAAATTAAGAAACCTCTTCTACTTATCTACTCTAAAGCATAAATTGTTCACTGAATAAAACAAAAACAAATACAAATGCAGTGTTAAAGATGTTACCACTTCTACAAGCCTTGTAAACCTTGTTCTAAAAGACCTCCAGCTGCCCTTTTCATGTATGGCAAAGGCTTCTCCAACTGCTCCAGTTTGTTTGCGGACTTCGGTTGGTTCCACATCATAGAAGACAGGGTAAGCAGTATGCTCTGTCATCTTCTGGCACTCCATGATCTTTTCGAGCTCCTTTAAGCACCATGATGAAGATGCATAGTTCTTTGAGAATACAATTATGTAATATCTCGATTCTTCAATGGCTGTGATGAGCTGATCATCGATCCGTTCTCCTTTCTCGATTCTCACATTGTCTTTGTAAATTGTAATGCCTCTATGGTGAAGAGCATGATAGAGATGATCTACAAAGCCCTTACGGGTGTCTTGACCGCAGAAACTTAAGAACACATCATACTTGAAGCTCTTTTGAACTGATGAAGAAGCTGAAGTAGATGCCATTGATTATATGAAATAATAACAAATCAGATCTTTATGGGGGAAATTTATATGAACTGATTGGAAATAGTAATCTTGAAAGAGATGATCGAGTAAGCCGTCAAGAGTAAACTTTGATTGGAATTATGTGCAAAGAGTAAAGCGTGTTAGAGTATGCGTAGTGGCTAATGTTATGGGGCGTTTTGGGGCTCCATAGCGCCGGGAACACCGCCCCGAGTGGCGCTATGGGGCGTTTTGGGGTGATTTGGTCTTCTCCATAACGGGCGTTGTGCATTGGGGTTAAGGGTTTATTATTATTATTATTATTATTATTATTATTAATATTATTATTATTATTGTTGTGTTTGTGTGTGTGAAGAGGAAGAGAAAGAAGTGAAGAGGAGGAGGAAGAAGAAGAAGAAGGGAAGAAATGAAGAAGAAGAAGAAGTGAAGAAATGAGGAAGAAGATGATGGAGAAGAAGAAGTAGGTGGGGAAGGGGTAGGTGGGGTGGGTTATTATTTTTTATTTTAATTAATATTATTTTTAATAGTAAATCTTATTTTTTTATTATTGTTTTTTAACTTAATAAATTTCTTTTATTATTATTATTATTTTTTTTTTATTATTATTAGGTATTTAATATATTCTTATTTAAATAAAAAACAATAATTAACCAATCATTACCAATCATTTATAACCCCAACATAACCCTCCTTCCCACTACACCCTCTTTTTCCATAACCCCAACATAACACCTTTTCTATTACTTTTTAATATTTTAATCCTATAACCCCAACATAACTATCCACCACTACACATACTTTTGGTCAACAGGAAAACATTCGTAACCTGAATTTTCAACGAAAAGAAGAGGAAGTTTAAAAAACCAAGTACATACAAAATAAATCTATATCTATATATCTATTAATATATATAAAAGTATTGAACATTGCTGACGTGGCGTGCAATGGTGTCTTCAACCTCTTCGTGAAACTGCCACGTGGCATCATAATTGAAAGATTTTAGTTTTTTAAATTATTTCCTTTTTTAATTAAATTGAGTTATTTTAGGAAAAAAAACATTTAAAAATAAATTTAAAATTTTATCTTTTATATTTTCTCCCATAATTTTTAAACGTTTATATCTTTTATATACAAGATTTTTTAAAGAAAAAAATTACACCAAATTAACGAGTGTTTTATTATCTTTCCAACGAGTACCATAGTGCTATATAAAAAACGGAGAAAAAATCGACTATTTTTTGTGGGGTTTCGTTCATACAGGAAAAAACACACAAAGTGTTCATGTTATTCATTAATCATGTTTTTTTCTTTTAAAACAGGTTCTTATCTACGATGTTGAAAATCAGCCCAATCGCCATGTTATCATTGGAATTTTACTAGGTATACTTTATCAAGAGAAGCTAGGAGAAAGAATCGTGCAACACTGCAACACATGGTGTCAGCTTATAGCAATGTTATTTTTTTATTTATTTAATTACAAGAGTAATAATTATTACTATTAGTATTAGTATTATTAGAATGGTTATATTTTTCAACCCCGGGACGCTCCCGGAAAGAATTGATAGTTGCTGGCGTGGCGTTCAATGGTGGCCTCAACCATTTCTTTATTATGCCACGTGGCATAATGAGATGCAATGGTTACAACTTCCAACTTAAGTGTTTGTTTAGTTGATTAGGTAAGGAATTATAAGAGCCATTAGAATGTGAGAAATTAGAGAGATGTGATGAGTTTTTGAATAGTTGCAGCTTACATAAGTGATTCTTTAAATGATTACTGATTAGGTTTTAGATTAGGGAATATGAGTTATTACTTATTAGAAAACTATGAACATACAATGATTGAGAGATTTTGTGGTTAGTTAACTTGAGCCATTTGCAATAGATTATCACGTAAAATTAGATTTTTCAACCCCGGGACCCTCCCGGGGTAATTAGCTAGTATATATATATATATATATATATATATACTAGCTGATTACCCCGGGAAAGTCCCGGGGTTGAAAAATTTAATATGATTTAATAAAAAATGATAAAAGAAGAAAACCCAAATCACGAAAAAAGTGAATAACCTAAACATAATCAATTTTAGTTAAAAAACATTTATTTAAAAAGTTAAAAAAAATAAAAAGCATAAACCATATTAAACATAATACAGTATTGAAGAAACAATAAGTATACCGGAGATTACGTATAATCTCCGGGTGGTTAATACTTATGTAACTACAAGGTTAATCCTTTACCCAAACCGTGATGGTAACCCGAGAGAGTGTTAATGTGAATAGTGTGTGTGAAGACAAGGGATTTAAGTGGTTCGTTCGTTAATGACCTACGTCCACTGTAAGTACGCCGGAATATTATTGCTAATCAAGGGAGATTACAAGTTGAGAGTGTAGTAGTTCTGGCTATCTTTCTGAATGAATACAAGGATTGTATCTGATCCTATTTATAGGCCTAATAGTGGGCTGCATGGGAGGCCCACAGGTGACTTCATTGGCTTGGGCCCAACCGAGGCCCAAGCCCATGGTCTTCCTTGAAATGGCGGGAAAAGGCGGATTACTGTTGATGACGTCACGCTACAGTGTGGTCGTTGTTGTAGCTGGACACGTGGCGGATTCCTGATGGTGTGCAGTAACATCGTACTTGCTACAGTGTTCAGGCCACCTCTGCCGTCTGACGTGATGTCTGACCGTGGGCGAGGTAACGCCTGCTGGTCACTGTTCATGACAGCGTGCACAGTGTAGCCGTTCACCTTTTGTACTATCTGCCACATGTCCTTCTCCTGTTGGTGCGTGCTCTGACATGGATCTTCATGAATCTTCCTTTTGTCATTCCTTGTACTTCGTACGAGAGGTGCCAAGGTAAGATTCCGCGCGTGGTTACACGCGCGTATCAGGTATTGTCTGTTGCTTATCATCCATCTTGGCGCGCGAGGCATGCTGATTGTCTGCCCCGCGCGGGTGCGTTTCTGCGCCGTGACCTGGCGCAGGGTTATTGCTTCTTGGGGATAGGGACGCCCTTCAGATTAGGCTCCCTATCCCTTCAAGTCCCCCTAGTCTAGGACTTCTCCTGCTCGCTGATGAGTAGGTGGAGTGCTAGACTCAAAATATGTTAGTCGCGGATGAGAGCTCATCTGCTTGTATTGTAGTTCTTGGGAGTGTTCTTTTACGCGGAGTCTGGAGATTTTTGGCGGGGAACGTCTTTGTTAATTTTACGTCAAAATTACGCCTTGGGGGACGTTTTTCGCCTCAATCTTGCAGGTGTTGAGCGGGGAACGTCTTTTGTGAACTTACGTCAAGTTTCCGCCGAGAAGGACGTTCTCCGCCATGACCATGCAGTGGTTGGGCGGGGAACGTCTTTTGAAATTTTACGTCAAGTTTCCGCCGAGACATTAAATGATGTTGGAGTGATTTAATGCGGGTCCGGAGTTTGTGATAAATTCTAAATCATTGGCATTGAATTTGTCTCTCATGATTTGGAGTAAATGCGCCTGAAATTCCAACGATCAGTTACTTCTGATGGAAGTTTAATGGTTGCTGACGTGTTCAGTGACTGTCTGGTTGTGCATACTGAGGCACGTCACATCATGGTTGCAGTCACCAACATTTCGTCTGTGTCAGGAGCGTGGGCTGGCACGCGTCTGACGTATTGTCTTCTTGGCTGAGATTGTGCCACGTGTCGTTTGGAACGTGTTGCCTGTCAGGCGCGTGAGTTTTCACGCGCTTGTATTGCTGATATTGTGAGATCTGTCGACACGTGTCGATCATCCGGCGCATGTGTAGTGTATAACTGTCATACACTATCATCCAGGCCGCTCATTTTTGTTGTGGACACGTGTCGTCATCTCGTGCTTGGAATTTGAAAAGTTGACGGTTTGTGCTTTCCAGGTGGGTCCCTTTGTCATTAATGCGATGAGTATATAAGCCCTATTGTGGCTCATTTGAACGGTTATGCTCTCTAATCTTCTTCCACTTTGCTTTCTTTTCTCTTTATTTTCCGGCCAACTTCCGTTTGAAGTTTCCGTTTAATCTTCAAAGATCTTGATCTTGAAGATTCATTTGAAACTTCATATTTCTTCTATTTTGGTGTCTTTTTTCTTCGTCTTCCTGTTGTTTGCTGATTTGTTAACTGCTTCTTTTTCATTTTCTTTTGAAGATTCCGTCTGATCTTCATATTTTCCGGTGGTTTTCCCAGATTTCTTGAGTTTTGTATTATCATGTCTGAGAGTCACAGTGCTTCTGAGGAGATTGTAGGCGAGCAGCCGGAGGAGGTGGTGCAGGAGGTCACCGTTGAACATGGCAAGATCAAAGAGAGGAAGTTGATGTCCAACACTTACTGTGTTTGGAGTCAAGAGGCCTTCAACCGGTTTCTTGTGATGTATGGAATCTCACCGGAGTGGGAGCCCACCCTTCCAACTCCGACCAGCACTGTTCTCTCAGCCGGTACCAGCCGGTTGGCATTGTACGAGGCCCACTTTGCTAAGTGTGGGTTCCGCCTGCCGTGTACCCGCTTTCAGATTGACACCATGGTGGCTTATGGTGTTGGCCCTACACAACTAACCGCCTTTGGGATGCTGCGGTTAGTTCATTTTGAAGCTTCCTGCCGCGCCCTAGACATTGAACCCACCGTTGAACGGTTCAATGTCTTCTACTTTATGGCGCGGGATGAGATGTGGTTTTCATTCAAGCCACGCCCCAAGGTGCCGCCTATGGCCACCCACACTCCTAAGTCCTTGCATTGGGCGAAGGAGAAATTTTTCTTCGTGAAGAGGGGTGTGATCCCTATTAGTCTCCCCTGGAAGGTGATAGGGGATGGGCAGCGGGTGGCTGGCATGCCTGTGCCCAAGGACTTCAAGAAGCAGGCGTGGTTCCTTGCCCTCACCGCCAATGCCACTAAACTAGAGTTTCAGAATCTGACAGAAGGCATCTTCTTTCTTCTGGGGATGAGTCGAAATGGCATTCGGGCGGGTAAAGAGCCGTATATTGCGCAGGAGGGTAAGTGTATCGTCATTATTATTATTATTATTAGTATCTCCCGCGCTCTTTTCCTTATTGTTTGTTATATTACAGGTGTAAGTAAATTTGAGTTTTATGCTGCCCGCTAGGAGAAGGGCGTTAAGTGGAGACCTTTGGCGGAGGGTCAAACTTCTTGCTTGGACGAGCTTGCTGACCGGTTTTACTACCCGGATTTGACCACCGCGCCCAAGCCTTATTACACAACCGGTGAGTTTCCTGATCCCTTCGGCTCTAGCATTTTTGGGGATGACACTACTGGATTCTCAGTAAGGAGTGTCCCGCCGGTGAACTCATCCGCGGGGCGTGGTCGTTGGAAACACGCGCCGCGGAATCATGGGTACCGAGCGAAAGTTGTGCTTTCTGACTCGGGTTCTTCCATCTCAGCAGGGGAGGTTGTGAAAGGGCGTCGACGGCGTAAGGATGGCCCGCCGTCTGATGATGAGGAGGAAGTTGAATCTTCTCGGTTGGAGAAGAGGAAGAGGGCGCGCGTTGATAGCGCCGCCACTAGCAGCGCTGCGGCTGCTACAGAGAACGTGTCTACTGCCCCCACAGGTGGGGACGAGAGTGGGGCTACCACTCTGACTGAACCAGCGACCGCCTCCGGAGGTGCTACTGATGTTGCTGGTAGTCAGAAGACCGGCGTTGCTGAGGGGCAGGGGGGAGTGCCCCTGTTTTCTCTGTGGGGATTCGTGCTGCCCCTAGTAGGCAGCCGTTGTTCCAAAAGTTGATTAAGAAGAAGGCGGCTGGTAAGTGACTTTTTTGCTACCTTTTGATCTTAACTTTGAATTCTCTTTAATCCTTTTCTTTGTTTTCGCAGTATCGCCCAAGGTAATTCCCACTCCTCCTCCCTTGTCTCCTTCCGCGGAGGCTGCCCGTGTGGAGGAGGAGCGATTGTGGCAGGAGCAAGAGATTGCTCGTAGACAGGTAGAGGCCGATGAAGCTTTACAAAAGGCAGAGGCTGAGAAGAAGGCCGCTGCTGCCAAGCAGGCGGAAGCCGATGAAGCCCGCCGCCGGGCTGAGGCAGAGAAGAAGGCTGCTGCCGATGAAGCCGCACGAAAGGCTGAGGCGGATAAGAAGGCTGAGGCGGAACGCCTTCGCCTCCAAGAGCAAAATTTCTTGGAGGAAAAGGCCAAGAAGATGGCTGAGGCAGAGGAGCGCGCTGCCAAAGAACGCCTTGATGCGGAGAGCCGGGAGCTGGCTCATGATGAAGATGGTTTTGAGAGGGCCCTGTTTCAGCAGGGTGCCTCTGGTGCTGCTGGCTCGCGTCGGGATCGGCGCGAGTCTTCTCGGGTTGGGGGATCAACAGGAGTCTATGACGGCTCCTGTTGGTCTGGTGGTGACGCCCTCTGGCGCCCTCGCTGGGCAATAAGGGAAAACACTCTGTTTTCCAACTCCTTAGCTGCCGAGGAGTTCGTCAGCGAGGTGGTGCCTCCCTATGAGCGCACTCACCAGGATATGTTGAGTCGTCAGGACCTTATATCCGCCTTGTGCGTTAATCAGGCGACTCAACTATCTATGATGGACTCGCTGCGGCGCCGCGACTCGGCGCTGTGGCGGGACATGGAGCGTGTAGAGGCAGAGAAGGCAAGCCTTGCTGAGAAGGAGGCTGCCTTCCAGGCGGAGATTGCCAAGTACCGCCGTCGTGCTCATGACGCGGAAGCTAAAGTCTCCAAACTTGAGGAGGATGCGGCCTCCGAAAGGCGCCGCTGGTCGGACTCCTGGAAGAAGGCCAACACTGACATCTCAGACCTTAAGGATCTTCTGTCAGTGGCGCGGGAAGAGCGGCGGACGGCGGTGAAGAAGCTGGAGGCAGAGAGCCAGGCCCTCACGAGGCAAACGGTTAAGTATGTAGCCATGCGCAAGGAGCTTGAGTCTAAGGATGAGGCTCTTGTCGCGGCTACTGAGCGCGTCTCTTTTCTGGAGCAGGAGAGGATCCAGGTCCTTAGTGCAAAGGAGGACCTGGAGCGAGACCTGGACTCTTGTGATCAGGCTCGCCTCGAAGCTGTGAAGGAGAGTGAGGCGTCCAAGCTGTTGTTGGAGGAGGCCGTCTCCGCCCAGACCCAGATGCAAGATTCCATCAAGTGGTTGATGACAGATGGAATGAATGGGGTAAGTCTTCGCGCTTTCTTTATTTTTGGTACTTGTCTTTCTAGTTCATATACTAACTTTGGTTTTGTCTTCAGGTCTTTAAGAGGTTTTGGCAAGAGCCTCTGCTGGGTGACCAGATTGCTGCCATTGCCGCCGCCGCCCAAGCTTATGGTTATGGCGAGGGTTATGAGGATGGTTTCTTGCACGCTCAAAATGATGGGCGCATAGTGGACGCAGATCATTACGGCAAGCCTTTGAAGGATGAATACGAGGCGGAACTTCTGAAGTTTGAGAAGATAGAGTTCCCCATCCTCCAAGTGCTTGCGGATTGCAACAAGAATGCGGATCCACCTGCAGCCCTGAAATACTTCATAGAGACATCTGATGAGTTGGCGAGGGCTTCTGGCGGAGAGACCTCTGGGGCGGGTGATCAGTAGGCGCTAGGCTTGATTATTTGTAATCTTAACTTTCAATGTAAATATAAAAGGGTTTTTAAGTCCCTTTGTTTAATGAAATTTTTCGTTTGTTATATCGTGTTGTCTCGTCCCTAATTTACTTATTTAACCAAGTCGTCACCCAGTGTGTAAGTAAGAGTTAGGGCGCGCGCTCAGCTAGACAATCCGGCGTCTCAGTGTTTCAACACTTTCTCGCCTTGAAGATTGTAGCGGAGGCGACTTGTGCCATTGAGTCCGACTTAGGTGCGCGATAGCCTTGCCTTGAAGACCTTTTACCGCGTTTATGCTGCGCGCTACTCTGATGTCCGAGTTGCAATGACTCTAGAAGACAAGAGTTGGTGCGCGTGTTATTGCTGTGCGGTGTTGTAGGTCCGGCGGGTAAATCCGTCTTGAAGACTCTACGCTAGCTGAGTAGAATCCCGACGTGCACGCGGCGCGTCTTGAAGGCGTGCCCTGCTAGCGTGTTTGGTCCGACGTGATTTTGCCTAAGTCTTGAAGACCCTGGCGCGGAAAGTACAAGTAGAAACACAGATATAGGAAACGTTTTCATTAATAATGTGGCATGTGTAGCCATTTTGTATTACAAATAACAACGCCGTAACTGAGCGCCGTTCCATGATCGCGGAATAGGGGTGCCATCGAGCCTTTCTAGCGCGTAAGCGCCCTTTCCTAGCACTTCTTGAATTTTGTAAGGGCCTTCCCAGGTTGGGGCGAGCTTCCCAGGTTTTTCGGCGTTGGAAGCCTCATTGTTGCGGAATACATAGTCCCCAATCCTGAAGGTCTGCTCTTTGACATGCTTGTTGTAGTACTGTTCAAGTTGGGTTTTGTAGCTGGCTTCTTTTATTGCCGCGAGGTTGCGGCGTTCTTCTAGCAGATCGAGGTTTATGCGGAGTTCTTTATCATTATCGGTTGTGTCAGCCATCAATACCCTTGCCGTGGGGCAAGTTATTTCTGCGGGGATTACTGCCTCGGACCCATATGTTAGGCTGAATGGTGTTTCGCCGTTACTCGTTTTTGTGAGGGTGCGGTAGGCCCATAAAATGTGCGGTAATTCGTCTACCCACCCTGTTCTTCTGGTTCCGAGCCTTGTCTTGATGCCTTCAACAATAGTACGGTTGGCCCTTTCTACCTGGCCGTTGCCTTGCGGGTGCGCAACGGATGTAAAGATTTGTGTGACTCCCATCTGAGCCAGCCATTGTTGGAGGGCCTGGTCTTCGAATTGTGTTCCGTTGTCACTGACCAGTTGCATCGGTAACCCGAACCGACAGATAATGAACTCCCATATAAATTTCTTGACGTGTGCGCCATCAATCTTGGCTAGAGGTTTGGCTTCGACTCACTTAGTGAAGTAGTCGATAGCGACGATCAAATATTTCACATTACCCGGCGCCGCTGGGAACGGTCCGACCAGGTCAATGGCCCACTTTTGGAAAGGCCAAGCTGCTGTGACCGGTACTAAATTGTTCTTGGGGCGCAGGGTGTTTGGAGCATGGCGCTGGCAGCTGTCGCACTTGCGTAGCTCATTGACCGCGTCGACATGCATGCCGGGCCAATAATATCCTGCATTCATTAATTTTGCCACTACCATCCTTGGTCCTGCGTGCAGCCCGCATGTTCCTTCGTGTATTTCTTTGAGGAGAACGGAGGCTTCTGCCGGGTCTACACAATGCAAGAGTGGCCCTAGGAAAGAGCGGCGGTACAGGATGTCGCCCGCCAGTTGGTATTGCAGGGCCTTGTTTTTTATCTTCCGGGCCTCTAGTTTGTCGTTAGGCAGGATTCCCGAAGATAGGAAAGCTTTAATTGGCGTCATCCATGACGCGTTGCCCGTTTGGGTGACATTGACCTGGCGCGCGGAGACTGACGGTTTGTCTCGGACCTCGATTCGGACTTCTTTTGCCATGTGCTCGAAAACCGTGGATGCCATTTTGCTGAGCGCGTCGGCTGGTTTGTTCTCGCTGCGCCGGATGTGTTCGACTGTGCATGTGTCGAACCTGCGCATGAGTTGCCTGACTTGTTCCAGGTATAGAGCCATGGTTTCATCCTTTGCGTCATATGTCCCGTTAATCTGTCGTGCTACCAACAATGAGTCCACATGTGCCTCCACGTGCCTGGCCCCCATTTTTTCCGCTATGCGGAGGCCTGCCAGCAACGCTTCGTATTCCGCCTCGTTGTTTGTGATTTTAAATTCGAGGCGGATGGCGTATGTAAACTCGTGTTTGTCTGGGCTGATGAGGCGCAAACCGGCGCCAGCACCGTCTCCATTGGAGGCTCCATCAGTGTATAAGGACCACTTTTGTGATGGATCATGTGCTGGCGCGGGTGATTCTTCTTCTCGGCATTCTTGAATCTTATCAGCTGGGATCTTGGTTGCGAATTCTGCTAATACTTGGCCTTTGATTGCGGGTCGGGGCTTGTAGCTGATTGTATGCTCTCCGAGCTCGATAGCCCATTTCGCTAATCTTCCTGACAACTCGGGTTTGGCTAAGATGTCATTTATCCGATAGTCTGTAAGGACATTTATCGGGTGGCCTTGGAAGTATCTGCGCAGCCTTCGGGAAGCGTGAATTAAAGCCAGGACCAGCTTTTCCATTATGGTGTACCGGGTTTCCGCATCTAACAACGTGCGGCTGATGTAGTAGATAGGCGTTTGCACGCCTTTACGATCGACCATTAAAACTGCGCCTATTGCCCGCTCCGTGACCGAGAGATAGAGCGTGAGTGGCTCTTTGGGGAGCGGGGCTGTCAGTGTAGGAAGGTTCATCAAGCATTGCTTCATTTGCTGAAAAGCTGACTCTGCCTCAGGGGTCCAGCGGAAGTTGCTTTTTTTCAGGCAGTTTTTCAAAGTGTCCACGAATGGGAATGATTTTGAAGCGTAATTGGATAGGAAGCGGTTTAGGGCAACCAGGCGGCCCATCAGTGTTTGTACTTCTTTGACGGAGGCTGGCGATGGCATCCGCTCGATTGCCTGAACCTTTTCTGGGTTGGCGCGGAACCCATCCCGCGTAACGATGACGCCCAGAAATTTCCCTTCTTCCATCCCGAATGAGCATTTGCTTGGATTCAACTTCATGCGGACCTTTCGCAGTTGGTTGAATGTTTGCTGGATGTCCTGTAACATGTCACTTTCTTCCTTGCTCTTGATCACTAAATCATCGACGTACACTTCAAGCCGTACGCCGATTTCTTTTACGAAGGCCGTGTCCATCAGACGCTGGTACGTTGCGCCCGCATTTTTCAGGCCGAAAGGCATCTTTGTGTAGCAGAAGATGCCTGCGTCTGTGCGGAACGCTGTTTTGTCTTCATCCTCTTTGGCCATTTGTATTTGGTGGTATCCCTTGTAAGCGTCCAGGAAACACTTGTATCGGTATGGGGCCAGGGAATCCACCTTCAGGTCAATCTCCGGTAGAGGATAGCAATCCTTTGGGCACGCCTTGTTGATGTCTTTGTAATCTACACACATGCGCCATCCCCCATTTGCTTTGGCGACCATGACGGGGTTGGCTACCCAAGTCTGGTATCTGATGGGGCGGAGGATGCCCGCATTGAGCAGCTCGGTGACTTGTTCATTCATGGCCTTTGTTTTCTCCAGGCCCATACTTCTTTTCTTTTGTACAATTGGCTCTGCGGAGCGATAAACATTAAGCCTGTGTTCTGCTATTTCCCGCGGAACACCCACCATGTATGCCGGTTGCCATGCAAAAATGTCCATATTACTGATCAGCAGTTGCTTTAAATGGTTCCGTATGGACTCGGAGATTTCATGGCCAATGATCACCGTTTGCTCCAGAAATTTGGGGTTGAGCGTCCATTTTTCCGGCTCTGTGCGGGCGTTTGTTTTGACCATCTTTAGCGGCTTGGCTGTATCCGTGACATGGCAATCCTTGTTTCCTCGGATGAAGGCGACGCCTGTTTTGGTGGGGAAACCCACCATTGCGTGTGCCGTGGAGGCGTTGGCGTTGAAACGAGCAATGCCTTCTCGTCCTAGGAGTATGTCATGGTTTGATGTGGCTGGTAGGACCATGAAGTCACATATCTCTATGCGCTCGTGTGTACCGTCAGTCCATGTTACAGGCAAAGAAAGCATGCCGCGGGGCATGATGGTTTCATGGATGAAACCGGAAATTGGCTCATTGACGGGAATGAGCTTTGCTTTGTCTTCTTCGTCGAGTTGTTGGAAACACTGGTCATACATGATATCCGTGCTACTGCCGCCATCTAAAAACATATACCGCGTGCGGTAGTGTCCGAAGACGGCGGTGATCACTAATGGAGCTGTGTAGGAGGCACCACCTCTGACCCTTGGCATGAGGATGTCAGCCTCTTTCCATGAGTCGTCTAGCGGCTGTACCCTGGTGCGCTTCCCCTGTTGGGTGTTCTTGCCCCGCCATGTCATGTTGCATTGGTGGCGGGGGATTAGGGTTGCAGCATGAGTGTTTAGGTCCCGGATCTTCTTCCGCGATCCTTCGCCTTGGGTTTCTTCGTTACCTTGGCCTTTGCCAGCTCGGTGAACATTTTTGACCAAGTGGCCGAGCTGGCCGGATTTCAGCGCTGCCTCTATCTCCATTTTTAGACTGTAGCAGTTGTCTGTGAGATGACCGTAGTCATTATGGTACTCACAGAACTTGCTACGGTCCACATTTCGGCGCTTCCCCAGAGGGTTGGGCTCCTTCAGGGTGACCTGCTCGGTTTTCAGAACTTGAGATGGTGTTTTTGTTAACGGGGTCCAATCGTGGTTTTTCTTGGAGTGTCCGCGTTGGTCCCGCGTTTGTTTGGAGCTGATGATCTGGCGGGCGTCACCGGCTGGGGAATACTTTCCCTCGTCGGTAGTGCCCGTGATGCGGTTCCAGACAGATTTGTTTTTGTGTCTAGTATTATTATTATTATGGTGTTGTGGCTGGAAACCGTGTTGCTGGTTGAAAGACTTTTCAGAAGAGGCATATATTTTGGCTGAGCGTATGAGCTCATCCCAGGACTCTGGGATGCCATCCTTGCCGGTGAGGCATTTCATGAGGTCTGGACTGCGCACATTGTGAATGAACGCGACCCTTGTGAGCTCCTCCCCGCATCCTATTTGCAGTGCTTCTTTGTTAAACCGGACTATGTAATCTTCAATCGTTTCTCGGTCATATCGTCGACATAGCAAGATGTCCGCTTTGTCTTTCTTGTGCTTACGTAGGTGCGAGAAGTGGCTGCCGAACTTTTCTGTGAGGTCGTCGAAGTCCTTTACGCTTCCCGCTGGGAGGCTGTCAAACCATACCCTGGCGGCACCCGTGAGGGTTTGAGCGAAAAGGTGGCACCACACTTGAACAGGCCAGTCCACGGACACACCTGCGCACTCAAAGTCGTGCACATGGTCGTCTGGGTCACGCAGGCCATCGTATCTACCGATGCTGCTTGGGAGTTTGGCCTTTCTTGGTACTTTGGCAGCCGCTATGCGGGCGACGAACTTGGACTTCTCAGCAAAAGCTTTTGGTCGAAATGGTTTGACCAAGTCATCATCTATCTCACTGTCTCGCACCGTGTGAGTGTTTTTCTTTGCTCTGTGATCGGAGTCGCTGCTTGACGATTCGTAACCGTCCGGCTCTTCACGTGATTTGGCGTAGCCCCGAGCTCTGACGTTTCCGCCGAGCTCCCCGCTACGACCATCACCATGATTGGCCGTATCTTTCTTCTTGTACCTTGCTTTTGACGGAGTATCGAAAGCAAGTGTCTTACCTTTCTTTTTTGCTTGCTGCAACAGCTTTCGTTGGTAGATTGCGGCACTCTTGGCATTCTGACGGAGGAGCCAGTGGTCCGGATCCTCCTCAGAGAGCTCTTGGCTGTCATCGTCTGATTCGACATCACGGATTTCAACAGCTGACCTGTCAAGCCGAGACGTCGTTTGCTTGACGACGGTGTTGGGTGTGGTTTGGTTATCCGGCTGTTTTGTTGAAGTTGTAATGTATGTTTGCAAACATTATAGTATTTTAGAGATTTTAGAGATGAAATATGAAGTTGAATTGCATGAATGCTTTGCAATATTGGGTCTTATAAATCAGCTGAAGAATTAACTCATCCATCTACCTCAAATCTACCCACTAACCCCATAAGAATAGACTGCCAAAATGGTACTGGACCAAGATGGTACATAAGATTAGACTGCCAAAATGGTACTGGACCAAGAAATGAAACTATGAATAAGACTGCTGCAAATGTTTAGACTGCCAGATAAAGGATAAAAAGGCTGTTGCAAATGTTTATGTTTATGACAGTTTGACTTTTTAACAATCTTTTGTTTATTTTATTTTTGATCCATTTTGACCCATTTGGGAATGGTCATTAACAGTCAATCCATTTTGACCCATTTTGACCCATTTGAGAATGGTCTTTAACAGTCAAATTTCATTACCATTTGATTAGCATTACAGTCAAACAGTCAAAGACATACAACTACTAAACATACTAAATTCATAGCAACATTGTGCATTAAATTTCATTACCATTTGATTACCATTACAGTCATTTCATTACCATTACAGTCAAACAGTCAAACAACATGCACATTGTACATTACATACTAAACATACTAAATTCATAGCAACATTGTGCATTACAATTAGACCAACTTGGCATTCCAGTCAACTGCCACCTCCAACAAGCCTCCTTTCTTTCATGTTAACAGCCCTGGACCACTCACCTGATAAACACATTGTATCATATTAACACATAGACATCCATATTCCATAAACATAACATTCTATACTTACTTGATACTTTCAAGGGGGCATCATATATATATTCATCCCTGATCAATCATATAAAAAGGTGGTTCCAAGCAAAAACCTATGTCCTATACAGTTATATCATCATCATAGGGAATACAAAATATAAATCACTATATATATGCATCAATAAGACTTGCAAATCTAGGTATTTGGAGCATGCTCCCATCTACCCCCCACTCGGCGTAACTTGAGCTTCGGTGTTTTTGGAATGTCACCTAGTTCAGACAGCCTCTTCATCTTCAAGGATTGTCCATCTGATGTACCTTGATCATCCATGTTGTCGAGTTGCATCTTTTCTTGTGACAACAAATGCCCACAATATTCAGCTAACCGATCAAAGGCATCTGGGGGCATCCCAACATTGGGAGGACGGGTAGACAACTCCAGGATTCCTTCAACTGCCGCCTTCTCAGCTTTGCTGAGATTGATTGGTTGCGCAGACGATGCCATTATGATAAGGGTTTAGGGTGAAGAAAAGCAGAGGAAAGAGTGACTTAATGGTTTGTGTAGTGAGTTAATGGTTTGTGTTAATAGAATATTTACTTTATATAGAAAATCCATGATCAAATGAAGTTGGGGGCATCCCAACAGAGATCACGTCAGCAACTGACAGGAGCCGCCATTATTGTCAATTCAAGTCTGACACCAGGTGACGATTTTTCCGGCTGAAGTCAGCTCATGATTACATTATAATCAGTTTCACCATTCAATGGTCTTAACCCAAAGTCTAAATCGTCACCTGAAACTTTAAAATAATACCTAAAAATAGAAATATCCTCTTCTGAATACCCAAGTTCTAATACCATTCAGCATTGTTGAAACATTACCATCAACATAATCAATAAGCAATAATAAGCAATAATAACTTACGGTATTTAAGCAGAGGATTGAAATCAACACCCTTTTCTCGAAACTTCCACATTATTGAGCAGAGATGAACGACGAGGATGAGCAGAGAGGAAGAAGAAGAAGAAGTTAAACCTTAGGCTTTTATTTGGGGATGAAAATGATGAAGAAGATGGGTTTAAAATGGGTTTTAAAACATTAGAACATGAAAGGACGAAATTACCCCTCAAACTTAACTGAGTTTTTGTTCCTCGTTATAAACTCTGTTAAATATGGGTCATTTTGGCAATTTTCGATCTGTGAGGGGTGCTTTTGGCACAAAATTCAAAAAAGTGACCAAACAAGCATTTTGGGCCAAACCTGAGGGGCCATTTTGGCAATTTACTCTTTTAACTTTTTATTGTTATTATTTTTTTTAAATTTTAATCTATTTTGATGTGAACCTATCCTAACCCAAACCATCCAGACCCAAACCCATCCAGACCTAACCCATCCTAGCCTATTTTTTTAATTTACCCATCTTGACCCAAACCCATCCTGACCCATCAACCAACCCAACCTACCCATTTTGCCACCCCTAAATTGATAAACAAACAAAATGACGCAAACCCAACTCAAAGCCCCTCCAAAACATGAGCCATTTTGACACTCACAGATTCTTGAGACTGTAATCTAATTATACACCATAGCTTTTAGGGTTGTGAACCGACTTCGATTAGGCTGTGTGGAGAAGTGGGTTCAAAGCATCTTTTCAAAAGCATTTAAATGTTTCAAATCAAATTTTCACCCATCATTCAAAAGCACTTAACTTTTTTTTTTCATATATTTCTACCTCATCACCTTTTTTCACATTTACTGTTGATGTTTCGTTTTACTTTTTCGTGCATGTTTGGCTCTCCATTTCCACACCTCCTTTTAACTTATTAACTTATTCAATAAGTCATAAGTTAAAAAAAGTGTTTGGATGGTTTTTTAAAAAGTAACTTATGGGGTGGGGGGGGGGGGGGGGGTTATGCTTTGAAAAGGAGATTTTGGGGAAAAAGTCATAAGTCACAAATTGTGACTTATGAGAATAAGTTCCTTTTGAAGGAGGAAAAGTTATAAGGAGAAATGGAAATGGAGAGCCAAACATGCCCACAGTTAAGTTAACTTGAATTATAAAGCTTCCTACTTTTTCGAGCTTGGGACCAGCGATAATTAATCGAAAAGTCTATGGTTGCTAAGAAGTAAGAATTATGAACCAAAAACCGGTATATTATGGAAGTGGAAATTTATAAGCAAAAGTTTATCAGAATGAAGGAAAGAGCAAAAAAAAAAAATGTCAAGCGTGTGAACTTCAGAGTCGAGGCCCACTTGATTTACGACATGAACTTTCTTCACTCTTTTTATCCTTAACAACCAAACTAAATATTTAAGGAAAATGCGAAGAGACCTAGCTTTAAGGAAGGTATCTTATTCTGAAAGTCAAAAAAAAATGCAACCAGACTAAATTTAATTCGTATGAAAAAGTAAAGCAAGATTGAGACTCAACAAGACTAAATACTAATTACTAACTAAAATTACCAATTAATCTGGTTACGAAAGTTAAATACTTTCATATTTCTGTTTAGATCTTTTAATTCCTAACTGCGCTTCCAAACAAATTCGAAATGTGCCTAAATCTAGGAATATAGAAAGTACAAGTCTTTGTATCACAAACCTTATCAGAATTTATATATTTGCCCGTCTGAGTTGGACGAGGACTTCAAATTATAAGTAGATAAATGATGATATGGTTTGTGATTCAGAAAACTAACGTCGGTAAGTTTTTTTAAAGGGGGACCAATGAGACAAAAATGTTTAAAAGGTAGGACTGGTAGCAAGAATAAACATAGGTGGGATTATTATCAGCCAGCCACAAAAATGAGGGATTATTATAATCCAATTTGCCTAAGATAAAATCACCAACTTGTTTAATTCCTTGAACATCAACTAATACTCGTGCATCAACATTGGAAGGACATCAATTGCTCCTAGATGAAATGCCTACTTTTCATCAATATTACTCTACGATAACTTCAAAATTCAAATAGAAGTAAATATAAAATTGACATGGTACCTTGTTTGTGAATCGGATCCTATGGGTCTTTCGTAGCTCCTCCAAATCACCTTGAGTACGTAGGGGAAACTCATGTGAGTGCATGTGTTATTAACACCTAATGTAGTATGCGGCGGTGTATCTTGAAATATTAACCAAGGGTGTAAAACCATACAACTCTAGCATCCCCCTCGACCATACAATACGTAGACCTTTCAATTGTAAAATGCTTTGTGGAAGATGAGTTATGCATGTACCTTCTATATCTAACTCTTTCAAAAATTCTAAACGTCCAAGTTCTTCAGGCAAGTTCTCAACCAGACGACTATAGGGAAGATGTAAATATTTTAAACGTTTCATCATACAGATGCTGTCTGGAAGCTCTTGTAAGGATTCACAATCCGTTAGCTGTAGCGTCTCTAAACAAACTAATCTGTCAAGATCCTTGGGTAAATGCTCTAGAAGCAAACATGATTTAAGTTCAAGAGATTTAAGATGTTTCAACATACAAATGCTATCTGGAAGATACTTAATCTCTTTCATTGACAAAGTTAGCTCCTCTAAACTTTGTAACTGGTGCAGATCCTTAAGCACCTCTGGAATACTGCCTTCAAGTGTAAGCTCTCCTAAACCTTGTAAGCAACAAATATTTGCTGAAAAAGACTCGATGTTTGTGCAAGCACATAGGCCAAAAGAAAGAAGCTTCTCAAGATTTCCACTCGATAAGGGTAGAGGTTCATCATAAGAACATTCAAATTGAAACTTTGGCAAATTATTGTTGGGATGCAGTGGGCATATATCTAGGGACACTGCAATCAATTGTAACTTTGCTAAAGAATCAACACGAGTTAATCCATACCCTGAATTTACCGAAAAGCATTTAAACCTCGAACAACCACTTAAGTTTAAATATACAAGCTTTTTTAGACATCCCAAAAGAGCCTGAATCTCTTGAAGATAATAACATTGTTTAAGATCTAACCTCTCAAGACATGGAGTAAGCCCAATGTTAAGGTTACTCAACTTAGAACCACTAAGGTTGAGGAATTTGAGATTTTGACATGCAACTGGCATGTGGAGTTCTACAAAGTCATTACATTGTTCAAGGTATAACTCCACAAGATTTGGAGTCATCCCAATGTTTAGCTCACGCAACTTAGAACCACTGAGGTTCAGGACTCTGAGCTTTTGACATACAATGGGCATGCGCATATCTACAAACTCATAACATCCTCCAAGATCTAACGTCTCAAGATGTGGAGTCAGCTCAAGATTAAGGTTAGTCAACTTAGAACCACTGAGGCAGAGGAATCTGAGATTTGGACACTGAAAGGGCATGAGGAGTTCTACAAAATTACTGCATCCTCTTAAATCTAACCTCTCGAGATGTGGAGTCAGCTCAAGATTAAAGTTAGACAACTTAGAGCCACTGAGGTTGAGGAACTTAAGATTTGGACATGCAACAAGCATGTGGAGTTCTACAAATTCATTACACTCTGCAAGGTATAACTCCACAATATTTGGAGTCAAGCCAATGTTGAAGTTACGCAACTGAGAACCGCTAAGGTTGAGGAATTTGAGATTTGGACATCCATCAGGCATGTACATTTCTGCAAAGTCATAACAGCCCTCAAGATCTAATGTCTCGAGAAGTGGAGCCAACCCAAGCTTAAGTTTACTTAACTTTGAACCACCGAGGGAGAGGAATTTGAGCTTTGGACACTCATCAGGCATGTTGAGTTCTACAAAGTCATTACATCCTCTAATATCTAACCTCTCAAGTACTGGAGTCAGCCTAAGGTCAAGGGTTTTCAACTTTGAAAACTTGAGGTCGAGAAACCTGAGTTTATTAAGAACCTATCATAAACCAAAAAAGACAGATCAGTGTAATGACAATATATAAGCATTATAATGCATCGATCATGCATAACAAGCAATCAACCATTATTCTACCTTTCTTTCTCCCCATTCCCAGAGTTGAGAGATTTTGCTCCAGGCCATTTTAAGGTTAACGAGATTATCTGCTCGAAATGTTTTAGGTAAACACCAAATACCATAGCAAGGCCAGTGCAGATATTGTAAAGACTCTGGTAAGTACTGCCTATCTTTATCAATATGCCATTCACTAAACTCATCATGCACGGAAAGAAATCTAAGTTTTTTCATCTTTCTAAGACCGTTCATAATTATATCTGGTTGGAGATCTATGTAGTTCAGCTTCATACTTAGAGTTACTTCAGTGCCCTGCAAACAAAAAGGTTGACATTAAATTTTTGTAACAAATACAAATTTGTTAATTTTCCACCTTACAAATAAATTTTAATCTTACCAAATCATGACCCAATATATCTTCAATTTCCTCTTTAATCCATAGCCGCTCATGAGGGTTCAAACGACGAGCAATAATCCTACCCATTTCTGCTATATGGGCATGTAAGCCCAAACCCTCAGTATCGGATATAGTTATCAAAGACCTCTGCTCAAGAACTCTTAAACCACTTTGAGCATGAAATCCACAGCTTTCAAGTATTCTTATTGCTTCGTCTTTCAGTTCACCTTTTAGCATGCACGCAACAATTAGGAATATTTCTTTGTGATCATCTTCTAGACCATCATAGCTTAGTTCCAGTTTTTCCAAAGTTTTCTTCAACGGAATTGTTTTTAGTCTTTCAATGGTATCTGCCCATTCAGGCTCAGTTCTACCACAAAGAAGTGAGCCAAGAACTTTGATTGTTAAGGGAAGACCATCTGCATAATGTACAACTTTTTTCGATAGTTCTTGATACTCGAAAATAGGAACCTCTGTCTTAAATGCACACCTACTAAAAAGGCAAATTGCTTCATCATCTGATAACAGATTGACATCATGTATATAGTCCTTATGAACTCCGTGTGCTACCAATATGTGCTCATCTCTTGTTGTGATGATGATTCTACTTCCTGGCTTAAACCATTTACGGTCACCTGCTAACGACTCAAGCTGTTGTATATCATCCACATCATCTAGAACAAGAAGAACCTTTCTACCAGGCATCATCTTTTTCATCTTATATTCCCCATCAGAAACACTTGTTACATCAATGTTTTGATCATTTAACACATCTTTAAGGACCTCTTTTTGCAATTTCTTCAAACCAGAGCCTTTTGGAGCTTCTCTGACATTCTCAACAAAGCTTTTACCTTCAAACCTAATGGACATATGATCAAAACCGGCTCTGGCCAAAGTCGTTTTACCACCACCTCCAATCCCCTTAATCCCTATCATCTGAACATCATTTATACCACTTTCCAGATATGTAAGTACATTCATTACCCGAGTCTTTATGCCTACTAACTTCTCATCAACACTGAAATTAATGAAATGTAGCTTTAGTGAAATGTCTTTAACAAGTTTCTGGATGAACTCAGCTTCATGCCTGCGTGTTAAAGAAGACAGAATCATATATATAGAATGCAATAACATAGTGATAACGAAACATAAGATGACACCGATCAAGTCCCAATCAAACCGAATAGAAAAGTTGAAGAAAAGAATTTAAATTGAATAACTCTCAATCTTATTAATTAGAAAACAACTTAAAACTGATTACTCGAATCTTAACCTAAATCACAACTTGGATCAGCTATATAGGACATGACTTGGTTATAATTAGAGTAGTACCCAGCTTCCTAACTAGATAATAATTGATAAACCAACATGTGTATCTAATCTAGCTATTATAAATTAAATACAACTCATTTCATTTATCTCTAATTAACTTAACCACATAACCATACTAATCCACAACTGAAATCAGTCGATCTGACCTGAACCAACCCATTACCCAAGATCGGCCCAATCCGCCTCATACGCTAAAGGATGGTAATCATGGTTTAAAAAAAACGCGTGAGGTGTGCGCTGCTAATAAAACGAGTCTGAGGTGCGCCTCATGGGGTTCAAATTGTCCATACGCCTCAAAGGGCTGAGGCGCTAAGAAAATGTGCGCCTCGGGTGCGCCTCAGGTGGTTTAGGGTGTTTTTTATGTCCTTTTTTTGGTGTTTTAGACTTTTGGGGTCAATTATTTTATTTTGATGTGTGTTTTTGATGTTTTAGACTTTTCTAAGTCAAGTAGTTTATTTTTTATAAGATACATAACTATTATATTTATTTTTTGACTGCGCCTCGGGATTATGCCTCAGTTCGCCTCGAAGCTTACGCCTCATGAGGCGAAGGGAAAACACCTCGAGGCTCGTTTCCGTTCTTTTAAACTTTGATGGTAATTACGTCCAGTAACGGATGTCCCTATTAAATACAGATCAGAAAGAAACTAAACAAAAAAAAAATATGAGATGAGGTAGTTACCCATCAACAGTGTTCTTCAACTCCATCCCAGCCAGGTCAGCTGCTTCTCTCAAAGCTTTTCTCCATCTTCCAACATCATCTTCCTATTTATCACAGTGCAAAAACTTCCTAGTCTTAACAAATTAAGAAACCTCTTCTACTGATCTACTCTAAAGCATAAATTGTTCACTGAATAAAACAAAAACAAATACAAATGCAGTGTTAAAGATGTTACCACTTCTACAAGCCTTGTAAACCTTGTTCTAAAAGACCTCCAGCTGCCCTTTTCATGTATGGCAAAGGCTTCTCCAACTGCTCCAGTTTGTTTGCGGACTTCGGTTGGTTCCACATCATAGAAGACAGGGTAAGCAGTATGCTCTGTCATCTTCTGGCACTCCATGATCTTTTCGAGCTCCTTTAAGCACCATGATGAAGATGCATAGTTCTTTGAGAATACAATTATGTAATATCTCGATTCTTCAATGGCTGTGATGAGCTGATCATCGATCCGTTCTCCTTTCTCGATTCTCACATTGTCTTTGTAAATTGTAATGCCTCTATGGTGAAGAGCATGATAGAGATGATCTACAAAGCCCTTACGGGTGTCTTGACCGCAGAAACTTAAGAAAACATCATACTTGAAGCTCTTTTGAACTGATGAAGAAGCTGAAGTAGATGCCATTGATTATATGAAATAATAACAAATCAGATCTTTATGGGGGAAATTTATATGAACTGATTGGAAATAGTAATCTTGAAAGAGATGATCGAGTAAGCCGTCAAGAGTAAACTTTGATTGGAATTATGTGCAAAGAGTAAAGCGTGTTATTTTGGTCAACAGGAAAACATTCGTAACCTGAATTTTCAACGAAAAGAAGAGGAAGTTGTACATAGGCATTTAACGAACTGAACGTTCATAAACTGTTTGGCGGGAAGTTCGTTTATGTTCGTTTATTTAAATAAATGAGCGAACACGAACACAAATTTTTGTTCGTTTATTTAAATAAATGAGCGAACACGAACACAAATTTTTGTTCGTTTAATTAAACGAGCGAACACGAACACATGTTTTGTTCATTCATTTATGTTCATGAACATTCGTTTATGTTCGTTCATTTGTGTTCGTTTATTTTTGTTTGTTTAATTAAACTTTACTTTATTTTTATTATTTATTTCTCTTTTGTTAAGTAACCTTAATTCATATTATACTATATATATAACTAGCTGATTACCCCGGGAGGGTCCCGGGGTTGAAAAATCTAATTTTATGTGATAACCTATTGCAAATGGCTCAAGTTAATTAACCACAAAATCTCTCAATCATTGCACGTTCATAGTATTCTAATCAGTAATAACTCATAATCCCCACAAAATCTAATTTTACGTGATAACATGAACACTTTGTGTGTTTTTTTCCTATATGAACGAAACCCCACAAAAAATAGTCGATTTTTTCTCCGTTTTTTATATAGCACTATGGTACTTGTTGGAAAGATAATAAAACGCTCGTCAATTTGGTGTAATTTTTTTCTTTAAAAAATCTCGTATATAAAAGATATAAACGTTTAAAAATTATGAGAGGAAATATGAGAGAAAATTTTAAATTTATTTTTAAATTATTTTTTCCTAAAATAACTCAATTTAATTAAAAAAGAAAACAATTCAAAAACACCAAAAACTCTCCATTATGATGCCACGTGGCACTCTCAAGGGAAGGTTGAGGTCTCCATTGCACGTTACGTCAGCATATACGTTTTCTTTTATATCTATATTATCTTATAATACATTTCACAAGAACCTCTTAAAATTTAAGTTTTACAAGTATAATTGCTTATAGTATAACACACAATGCACATATTAACTACTTTTTGAGGGCAAATATGTATTTTATACAATACTTACACATTTGCCCCTCAACTTTATTCAACTTTTGTTTATTTAAATAATAATTACACTTTTTACCATTATTATAACCAACTACCCCTCACGATTTTTAAACGTCCATAACTTTTTCATACGTTAATATTTTCTTAATATTATAACACCGTATAAACGAACATTTTTTTCTCTTTAATTTGAGTATAGTATTGCTATATTTTCTTTTTAATGTAAAAAATGATATGTTAAGATTAATTAATAATCAAAACGAAAATGAACCGAAAGCTTCTATATCTATACTATCTTATAATACATTTCCCTAGGATCTCATATAATTTAAGTTTTACAAGTATAATTGGTTAGAGTATAACACACAATGCGCATACTAACTATTTTTTAAGGGTAATATGTGTTTTATACAATACTTACACATTTGCCTCCTCAAATTTTGTTTATTTAAATAATAATTACACCTTTTCACCATTATTTCAACCAACTACTCCCATAATTTTTAAACGTACATAACTTTTTCATACATTAATATTTTCTTAATATTATTACACCGTATAAATGAGCATTTTGTTTCCTTTAATTTGATTATTGTATTGCTATAGTTTTTTTTTTTTTTTAATTTAGAAAATGATATGTTAGAGTTAAGTAATAACCTGAACGAAAACAAAGGAAGTGAGAAGTTACATTTGCACATTTAACTTCTCACTTCCTAATAGCACCCTAATTTTTTTCTTAGCGTATCACATAAATTATTTCTATGTATATATTCATGTGTTTGCACTTCCGCTAGCAAATAGGATTTGATTGTGTTAAAAAAAAGTATTTTTATTTATTGAATTCAAAATTTTGTTTAAAAATTGTTTACCACTTACGCAGCTATATTAATGTCAGAATTTTATCTCATTTGTGTTTGTAGAAATTTTTTGTGTAATAAGTTGTTGAATGAGAAGATAGGCGTTGTGACATAGTTTTCAACTTGATTTCTTTAATGAAAATCATTATAATATAGTTCACAACTCTGTGTATTTTGGATATATATATATATATGGAAGGAAAATATTTTGAAAATGTATAATCTGATAGTTGAAATCTATATACATTATGTATAATTTGATCGGTTAATTCGGTTATGCCCACTGGCAGAACTTCTTTGGTACCATGACCCCCCCCCCCCCCCCCCGTTTTGTTCGTAGTGTATTTTTTTACCTAAAACTTCCAAATATTTTTTATATATTGAGTATGCCCCCTATTTTACCGAAACTGTAGTCAAGCCCCACTAATGATTATACCACACACCAAGACAAATATTTCGATCAATTGATTATTGTTTAACCTAACCAATCTAAATGTTGTTACCCGCCGCAGTGCGCGGGCACCTCACTAGTATATAGATAGATAGATAGATATATTTGATATGTTCTAAAAACTTAAACCTAACCCTAACATTCTAAACATATCAGCTGCCCTCCACACTTCACAGCTCCACATTCCTTCTTCTCCACACTCCACAGCCCTACCTTCTTTCACTTCCGGCTAACCACGTCCACAGCCTCGTCTCCACTCTCTAGCCTCCTACCTTCACAGCACCGCAAGTATGACCCACCTTCTCTTATCATTTACCACGATTAGAAACTAGGCATACGACATCCACCATTGATTGTTCTGGCTAAAGCTGATTGTTGTAAGTTCAGTATATTTCCAGCTATAGCTCATCTTATACATGGTCTTAATTGGTGTTTGTTTATGTTTATTTATGTTCGTTTATGTTCATTTGTGTTAATTTATATTGATCATTTGTGTTCGTTTATGTTCATGAACTGTTCGTTTAGGTTTAAATGAACAAACATAAACGAACACGAACACGACAAATTTCTTAATGAACGAACACGAACACAAAAATGTGTTCGATTATGTATTCGTGTTCGGTTAAAGTTAAATGAACAAACAAGAACACGCTTGTGTTCGTGTTCGTTCGATTCGTTTACAGACCTACAAGTACATACAAAATAAATAAATTATATTATCCAACCCTTCAACTTATAAGCAATTTATTTAAATAAAGTTATGTACTAATTAATTTGTTATAACTTATAAGGTTAAGATCAATTTATTTATTTGTAAATTATTAAGATTCGAGACTAAGGGGCTGTTTGGCAACCTCTTATCGGGTAAGTGCTGAATTAATAAGAGGTCTGAATGGGTAAGAGGCTCTGAACCAATAAGTGCTGAATTAGTAAACTGTTGTTTGGTAAAAACATGTTAATAAATATGTAAAATGACAATTTTATCCCCATCCCACCCCACCCACCTCTCTTTTTCGTTCTAATTCTACAGACTTTACCCAACCCCACCTACCCACCCATCTCCTCTAATTTTCTAGAATTAACTATCATCTTCTTTATCTTTTCTTCTCCTCTGTTTTTTTCTTTTGTTCTCTTCTCAAACCCAAAACCACACAATATTAAAACCCACAAAACCACTCAACCCTTCATTTTTCCTTAAACCCACACACAGAATCGGAGAGAAAGAGAGCAGGAAAGAGAGAGGCGGGACAAGGAGGAGCCGGAGGAGATCATGGCGGCGACGCCCGTCAGCGGCTAAAGAGTTTGATTAGCGGGCAGCACGGTGGTCTGTGGTCAGTGGTAACGACGAATCCGTGACGGGGGTGGTGTTCTGGTTTGGGTAATAGTACAAACGAAGCCATCTGAAATCGGTGGGTTGTTGGCGTCGGCGGTCAGAGGAGAAGAGGAAGATGAAGGGTAATCATAGTCTTTTTTTTTTTCATTCAGCATGTATACAAAACTGAACCATTCAGTCTTAATGGTTCAGTTCAGTGGGGCAAGTTTTTGCAAACCAAACACCACCCACCTCTGACTGATTCAGAGGTGACCTCTGAATGAGCCATTCAGAGGTAAACCAAACAACCCCTAAGTATGTAAACAGCCATGTAACTAGTTTTATACCCGTTCGATAACCGCGTACTTTAATGTCATAGGGTTTTTTTCTTTACATTCTAAACAAAAAAGGGTTCATGTTCACTTAAATTAGCATGCCTAAAAAGCTGCCAAAGCAAGGTTGGAGGCAAAATTCAACGCTTCAGATGCATTGAGTCTTTCAGTGAGCTATTGACTACTAAAACATAAAACATAAATAGTCGAGTGAAATGAAAATGTCAAGTAACACTCATGTATGGTAACTAAAAGCTAAAATGTGTGGAATGTTTCATTAAACACGCAACGCATGTTCTCTACTCGTTGGATCGATATGGCTACTGAGTTGATCTCCTAGTTTTATAGCCATTCTTTGTCCTGGTATTTCAATGTAATACAAAGAAAACTGAATCAAATTGCCTACCAAAAACTGCTTAGTAATTAGCTCGAAAATAAACCAAAGTTTGCTTCTATTTTTTCTGCTTAACCCCCCCCCCCCCCTGTTCAAATTCAAACAAAAAAGAAAAGGAAGAGAACTAAGTGATTAGTTACAACCTTCTTGCTATTTGTATTGTAAGACCCTAACCCGTAAACACACGATTAGCACTTAAACTTACGAGTTCTGGCCTTAATTAAAAACAACCCCGATTAAAACTTTGATAACTATGAGAAACCCAAACCATTGTGATCAATACATTATTGAATCCCACAACTTTACATTTTAACTATTAAAAACATATACTAAATGAAATCTCATGTACAAAAGATTTCGTTTTAATCGGGGAATTCTATTGCGAAAGCATAAGAGTGATCGGGTGTGTTCGGCTCTTCTCGTGACTTGATCCTTGTTCTGGGACATCCAACGAACGCGCCCCTAGCACCATTACAAAAATAATGCTTAGTGGAGTTGTCAATAATGCAATTACCATAGTAGAAATGTCGTTACTCGTCGAGATGGAACGAACTAGACCAAACAGCCAAAATGAAATTTTGCCCAAATGGACATCAGAAGACCTGAACGGTCGTTCACTGGGCCATGATTAACATCCTGCTGAGCAGACTACCTAAACAGCCGTTCACTGTGCCATGAACAAAATTATGATGTGCAGAAAGCCTGAACGGTCATTCATTGGTTCTGAACTTTATTTGATGATTCTAAAGGCATAGGAATCATATCGTAAACTCGTTTGACCATTCTCAAAGCCTAAAAATCGTATTGTCAACTCATTTGACAATTGTTTGTCTAAAAACATGGTCCGTTTTATGCAATGTTTTTATAACTGGACCGGATATTAAACCGGTCGACCAACTGGTTCACTGGTCGGACCGGTCTAACCGGTTGGACCGGATTTAAGAACCGGAAGGCCGTAATATGTATTTTACATTTATTGAATCCCTCATATTCCTCCCTATTGACTATTTCATCATCTTATAATTTAAATTCTTATTAGCTTTATTAATAACCCATTATAAAAGTTATGTTATTAAATATATATAAAAAGAATATGTAAATAAAACAGAAAAAAAAAAATGAAATCTACAACTATAAAGAATAACATGGTTTTGCTATTCTACATCAACATCAACGTACAACGGTAAAAATTATAAGTAACTTCATGTAAAAAAAATATACCTGACCTCATTCATACTTGATAGGCTTTTGCAGATCTAGTACTCTACCCTACCTCTCTAATCTTAGTCAACACAATGTTTCTAGCCGTTGGATCATAATAATATTTCTATATATTATTTAGGATACTACTTTACCTTCAACATTGTCATAACTTAAAACCCTTCAATCATCTTCCCCAGCCACCCACCACAACCATTTCTCCAAACTGAAGACTGAAGGTTCTACCGTGCCGACATACGCAACTCTCCATCACGAAAGCGACAGATACGGTATAATCCTATTTTAATGGCACCTTATGCTTATGGTGGCAATGTAAGGTGCTGTTTGTTTTTTTTTTGCTCAGAAGCACTTCTGACCTCTTTTGTCTGCGCCACACAGACGCGCGCAGATGGTTGGGGTCTGCAGATTGTTTGTTTTTTGGAAGACCTTTCACTCAAAAAGGTCTTCCTGACCTCTTCTTGGTGCAGACTTATTCCAAAGTCTTCTAAGGTCTTCAAAGGTCTTCTCCATTTCTCTTCTCCTCACCCACCACCACCACCACCCCCGTCCACCACCCACCACCACCACCATCGTCCACCACCACCACCACGGTCCACCACCACCTACCACGGTCCACCAACACCACTGTCCACCACCACCACCGTCCACCACCACCACCACCGTCCACCACCACCGTCTACCACCACCACTGTCCACCACCACCACCGTCCACCACCACCTACCACCGTCCACCACCACCACCCACCACCACCACAGTCCACCACCACCACGGTCCACCACCACCACCCACCACCGTCTACCACCACCACGGTCCACCACAACCTACCACCGTCCACCACCTACCACCGTCCACCACCACCGTTCACCACCACCGTCCACCACCACCGTCCACCACCACCTTCCACCACCACCGTCCACCACCACCACCGCCCACCACCACCACCGTCCACCACCACCGTCCATCACCACCACCGTCCACCACCATCACCGTCTACCACCAGACTATTGTAAAAAATCAGTTTATTTAAATTTCAGTTTATTTCAGCAGCCTGCAGACATTAACAAACAAACAGTCTTCTTCTTACAGACTGCAGACCTTTGGTGTCACACCCCGACTTTTCCCTCGTCGGTTGCGACGTTTGGTGCCTTTGCCAGCGCAGCGGAAAGATGCATCTAAGACTCTGGTTCCCTGAACGCCAATTCTAAACCTCTAGGATTCCCGATCCCAACTGTCACCTACTCCAACCGTGCCGTTACCAAAGTTTAAACCTGAAAGACATACTTAAAAAGTCAACATAAAGCTGGTGAGTTCATAAGTTTTGCAAAATGTTATCAAACATTACCAAGTTCCAAAAGTGTTACCATGTTCACCCTGTCCATACTATAACAAATCGAAAACCAAAGTACGCTAGCTAGGCGTATGTTTTGTTACTACCACGATTGGAAAACCATTACTAACTCGCAAACCAAATGTATGCCCGATGTAGTAACCCTGTTGTTCCTGTTGTTCCTGTTTGAGACAATATGCACCCGCCGACCCTCCAAGTCGACGAGCGGGGTTGGTCACTCCCAATAGCGCTATTCACATTTCCCCGTTGTGCAAACCCGCACATTCATGGTTCCCCCAGGGACTTCCAAAGATCGTGTAGTACCCATAGTATGACAGCAGTTACCAAATAATCGTTTTAACACATGTTTTCTCCCCCGAAAATGTGAAACCAGTTTAAAAGAGGGGCCGTAAACTCACGCAACCCGTTTCATTTTCCAAAACTTTGTTTCGTTTTAAGTTCCTCAGTTTTTCATAAAAGAAGTATGTCTTCCACCCCGGAAACATTTATAAAACAGTAAAAAGTGGGGTTATGAACTCACCTTAATTTCCGTGCTAAGCTAGCAAACAAAGCCTGAAACCTCGACCGACTTCCTCGTGCCCTAATTACCAACAAAGGACACCTTAAAGTCTAACACATATAAACCTAGCCTATTATCCGGCTATCTAGACTCGTGTGTATCAACTCGAGTCTCAACTCGACGAACCGATCATGACTTATTTTACTTATGCATTAACACACGACATAGTGCCCACGTTGCCCACTTATCACTATTCGTGTGTACACCACGTTGGACTATTATGAAACGTATAACTTATCCTGAGCCGAAGATTGTCTCGTAAATTATTTTAAAAAAATACTTTTTGAGGAAAAACAAATTTAGTTATTAAAACCGATTAATAACATTTGTTACTTTTTCTCATATATCGTTTGAAAATCATCTTTACTGTTATAAATAGTTAGTCTCTGAAAACACCTCGATTTTGTATATAATAATCCATTTGTCCAAAACACTTAAGGGAATTTATTTAGAGAAATAGCAGTTCGTTACGCTTTGATTTTATAAAAATTTGGGCAGAGTTTCCTCTGTTTTTGTACAAACCAGACAACACCTGTTGTCTACAATTTTCCCCAAAATCAACTTCCAAACACAATTCATCAAGTCCTTTTATCCACATTTCCGATTCACGAGACTATACGTTTCGTCACCTATGTATACTTATTTATATATATAGCAATATATATATATATAAATTATAGTCCGGCAATATAGTCCATTGTTATTTAGTCTGATGTTCAATATCATAAGTCACGTTAAATTAACCATTTGCCAAGTCGTTCGATATATAATGTAGTTACCGTTTATTATTATTCTATTCGGATCGTTCGCGAGTTAAAACTAGTTTGTCCATATCAATATATTTATAAAATTATAATATTCATAAATATAATAATATTTACAAATACATAACATTTATAAATATATGATATCTATAAATAAGATAATAATAAATACGAAATTAAGTATACCGCATCGCACGCGCGTAACCCGTAGCCACCTCGAACCAAATCAGATCTGACCCGTTGACCAGGTTTGACCGAGCCCGAACACGAACCCAAAACCAAATCTGACTCGATTTGACGAGACCCGCAGCAGACCCATCTCGACCCGAGCTGAACCATTGACCGACGATCAAACCGAGACCCGAAACACGAGTACAACCAAACCAGAATCAATCTTAACCAGAACTGGACCCGCATCAAACCCGAACCAAACCAAACCCAAATCTGACCCGGCTCATGACTTGATCCGAGAACCACCGGAGACCAGCAACCAACCCACTACTGGACACGACTACCACCGCTCGAAGCAACTTCGGCAGAACCAGACTGATCCGAGCCTTACCTGGACAAGCTCTGGACCAAGACCAAACCGATAAGCAGGACCCAACCCGTAACTGCCATTACCATCACCGACACCACAGGAACAAACTCAAACCATAACCCTCCGTCGCCGCCACCCTTTCTTCTGCCCGAAAGCGCTGCAACCATCTCACGCCGCCACCCAACCACTATAACCTGGTTATGACCACAACCCGACTTGGGCTTAGAAACCTGCGCCGCCACTACCACAACCCGTCTTCTGCCAAAAAAACACCACGCCGCCACCACCAAGCATGGTGGTGGCCGGCCGCCGCTCGTGAGGAAGGAGAGAGAGCTGAGAGAGAGCGTGAGGTAGAGAGAGGGGGGCAGGTTTAGAGAGAGTGTAGAGAGAGAGAGAATCCGGTTTTAGAGAGAGAGAGAGGTTAGGGTTTGTGTGTGTTGGGTGAAAATGAGAAGAAGAAGAAGAAGAATAATATGTTTATATACCTAGGGTTTAGGTAGGTGGGCTTCTACCGCGTATCGAACCCGTACAAACGTAAAACGTCTCGGTTTCTATTCTAGGCCCGCTAATAAATTATAAAAAGTAGTTGGTTTTGTTCGAAATACAAAACCGAGCATAAATATAAATATTTTCGATGTCCGACGCGTGTTTTTAGAACACGCGTTTTAATCGCGTCAATTAAATCGGTTGCAATTCCAATTGTAAAAACGGTCAGTAAACTTCCGAAACTTGATAATTAACAATATTTAAAATAAATATTTAATTTTTAATAATAAAAATCACGTCGATGTAGATCGGAAGTTGCCGGTTGTCACATTTGGTCCACCTCTTCTTCTGCAGATGTCTGCAGATGTGGTCCGCAGACTGCAGACGTTTTCCTGCAGAAAAAACAAACAGCACCTAAGTGTGGCCACCAAATCTTTTTTCCTTTTGACATGACTTTGCCAACCACACCACTTAGCAACATGAGTAATATCTATACTATATTATAATGCATGAGTGAGGGGTAGTTTAAGATACCCCTTAAGTGAAATCTCCCTCCTAAATGCATACTTACTGAAGAGGCAAATTGCTTCCTTGTGTGATAACATATTGGCATCATGAATGAAGTTCACTTGGTGTGCTATCAATACTTGCTCATCTCTCGTAGTAATAATGATTCTACTTCCTGATTTAAACCAATTAGGCTTACCCGCTAACACCTCAAGCTGATCTATATCATCCACATCATCTAGAACTACAAGAGCCTTTCTACTACCCATCAACCTTTTCATCTTATTTCTCCCATCAGAAATACTTCTTACGACAATTCTTTGATCATTTACCACATCTGAAAGGACCTGTTTTTGCAATTCCTTCAAACCAGACAAAGAGCTTTTTGAAACTTCTCTGACATTCTCAACAAAGCTTACACCTTCAAACCAAATGGATAAATGATAAAAAACAGTTGTTGCCAAAGTTGTCTTCCCAACACCTCTCATTCCCTTAATCCCTACCATGCGAACACCATCGAAACCAATCTCTAGAGATGAAACTATCTTCTTTACCCGGATCTCCATCCCTACTAAGTTCTCATCAACGCTCACATTGTTGAAATATAGCTTTGGTAAAATTTCTTCCACTATTTTTTCGATAAACTTAGCTTCATGCCTGTGTGGTAAAGAAGATTCTAATCAGATATGCTCATGTTTCGTGTTAGAAAAAAAAAACATAACTGAAGAATATAAGATGAAAGAATTACCCATCAGCAGTGTTCTTCAACTCCCACCCAGCTAGACCTCCTGTTTCTTTTAGAGCATCTCTCCACATCCCAGTAACCTCTTTCTCTACATGATTCGCGAAGGCTTCTCCAACTGCCCCCCTTTGGTTACGGACTTCGGTAGGTTCCACATCATAGAAGACAGGGTAAGCGGTATGCTCTAATGTTTTGTGGCACTCCATAATCTTAGCAAGCTCATCTAGGCACCATGTTGAGGATGCATAGTTCTTGGAGAAAACAATGATGTGAAATCTCGATTCTTCGATGGATCTGATGAGTTGATCGCTGATCCTTTCTCCTTTCTCGATTCTTTCATCATCTTTGTAAGTGGTAATTTCTTTCCGGTGAAGAGCATGATAAAGATGTCCAACAAAGTTCTTGCGGGTGTCTTCACCCCTAAAACTCAAAAAACATCATACGTGAACCTCTTTTGAATGGTTGATGTAGATGCCATTGAGTGTTCGCTTGATGGATTAAAATAAATGAAATCTTGGTAGTGATGAAAATAAAAATTTGTTAACAGATTGGAAATATATAAAATTTATGCATGAAGCTCCCTCCAAAGCCAACAAATATGATATACCAACAGTTGCCTTTTATTCCCTTTTTCGTTTTCCACAGCCTTGATGACGTGTTACACTATGTAATCACCGGAAAATAAAACAGAAAACAACATATAAAGAAGGGGAAATGGAATCTAATAATCCCAACTTTGGGGGGTTGGAAGGCAGCAGTCCCAACTTGCAACTTGTACCACAGTAGTCCCAACTTGTCAACTATTTAACTTGGTTGGTCCCAGACTAACTGAGGTTAGTTTTTCCAGTTAAGTGCCACGTAGGCATCCCACGTGGCAGTCCTACGTGGCAAGAAAGTTGTATCTGTCAAAAAAATGAGGTGGGGCCCACATGTTTTAATCAAATATAATTATTTTTCAATTAAAAAAATGAGGTGGGGCCCACATGTTTTAATATTCAAAAAATCTTTTAAATAATGTTTTATTAACTTTTATATATAATATATATATATATATATATATACTTTAGATAAACATATTATATATATACACATATATATCATCATCATCTTCACCACAACCACCTTCCACCACCACCGTCACCCACCTGCCACCACCGTCAACCACCTTCCGCCACCACAACCACCTTCCACCACCACCACAAACACCACCAAAACCCTCTTTCTACCCCCACCCTTTTCTCAAACACACATAGAGACCTGAACACCACCAAAACCTCCAATTTCTAAAACCTAACCCTAATCATCCTCTACCTTTGATTATAATCATCCCCACGTTTCCAAGAAGTTGAAGCCACCCGATTTCTGAAACCCTAACGCCGCCGTCGCTTCTTCTGAAACCCTAACGCCGCCGTCGGTGGTGGTTAAAAGAAACAGAGGTTGTGGTTCGGTTGGTGGTTAAAAGAAACAGAGGTTGTGGTTCGATGATGGTAACTGAAGACAGAACAAAAGGAGGTTTATGGTGGTAATCGGTTATGTTATTGAGAGGGGAGAGAGAAAGATGCTTAACGGAAAGGAGGAGGAAGGCGGCGCCAGTACCGGTCACCGGAATAGAGCTCCGGTCGATGCTCTGTACACACATACACAAGTGTGTGTGTCGTGTGTGAATGTGCAGAGAAACAAGAGAGGAGGGGGGGTTTATATGTGGACCAAATAAGGAGTGTTTGGGAACTGGTTTAACAGCTATGATTCAAGGGTGTTTGGCGACAGGTTTATAAACGTTTTTTGCCAGTGGGTTTGGTGAAGATGGTAGTGGTGTGGTGGTGGCAGGTGGTTGTGGTGGTGGTCGTGGTGAAGATGACGGTGGTGGTGGTGGTGGTGATGGTGGTGGAGATGATGGAGATGGTGGATAATGGTGGATAATGGGCCCCCTTTTTATAAATAATATTAAAACATTAAAATTAATCTGATGTGGACATGGCCCCACCTTTTTTTTTGACAGATAATCACTTTTTTCCACGTAGGACTGCCACGTGGGATGCCCACGTGACACTTAATAGAGTTTTTTAACTGAGTTAAGTCTGGGACCATTAAAATAAAAATGTTGACAAGTTGGGACTGCTGTGGTACAAGTTGCAAGTTGGGACTGCTGCCTTCCAACCCTCAAAAGTTGGGATTATTAGATTCCATTTCCCCTAATCATCAAAAAATTTTAATCGTGCAAAATTTAATAAGATGGATAGATTTGTAAGAGTAAGTATGAAATAGTTAAAGAGTAAATCAAACAACTTGATTAAAAAACAGACAACAAATATATATAAATGGATACCAAATAATTAAATGTGAAGGAGGAGACCTGGGTCAGAGCTTATTGTTTTGGAAGGGCTGAGAATTATATAATTGTAGCACCTAGATCAAAAGGGTGATACAAACAACAAATGATATATAGGCACCTTCATGGTTAACACCGTCTGTTTCCCTTGTTGGGATCGCTATTGTATTGACCAAATCCTTTCGTGATTTCCTAATTGGACCGACCAAAATTCCTTGCAATCTCCGCTGCTACAAAATCAGTATCTTTAGAACCACCCATAACACCAAAATTTGATTATATTATTTAGTGTTTATGATTGATGTTTTGCTTACCCCTTAACTTAGAAGTTAGTTGTGCATTTGTTTTTTTCTGTGTGCATGATAGGATTTAAGATATTTTTCATGTTGGATATGCAGGCAGAAGAGCACACTGCACACACAAAGTAGCACCACTACCAAACTTATCAACACAATGATACATTATACAGATCGGCATGAGACGGCCAGGACACAAAAACGAAAAGACAAATAAAAACGGTGCTCAACTCACAGCAGCAAGTTGCAAGCTGTAATAAAAAACAGAGAAAATTTCTCCAATTCACAACTATTTGAGTCGAGGTTAAGACGAGCACAAACCACCCTCAAGTTGCAGTTACATGGTAGCATTGGAGGACCATGGTATATTCCCAATACTTCATTTTACAACCAGTTATCAAATAAATAAACCGAAAGTAACAAAATATCATTGGCTGCACTCGCCAGTCATGTAAATACATAATTGCATTTGCTGATTTGCAATGTGTCATAATCAATTACATGATTGGCTTTGTAACCCATTTGACATGACTTATCGGGTCGGGTAGGATGAGTAACCCTCACAATCTTTATCTCTTCACGGCCGACTGCTGCTTGCCTGCTTCTATTTTTTCTTATTCCATGTCACTGATTTAAAAAAAAAAAAAAAAAAAAAAAAAAAAAAAAAAAAAAAAAAGATTCACTTTAGAAATACAACTCTGGGGTCACTTGGATAACAGACATATGGTTTCTGTCATTATTAATAGCCTACTTGCTTCGACTGCAGTGGAGTTAAACCTAAAAGAACCAATAAAACAGGGATTGTATCTTAAAAAAATTATATATTTACCCAAAAACAGAGCAAGTGTCTTATAGAACAAAAGGCTACCTGATCGGCTCTGTAACGTATTGGACCTTCTGGTAATATCCGACCACTTCTTATTCCATTTCTCTGATAAAAAGGTGGAGTTTGAGAATTGAAATCACGAAAGCTCGATCAATCCGGGGAAATGATAATGTTTGAAAATTGAAATCACTCTAACTTGTTGAACTCGATGCTTCAACATTGATTGCCTGAAATCACAGACATAAATATACAAGGACTGATATAATGCATTCATAAATAAATAAATCACAAACTTACATAAATTGTTTGAACATCAATTAATATAACACAAGTGTTATTAAGAAAGCATACCTTGACACTTGATGAAATCACATGAACATTATTGATTGCCTGGAAGAATATAGATCGCGTACCCGCTAGAATATCGTTGATTACTGCTTGACTAAGGACATATTGACGCCTACACAAAACTCCTACTTTCCACCAATGTTAATCTACAGCCACTTCAAAATTCAAATCAAAGTAAGACGGAATTTAACAGAAGACTCATGAAAGATGTACAGATCTTTCAATTGAAAAATGCTCTCTGGAAGACGACTAATGCCTGCACCTTCTATATCTAACTCTCTCAGACCTTCTAAATGTCCAAAACATCTCAATCAGAGTTTTCGTAATCAAGCAATGCAGAATCTGGTATAAACGGCCAATGGAACATTTCCTGATGCAGCAGAAGAAACACCCATGATATTCTTAGAATGCCAGGAGCCGTAACAGTGATTCATCATCTGCAATGAAACATAATAATAACTTGAAAACCGATATCAAAATAAAGCACCCGACCAACGTTGACAGCAGCAAGAAAGACTAGGTCACCTTGCACCAGGGCAGCAAATTACAGACACAAATCAACATTGAAACGTCTTCAACAAAGAACCCAATCATAAAAATTCCATCAATAGGAACACGATGACAGATAGACCAATCAGCAGGAAACATATATATCATCCTTTGCACCATAATACCAATCAGCTCGACAGCCAAAATGCATTCAGATGAACAGTAGCAGCAACAGAAGACCCAATAACCCATTGAGACATACCAAGGGAGGGAACAAATTAAGCCTACTCATCACCATCAATTATCAAAAGAGGTGAAAAAATGAAATTCAATTGCAGATTCCAAATATCAGCGGCTTTCAAGACATGAGCCGAGCATTAAATTCAGCGTCCCTTCAAAAACATGTACCTAGCTAATCACGAAAATAAAGTGTTACTACATAATTTTCCCCTAATTTGACCGCTTCGGGAAAATGATAATTGATAATAGCTTACTTGAAAAAATCACCTAAAGACGATTGATTGCTTGTCAATTTACTTATGATTTATGCTCGAACATCGTTGATCCCTCTATCAGTGGTTCGACTTTGATTTGAATGGAAGTAATTTCTTTCATTTCCAACACAGTTCCTTCCTGTAAATTAATTAATTATCGTTGTATCAACTTCACAATTCAAACAAAAGTATGACGATTTAAAGAATAACAGTTAACAGAAGAGACTCATGTTGTGAGTACCTATGTTATTCACAGTTTCACATAGCAGCAGGTCCGGTTACCGGAGACTGTTGATAAGGATTTAAAACCATATGACGCAAGCCGCCACCTTGACCCAAGTAATCGAAAATAATACCTATAGGTGTTGGATATTTTAGTGATTTACTTGGTTTTTGTGAGTCTTAATAGGATTGGGGCAGTTGCTTGAAATGGAAACCATATTCAATCATGCTTGAAAAAAAAAAAAAACAGGTGTCGAACAGAGCAGAAGGGTACCTGATCGGCTTTGTAACCCATTCGATGTGACTTATCGGGTTGGTAGGATGAGTAACCCTCACAATCTTAATCTCTTCAAATCTGACTGCTGCTGCTTTTTCGTCTTACTCCATGTCTCTGATTTAAACAAAAAGGAGGAATTAAGATGAGAGATTGCATCTTAAAAAAATGCGTATTTACCGAAAAACAGAGCAGGTGTCAAACAGGGTACCTGATTGGTTTCGTAAAGTAGTGGAATGCCGTAATCAGGTCGGATAGGATGAGTATGCCTAACAATCGTGTAAATCCGACCGCTTCTACCATGTCTTGATAAAAAAAAAAGTAGATTTGATAGGTCGATTAGGGTTTAAAATTGGGATTTGAAGATTGGGTGAGAAGACTCATGCTGTGAGTCCTGATGAAGCAGGAGGCCGTGTTTGGAGAAATATTTGTCAACGATGTAAAACCATATGACTCAAGCCGCCACCTAGACCCATAGATGCACAGATCTTTCAGTTGAAAAATGCTCTCTGGAAGACGTTTAATGCCTGCACCTTTTATGTATAACTCTTTCAGACCTTCTAAATGTCCAAATTCCTCAGGCAACTTGTCAACTAGAATACAATAGCGGAGATCTAAATGTATCAACCTTTTCATCTTACAGATGCTGTCTGGTATATCTCGTAAATTCACACACTTTTTAAGGGTTAGCTGCTCCAAACTCTCTAATCGGCCAAGATCCTTGGGTAACTGCTCGAGAAGCCAACAAGATTCAAGGTTAAGATTGTTCAGATGCTTCAACATACAAATGCTATCCGGAAGATGCCTAATCTCTTTCATCGTCAAACTAAGCTCCTCCAAACTTTCTAACTGGTACAGATCCTTGGGAACATCCGGAAAGTTGCCTTCCAGCGTAAGCTCTCTTAAACATTGTAAACCACAAATGCATGCTGAAAAAGACTCAAGGTTTGTGCAAGCGCCAAAATATTCAAACCTTGAACAACAACTTAATTTTAAGCTGACTAGGTTTACTAGACATCCCAGAGAAGCATGAATTTCTTGAAGATAATAGCAGTTTTCAAGATCTAACACCTCGATCTGTGGAGTCAGCCCCAGATAAAGTTTAGTGAGCTTAGAATCATTGAGGACAAGGGACTTCAGCTTGGGACTTTCAACTGGCATGTGGAGTTCTACAAGGTCATCACATCCCTCAAGTCTTAATGTCTCGAGCTGTGGAGTCAGCCGAAGATCAAGTTTAGTGAGCTTAGAACCATTGAGTACAAGGGACTTCAACTTGGGACTTTCAACTGGCATGTGGAGTTCTACAAGGTCATCACATCCCTCAAGTCTTAATGTCTCGAGCTGTGGAGTCAGCCGAAGATCAAGTTTAGTGAGCTTAGAAAGATTGAGGTCAAGGGACTCCAGCTTGGGACTTTCAACTGGCATGTCGAGTTCTACAAGGTCATCACATCCCCCCCGAAGGTCTAATGTCTTGAGCTGTGGAGTTAGCCCCAGATCAAGTTTAGTGAGCTTAGAACAATTGAGGACAAGGGACTTCAGCTTGGGACTTTCAACTGGCATGTGGAGTTCTACAAGGTCATCACAATGCTCAATGTATAATGTCTCGAGCTGTGGAGTCTGCCTCAGATCAAGTTTAATGAGCTTAGAACCACAGAGGACAAGGTTCAGCTTGGAACTTTCAACTGGCATGTGGAGTTCTACAAGGTCCTGAAGGTCTAATGTCTTGAGCTGTGGAGTCATCCCCAGATCAGGTTCAGTGAGCTTAGAACCACTGAGGACAAGGGACTTCAGCTTGGAACTTTCAACTGGCATGTGGAGTTCTACAAGGTCATCACAATCCTGAATCACTAATATCTTGAGCTGTGGAGTTAGCATCAGATCAAGTTTAGTGAGCTTACAACCATTGAGGACAAGGGATGTCAACTTGGGACTTTTAACTGGCATGTGGAGTTCTACAAGGTCATCACATCTCTTAAGTCTTAATGTCTCGAGCTGTGGAGTCAGCCCCAGATCAAGTTTAGTAAGCTTAGAACCACTGAGGACAAGGGACTTCAGCTTGGAACTTTCAACTGGCATGTGGAGTTCTACAAGGTCATCACATCTCTCAAGTATTAATGTCTCGAGCTGTGGAGTCTGCCTCAGATCAAGTTTAGTGAGCTTAGATCCATTGAGGACAAGGGACTTCAGCTTGGGACTTTCAACTGGCATGTGGAGTTCTACAAGGTCATCACATCTCTCAAGTCTTAATGTCTCGAGCTGTGGAGTCAGCCCCAGATCAAGTTTAGTAAGCTTAGACCTTTTGAGGATAAGGGACTTCAGCTTGGGACTTTCAACTAGCATGCGGAGTTCAGGAAGGTGATGACAATCCCCAAGGTCTAATGTCTCGAGTTGTGGAGTCAGCCCCAGATCAAGTTTAGTGAGCTCAGAACAACCGAGGACAAAGGACTTCAGCTTGGGACTTTCACCTGGCATGCGGAGTTCAGCAAGGCCATAACACTTCTTAAGTTCTAATGTCTCGAGTTGTGGAGTCAGCCCCAAATGAAGTTTGACGATCTTAGAACAACCGAGGACAAGGGACTTCAGCTTGGGACTTTCAAAAGGCATGTGGAGTTCTACAAGGTCATCACATTCATCAAGCGTTAATGTCTCGAGTTGTGAAATTAGCCCCAGATCAAGTTTAGTGATCTTAGAACAATAAAGGTCAAGGGACTTCAGCTTCGGACTTTCAACAGGCATGTGGAATTCTACAGGGTCATTACATTTGTAAATTTTTAATGTCTCGAGCTGTGGAGTCTGCGCCAGATCAAGTTTAGTGAGCTTCGAACCATTGAGTACAAAGGTCTTCAGCTTAGGACTTTTAGCAGGCATGTGGAGTTCTACAAGGTCATTACATTTGTAAATTTGTAATGTCTCGAGCTGTGGAGTTAGCCGCAGATCAAGTTTAGTGAGCTTAGAACAACAAAGGTTAAGGGACTTCAGCTTCAGACTTCCAACTGGCATGTGGAGTTCTACAAGGTCATCACAGAAAACAAGAATTAATGTCTCGAGCTGTGGAGTTACCCGCAAATCAAGTTTAGTGAGCTTAGAATAATGGAGGGTAAGGGACTTTAGCTTCGGACTTCCAACTGGCATGTGGAGTTCTACAAGGTCATCACATATCTGAAGTATTAATGACTCGATCTGTGGAGTTAGCCCCAAATCAAGTTTAGTGAGCTTAGAACCATGGAGGGTAAGGGACTTTAGCTTGGGACTTTCAACAGGCATGAGTTCTACAAGGTCATCACATTTCCTAAGCTCTAATGTTTCAAGTTGTGGAGTCAGCCGCATGTCAAAGATTCGTAACTTTGAATCATAGAGGCTAAGGAATTTGAGCTCATTAAGAACCTATCATAAGAAAAAAGGATAAATTTCAAAGTGATGACAATGTATAGTACAAAAAGCGTCACGAAAAAAAACCAATCAACCGATATTCTACCTCTCTATCTCCCGCTTCCCATACTTCAGAGATGTTGCTGCAACCCATTTCAAGCTTATTTTCTCGAAATATTTTAGAAGAGCAATTTTGTCCACTAATGTAAAGAACTCTAAGTTTCTTCATCCTTCTAAGACCTTCCAAAATTTTAGCAAGAGGGAGATTCGTAGACATCAGTTTTATACTTAGTGTTGCTTTAGTACCCTGTAAAAAAGGTTGACATTAGTATTTTTTTTAAAAAAAAAAAAAGAAAAGGAAATCATGTTATTTTCCACCTTACAAATAAACTTCAACCTTACCAACTCATCAACCAATATATTTTCTATTTCCTCTTTGACCCATAGCCTAGTATGCCTTTCAGGCTCAAGAGGGTGCAAATGACGAACAATATTCCTGCCCATTTCTTCAATACGGTCATGCATGTCTAAATCGCCAAAATTTGAAACAGTTATCAAGGATTTCTGCTCAAGAACTTTTAAAGCAAATCGAGCATGGAATCTACAACTTTCAAGTATCCTGATAGCTTCTTCTTTTGGTTCACCTTTCAATATGCATGCAACTTCTAAAAATACTTCTTTGTGATCGTGCTCTAGACCACTATAGCTTAGTTCCAGTCTTCTCAAAGTTTCCTTTTCAGGAATTGTTTTTAGTCTTTCTATGGCATCATTCCATTGACACTCCGTTTTACCACAAAGAGATGAACCCAAAACTTTAATTGTTAAGGGAAGACCAGCAGCATAATGTACAACTTTTCGTGAGAGCTCTTCATACCCTTCAATTGGAATCTCTCTACCAAATGCATACTTACAAAAGAGGCGAATTCCTTCCTCATCTGATAACAGATTGACATCATGAATAAACTTCACTTGGTGTGCTACCAACACTTCCTCATCTCTTGTTGTGATGATGATTGTACTTCCTGACTTGAACCAAGTATGCTCACCTGCTAACGCCTCAAGTTGCTCCATATCATCAACATCATCCAAAACAACAAGTACCTTTCTACCACACATCATTCTTTTCATCATATTTTTGCCTTCATGAACACTTGTTACGTCAATGCTTTTATCATTTAACACGTCTTTAAGAACCTGTTTTTGCAATTCCTTCAAACCAGATCCTTTTGAATTTTCCCTGACATTCTCAACAAAGCTTTTACCTTCAAAAGAATAAGATATATGATTAAAAACAGCTGTAGCCAAAGTCGTCTTTCCACCACCTCCAATCCCCTTGATCCCTATCATGTGAACACCAACAGAAGCATCTTCTAAATATGAAACTACATCCTTTACGCGGGTCTCCATGCCAATTAATTTATCATCTACACTCGAATCAATGAAACGCAGCTCTAGTGAAATGTCTTCAACAATTTTCTGGATGAATCTTGCTTCATGTCTGTGTTTCAAAGAAGATTAAATTAGATTTTTCAAAAGCCCAGCCAAACAATTAATTTCAAATTTCTAACATACAAATATACAATCATATATGACGTAACAATAAGGAATTACCCATCAAAAGTAGTCTTTAACTCTCTCCCAGCAAGATCAGCTGCTTCTTTCATAGCATTTCTCCATATTCCAGCAGCCTCTTCCTTTTCATGTTTGGCAAAGGCTTCTCCGACTGCCCCACTTTGGTGGCGGACTTCGGTGGGCTCCACATTAAAGAAAATTGGGTAAGCAGTCTGCCCGGTCGTCCTGTGGCACTCCATAATCTTAACGAGCTCATCTAAGCACCATGATGAAGATGCATAGTTCTTGGAGAACACAATTATGTAAATTCTGGAGTCTTCAATAGATCTGATGAGCTGATCATCGATCCTTTTCCCTTTCTCGATTTTTTCATCATCTTTGTAAGTAATAATGCCTCTGTTGTGAAGAGCATGATAAAGATGATCAACAAAGGTCTTACGGGTGTCTTCACCCCGGAAACTTAAAAAGACATCATACTTGAAACTCTTTTGAAGTGAAGAAGCCGAAGTAGAAGCCATTAATCAATGTATGCTTCAAGAATCGAAGAAAATGAAATCTTTTACAATTGGGTGAATTTTGTATCAACTGATTGGGAGATGATGAGAGAAAAAGTCTCGAGGACTTGGATATTTTGATTGGCAAAAAGTGTGCAATAAAAAATAACGGGGAGTAGGTAAAGCCTCTTATATTATTTCATGAAGATAAGATAAGGTTCATAGTCTGAATTTTCAACGAAAACATGAATAGGAAGTTACTGTTAAATTTTCAAAGACATTATTGTTCTTCGCCACGGGTATGCCTGGCCCATGCCACCTTAAGTTTGTTTAGTTTTTTAAAGTATTAGGTGTAACCGTGTAACACCTTTCAAAACATCATTTATATGATTTTTATTTTTTTTTATTTTTTCATACTTAGATTGTTATGTAACTTCATGGACATGTACTAATAAAATGTATATCTTTATATCTACAACTTTTTGAGTAAATCATTGGATTCGTCTATGGTTTGTTCCATATGATTACGGCTATTCGTTGAAACTATTTACAAATTCACTTACTTTATTCGTTTTTTCTTTTTTGTTTATATTAGAGGTGTGCCCAGTTAAGACCCACCGGAACTGAATAGAACCTGTCACGAATATACTCATATCGTCTAATTGCTCGTCTAGTATTTTGTGTAATATCGGTTCTAGTCTATTATATATGTTAAACTCTTTAACCCGTCCAAACCCATTTTCACTAAAAATGAACTTCAAATTTAGATCAATTTCTCAATTTTTTTCGAAATAGATTTAATCATGTATCGTAGACTTATAAAGCCATGTATAACCAAATTAATCCCTTAAATTGGTCAAACTTTTGGAAATCTTGATAGGAAAATTTTAGTTTTGTAGTTCAAGTAAACATCTGACGTATGATGTATCTCTTTAGTTGTCGTCGACGCTAGGGAAAAAGGCAGAGCGTTACTAAACTATTTATTTAATTCAAATGATCATTTGAATTAGTCTTGAATTATATATTAACCAACATCTATAGTTGATTTATAAGCCTTCATTTAACCAGACTATTAAAATGAACATTAAAGTACCATTCTATTCTAAATACACAATATTTCAATATGAATTTGCATTATAATGAAGACTTCACAAAAACAAAACCTCTACAATCATTGGTGATCAAGCAGACAATAAAGCTTTGAATCCGAGTTTGTTTTTCGATAAGACGGAAGATGCTCTACGATTTCAATGTCCCACAAGATCTTTTCTTTCGTTTTTGGTCTATGCGGGTTGTCATGTGTTATATTATTCCTCCAAGGAGGTAACCCCCCAATTGGGCGCAAAAAACTACCCGTGTGAGTTTTAAGTCGAACCTGAAAACCATCCCGTAATGGCTCCCAATTCACACTTCCATTCAAATCCGGTCTCAATTCGGTTTGAAGAACCTTTTTACCCTTCACCCCCTGGAGAAAGGGGGTGTTTGACGCCATTAGGTATTTTCCATAACAACTTTTGAAACGTATGTAATTTTCACCGGTTGAGAAGACCTCCCATTCGGCTTTTTCGGTTGATCCATCCCGATCTTGAAAAACCGTTTGTTCGTCATCATCCGCAATCATATATTTGTCTTTTATGCTTCGAAGACGTATCGTTTTCGCTTTTTTAAACAACTCCATGTTCTTGAATTGGATTCTTTACCCATAAATTGTGTGTTCCAAAGATGTTGCAAAATGGTAAATCGAGAATTCAGAAATTAATCGGTTTTGCAAATGGATGAAAAAAAATGAGAAGAAAAAAGGGAAAGAAATATGAGTGATTCTGGATTTTTCTATTGTAATTTTTAATTATAATGTTTCATATAAACTCTACATCATTACATTTCATTTATTTTTATCTATATTTCAATACAAGTTTAATTACAACTAAATTATATCCAAAATTTGTATCTGATAGATAAAATTTATCTTAAAAATATATATATGATATCATGCATTAAAGAAAAAAAATACATTTTGAAAAAACAAAATTCTGAAAACAAATGTCAAGTAAATTACAAATTTGGTCCCTTGACTATAATTAGTTAAAAACTTTAGCTTAAATGTTTTTTTAGTATTCCATATCAATTAATTAAGTTAGCAAACAACCTTCACCTGTTAGTCCATTAAGAACATATCAATATGACAATATGCTTATCTATGCCTGTTGTTATTGCTTTAAAATAAATAAATCAACTAATCCAGTTAAACCGAAACGAATTGACCCACTTGACCATTATTCTGAGTAAACCACCAAACGGTTTATTGATCAAACTCGCTGAGATCATTAACTCAGCCAGTTTGGTTTGCAACGATTTACGCTCAAACAAGTTGAACCAAACCGGCAAACCATGATGCTGTCCCACCACAACAACGGCCGCCACTAATGAACGCATGATTGTCATATCTAGTGGCGGTTGTGTATCTGTGCAAACTAAACCGCTAACAAAAAAATACACCGCCACAGTTTTACATACATAAATATTCATACAAAATTCAAAAGCAGCAAAAACACCATTTCATCAAACTATATCAACTGCAGCTAAAAACATTCACACATAAGTCCATGAAAATCCCGCTAACCGGAAAATAGACAAAACCGACATTAAAAGCTCCTGCACGTAAGCCCCTAACGCTAAGCAGCACAACCACCACACATAATGCCCCTGTTATCATCAGGCAAAACTTTGTCTAAGGTACAATTTCCAAAATAATCTCATAAGTTTCTTACTGGATCGAAAACGGACCAACAAAACGAAAATTTTAAACGAAATTCTAATAAAATTTAAAAATGTTTGTAGGGTGAAGACTTACATGATCGAGCAACCGGAGCTTCTACGCCTATTCTGCCTCATCATCTCCTTCCGCCTTGGAGGTTGAAGAACAACTTTAATGGCCGTATCAAAAACCGCTTTGACATTCTTTTAATCATAAACCAAAACAAAGAAACAAAAGCAAGTTTACTTCAAAGTTAATTGTAACCTATAAAACAAATTGTTAAAAAGTATATGTATTTTGGTTTGATTTCTTTACCTGTTGAGTTTTCGAGCTGCATTCGATATAAGCAGCTGCACCGATTTGTTTCCTCAGTTCCTCACCCTAACAAACATTAAAATTAAAAAAAAATATATTAAAGAAAATCATATGTACATAATCAATTCATAAATAAAAGCTCAAAATATTGATTATTTAGTACCTGGGCAGATGTAATAACATTAGAACCCATATGATCAGCTAAATATCCATTGTCATTGCGAAGATCTAAAAAGAAAAAATAGCGGGGCTTAACTGAGATTTAATTTGTGGCAAATTTTGACACGACACAAAAATAATCAGTTTTGGGTTGTCATATCTAACCAGTTTAATAAATGGGTCATGTTCAAGTTAACATATTAAACAGGTCGTCTTGGGATCAAACCTCCAACCCGTTTGACTTGTTTAGATTAAAATGGTCATGTCTTGGTTACACAAATTTGAGCGTGATCGATTTAGGGTTGATGTATTTGATGTGAATAAATACATGTTTCGTGTTCGGGTTCATCAAATCAAATTGTCAACCCGACACGGTTGACACCTTTAGTTTTTTTTTTAAAATCGTGAACATGTACTTGTTTTACATAAATTTTATCAAAACGAAATAAAAAATAACATGATCATATAGAATGTGATTTGCAGTGTACCTAATTTTGTCCCCACGAGTACTACTGGAACATTTGGTGCAAATCGTCGAAGTTCAGGCATCCACTGTATGGAAATAAGAGATGAATTTGAATTATTACTCTACACTTATCCAACTTCACCCACAAAAAAGTCAACTTTTGACTTTGTAAATTAAAATTTCTATTCTATTAAGCTAACATATTTTTGTGCTGAACTGATTTTTCATTTTCAACGATGATACATTTAATAAACATAACTCGCTTATCGTTTTTGTCTCCATAAGGAGAACAATTCTTATCCATTCTGAAGTTGAAGCAAAGACATTTTGACTTAAAAGTCAAAGCTGACTCGAAATTGTGGAAGAAGGTGAGAGATTTCAACTTGATTGCGGTGTTTTTCTTCGTTTTAAGATTTAAAGAAATTAAGAAACTATACATAAACTCCTAAAGAAGCGATTAAGACTTATCTATCTACAATGCTAACAAACTGTATCAGTTTTGAAGTTAAAAGCTAATCCATTTGACTTTAGAAAAGTCAAAATCAACTATTGTTTAGGAAGAAAGTAGTACACTAGTACATATAAAAGATTTCAACTTGATTATGGGATTTTCTACTTAATGATTCAAGAAAGTATCACATAAAGTAAAGCGCAACTCGCATTTCTTTTCTATAGTTAGAAAATTTCTTATACCGGTTACTAAAATTAAAAAGTACGTTTTTTTTTTTTTTTACGTTAAAAGGAGTCACATTAACTCTAATTTGCTAAAGAAGGTAACCGATTTCAGCTTGATTATGGGTCTTTATTCCTTTTTCAAAATTCAAGATACCGCAAAAATGAAACGATATGTTGACAACTTGACATTTCTTACTATGACAGTATGACAAGTAATATATTTCAACTTGGTTATGAACTCATGATTTCGTTTTCTTTTTCGAGATTCAAGAATCAAAAACCAAAAAGGGTTGATAGTGAAAACATAATTCAGATTCAAATAAGCCAACTTTGAATCTTTAAGTGACCCACCAAAAGAAAAAAGAGAGCACTCAGCACTAAAAAGTGTACCTTTTTTAGGACATTTTCATAGCTTGCGCTGCTGATTAAAGAGAAAGCTAACAAAAATATGTCTGCACCTCTGTAGCTTAACGGCCTTAATCTGCTATAATCTTCCTGACCTTTAAATCACAACAAAATAAAAATAAAAGCCGAAATGAAATTGGGTAGCAATTAGGATCTTTAACATTTACTTAAGCGTTAGCCATGTAACTAATCTAAGACTGCTAAATATACTTTGCCCCACCTGCATTGTATGATTATACCGTACAACATAGTGTGTTGCATTGTACGGTATAATTATAATGCAGGTGGGACAAAGATGTCCCACTTCTGACATTTGTCCCACCTATATTGTACGACTATATTGTACTACAACATAGGTTGTGGTATTATAGTGTACATTACAAGTCTACAATACAGGTGGGACACAACATAGACGGGATATATGTATATACAAAGCGAGCGGGACAACAAATATACGATATGTTATTAGTACACTAACTCTCATTTTGTTTTGAGAGAAATTACCAGCAGTATCCCATAACCCCAAGTTGACAATGTTTCCATCAACAGCCACATTAGCACTGAAATTGTCAAAAACTGTTGGAATATAATCCTGTATATAAAAAAACAAAACAATATTAAAACTAAGGTTAAAAACAATATCAAACTAATAAATCAGTATCTAATCATCCAAATTCTAATAAACAATATATGTAGTGATGCTATAGTGACTTGTACATTGTGCAATGGAAGTTGTTCATAACACAAAATAACAAATCTATCAAGTATCAACATCTAAAAACATATGATGCTGCTAAAAAAGACAATACCAAAAATTAATAAATAATACTTGTCAAGCCAAATGTAATTATGCTATACTGACTTGTACATTGTGCATCGGAAGTTGTACATAAAATCACAACAAAGCTATCAACATCTAGAAACAAATGATAGTATATCCATCCATAGTGGTGGAGTGGTGGAGTGGCTTTTGTTTCACCTATGTGATCAAAGGTTCAATTCCCACTTTCATCATTTATGGTTTGGTATCCGGGTGAAGATCGAATACGGGTGGCGCCGGTTCGAATCTGACGGGCGGCGAGGTTTTACCGAGTGCTATAACACTGTCGTGCCTTTGGGCGGGTGGGGCTCGGGTTTCCGCGCATCAGGAGAAGGCAGGGGCTGCTGGAGGTCGAGTAGTCGATTCTTGGGCACGGCGCCCCGTAAGAGTAGTTGCCACACAGTTGTTCGCCGATAAAAAAAAATACTACTAAAAAGACAAAAACCCACAAATTAATGAAGTACCCTTGCCAAGAACAAATGTAACTATGCTATAGTGACTTGTACATTGTGCAATGGAAGTTGTACATAACTCAAAATAATAAAGCAATAAAATCTAGAGAGTAGAAACAAATTATGCTACTAAAAAAGACAAACACACAAATTAATTACTTTATAGCTGGCAAGAACAAATGTAATGATGCTATAGTGACTTGTACATTGTGCATTGAAAGTTGTACAAGAAGGTCTAACCCAAAATCAAGTACCTAAAATGCAAACAAAATAAAGGGTTTTTCCTATATGAAAAAGGATTTCCAGAAAAATAAAAATACATACAAATATATATATATATATATTATATATACTTACAGTAGGAAACTTGTTACTGGTATAACAAATAAGCATACAAGTTTTGCCAACAGCTCCATCACCAACAGTCACACATTTTATAAACTTTGAAACACTCATTTTTTTGTGTGTTTTCAGCTTCTGCTGCTTCTTGCACTGATAATATTAGTGGAAAATAAAGCTTAAATAAATATGGTGTTTGAAGAGTGCAGAAGAAGATTTAGAGAGGAGAGAGAAAGGTTGTGCAGAAGAAGACCCTGATCAAATGTGTGTTGTTTAGTATATTTGCCACCTTGTTCCAAGACTTGTACTTGGTTTCAAGAAAGAAAATAAAAACATTTATTATTATGCTACCTTGTGAATATAAGTGTTTGTCTTATTATAATATGTTTTATTATATAACTTTCTCATGTTTAGATTAATGTGCAATTTTTAATTTTTAAATATACAATTACTTGACACTTATTGGTCTTTTTAAGAAAACTAAATAATTTGTTAATTTGGTAAGTTTAAAAAATGAATATATATTTATTGTAAAAAAAATTTTGTTAATGTATATATTTATTTATATAGGTTAATAGTAAATAGATATAATGAATTAGGTGTAGTGGTGCACAGGGTCGTTAAACCGGCTGGACCAAGTACCCACCGAGTTAATCGAGTATTAAGGGATAAATTTCTTTTAATTGTGTGTGGCTGATCCAATGGACTCACCATGGGTCTGCGCCGCTGGTTGGACATCGCGTGTCTAAAGTTTCTTTTAGCATTTTTTATCACGGGCTCTTAACAAATCGAGTTGGGTATAATTGGTAAAAGTTTTATAGGTTGGTCAAAGGTAAGTTTGGAAAGCTCGTTGCATCAAAGTTACGTTTTAGTCCAATCCATACAATGATTAATAATACACGTAATGTTGGGTACAATTCAATGCACTTTACCATTATGGTTACACAAACAACGTTCTTTTTAAACCAATATTATATTGAGAACTGTAATAACCATGTAAAACACTTGTATGTAGTGCATTGATGATTTAGTGAGGGATAGAAAGATAGTGGGGTAGGCGGGTATGTAATCTGTCTTATGTATTACACTTAAAGCAAAAGATACAAGTTCATTATACGCTTCTTACAATTCAACATAATTATGATTCCGAAATGAATAGATCACCCATAAATATTTTTATAAATAGGATGTTTTAGAAAAGTTAATCATTTGTGATGATACTGGAACTTTGGGTTAATCTCTTTATGAGCTTATCATAATAAAAAGAGACCTATTTTTTAGCATCCTTAACATGCACCACAACACATAACACATTATATGGGTAAGTTTCTAAATTACAAAGAATCATGAATAAAAGCACAAGAATATATATTGCAACACAATGATGTTTTTCTAGAGACTTAAAGGGGACATTTTTGCCACCCGTTTATCAATACATTACCAACGCTATACAAAACAATACGTTTAGACGCAAAATTTGTAGGTAATATTGAATGTCCTAAATCACTTAGACCGATTGCGGCACAAGGTAAAAAGAATTAGAACTATACATGTATTAGTTATATCACTTTTTCGAATAAAAAACTCTCATTTCTGAACGTTTGAAAAAAAAATCATGTCAAACACGTCTTCATATTTATCATCCTATCGTGCATAATCTAAAATAAGATCTTTAACTCACTCCCCATGCCTACAAAACAAGCAAAAATAGAGTAAATGAAGATTTGTTCCATAAAATGAACCAAAATTTGGTTAATCTGAAAGGTAGAGAGGTGGTAAAATGGACGTGTTAGGTAAGGACCAAAATGGTTTGGACCGAAACAAGTGACTTCAACTTGTCTAGTCGTTCTGGCATCACCACTACATTATAAAAAATAATCTATATTTTAAGTAAAGAGATTAGGAAACGAGTCAACTACGATTTTTGCTACAACAATGAAACAAATTGGGCCACTTTTTATAAGGGGTTGGTTTGAACCGAAAAAGGTTAGCTTTTATCCCGGGTTGGATCTCATGGACCAACCAACACCGCATTATAAAATAACTAATCAGTAATGTTAAAAAAGAAAAAAAAAATGTGGGTGTGCCGTGTACGCATTAAAATACACTTTCAACCCATCTGACACATTTGGCCATTTCTTTTTCGCTAGTTTTTTTATAAAATATATGACACATTTAACCAGTTTGGTATATTTGTTACCTGAACTCTGCCATCAGAGGTTCCAACCACCAAATAATCTTCATTGTTGTCTAGAGCCATGCAAGTAACTTTACAATTTGTACCAATTTGTAATACTTCTTTTCTACTTAGTTTCTTTTTACACCATACTTCAACAATCCCTCCTTTGCAACCCATATAAATTATATCCGAGCTAATTACCATTGCGCGCACTTCACTTGCCAATGATACCGAATGTGTTAATGTGTAATTCGAAGCGTTCCATACCTGAAAAAATTCAGATTGATTTGATGAACAAAAGTTGTTAATATTGATCAAAAGAACAAAAGTTGTTAATATTGATCAAAAGAATAAGCAGTTAAGCACATATAACAATGTTAGTATGCAAAAATCATAATCATGATAGTTAATACCTTTAATGCAGTTCCTTCTATGGAAGAACTGGCTGAGTATATGAGTCCATCATGGACTTTCAAGGCATTGACAGGCGTTGACTTTCCTAGTAGTTTTCTTGACCCGCTTTGAATGGAGTTCAATGTGCCCGTTGCTAAATCAATCTCCTGGAAAACATGACAAGGTTCTATCAATCTAGTTTAGGGGGTGTATGGGGCGAGCTTGAGTCGTGTTTTATCACAAATGGGCCAAACTAAAAAGGGAACATATCAAATAGGTCAATTTAAAGTCTTTCAAAGTGTATTCTTAATAAATCAATTGTTTTATGGGTAGTTAAAGAAGGTAAAAAGAATGGTTGTTTGTCAACCGAATTTACTTCGGTTTGTAAATGATCTATTTCAACCTGAACATGTTTTGACCCGTTACCCAACCAACCCATGCGGTCACCTCCACAACAAAAAAAAAAAAAAAAAAAAAAAAAGAAAATGCACCTGAATGCTATTATCTTGACATCCTGAATACAATCTTCCATGAACAAGAGCCAAACACTTGACATGTTTACTAGGATTAAGCAGCTTTGATGTTCCACTCCATGAATGAATCTGATAACAAAAGTTACTTTAAACTTTAAGTAACTAAAATAGACTTTATTGTATAGTAAAAAAATCATAGTATCATGATAAAAATGTACCTTGATTCCAGCGCCTTGAGGGATAAAACACGAGATGCTGTTTGCAACTAGTAGATTGTTAACATGATCTTTGACATCATACACTTGTTCACATTGGATCATTTCCTTGTTAACGGACCACCCCTAGTTGATTGTAGAAATAATTATCAAGATTCAGCTATAAGTTATAAAAAAATGTGACTTATCTTAGAAATATTATATCAAAACATTAAAAACTGATTATTACGAGTTCAAAAACTGATAAAAAAACCAATGAATTGTCTTTTACCCGGACAGTTTTATCATGTGAACCGCTATAGAGTGTATCTCCGGATTGTAAAACAGTCAAACTAGTAACTCCCTTTGAGTGTTCTCTGATTTCTTGAAGCAGATGAAGAACACTACCTCTACCAGTCCAAACCTTCACAATTTTAGTTAAACAAACATTTATCAGACCTAAAGTTGTAAGCAGGTTGGGTAATGGGTCAAATCAAGTTCTTGTTGGAAACAGCCATTTTTAAGAGTATGGGTCGATAGGGGCCGGCTGGGGGTCATGTTGCGTCGATCTGCAAACACTTTTTGTCCATTTTAATTTTATATATATAATTAGTGCATTAGTTACAGGGAAATAGTAAAAAAAAAAAAAAAAAAAAACTATGGACTTTTGCTAAATTTGTACACGCCGCCTTGAACTTTACTGTCGCATGATTGAATCCCTCAACTTATAAAACTTAGCAATAAAGTATGCTGATTTTTTTTATTTTATTTTATTATTATTATTTTTTTTTTTTGCATGATTAAGACATTTAAGTTTGTTTTTAAAAATAGCAGAAAGGTCTACTCTTTATATGATTTAAGTCTCTAAACCTTATAAAAGAAAGATTTCTTTCCCTTCTAAAGTTATTGAATTAGATTATATAGGTGACTATATCATATTATAATTATATGTATTAAAAATAAGACTAAGGATGAAGGAAGTACCTTTATCATACCATCTGAATGACCTGTAAAAATCTTGTCTTTAAAACATACAATCGATGAAACTTCTCCATTTATGCTGCAATCTTGTTGGGCTAGTTCCTTATGATTCCATAGATCCTAATATCAACAAAGAACAATCAATTTAGCAGCAGGGGCTGCAATTTCCTAAATGCCATGAAAACATGACATGAAACAAACAGGTTCAGGTTGGGGATAAAACGGGTCAACACGGCTACCCCTTTTAGTAAATGGGCCTGGTTTGGGTTGACCTGATCAAGCCATATTAGATTAGATCTAAAATAATATAAATTCAACCGCCAACCAGTTAACTAACCCGTTTAACCTATTTAAATAATTGGGTTAATCGTGTCCGGTTTACAGTTCAACTCAACACGATCAAATAAATGGGCCATGTTCGGGCCAGGTTATACCAACGAGAACCTAACACAAACTGACCACTAGTTAGCAGCTAGGACAATATATTTACTTATAGCTTTTAGATTTTGTCACAAAAAAAATAAACTCACAGCACTGGATTCACTTCCTTCTGAAAGTACTTTCAGCATTTCGAATGCCACTTTAGATGACTTTTTGAACTCTCTTAAACCCTTTAAGATATCCTTCATGTGCGGGCTTATTTCCCGCTGCCCATCTGAAATCCAGCAAAATTTTGACGTAAGCGAACATTGTTCGTCGAATGATTCAAAATAATTACATTTTTTCCTATTTGTTTATTCAGTTTGTTACAAGTAACCTTTTTATGGATTTTCAAGTTATTAATAAGTAAACGGGTCAAACTTTAAAACTGCCACATCTAATAGATATACTAACCAGGATCATGGATGAAACTTCTAAGAGCAAGCATAGAAAGAGCTTTATCTTCTGTATCTTTTGCTGACTTAAAAATAGATACAAACCGGTTAAGCAAACAAATCCGTGCTGCCCCTTTAATTCCAGTATCAGGAAGAAGTGTGAGCATATGTACAAGCCATGTTGCACACACAAAACATGCAGAATATATTTCTGCGTAATTACTTTTTAGCCCTTCTGATAAACCCTCGAAAATAAGACCGAATTCGTGGCTCACTAAAACAAACGCCGTCTTTCTTTCCCATTCCTCGGCAGCCTTTTCTTCTTCTTCCTGTTAATAAAGCCTTGAATATAAGACCAAATTCTATATTATTATTATTTTTTAAGTAGTTTTGTTACTAGAGGTGGTGAGATGGATGGGTCCAACAGGTTGGGTAACGAGTCAAAACGGGGCTTTTCTAGATTGGATCGGATTGGATGTCGCAAACCTTTTTGCTCTTTTCAACGCTCTCTTACATATGAAATTTAAAACTTTTATAAGCATATATAAGAAAATTGATCTTTGAAATACTGACCATGCTTTCTTGTATATCTCCAGAGATGGCTGCAAGTTGTTCTTTTCTCATCGTAGAACGATAACTCTTATCAAGTCCCACATTTTTAAGAAGATATGCACGTATAAGGGGCTTCCCAAACGACGAAAATCGGCCTTGGAGGGCTAAAATTGTCTCAGCAGCTGCAATTTGAGCGGACGGGGAGTCTGAATTTTTAAGACATGATATAAGAGTATCAATAGCTTCTTCTCTATATATACTCATCTTTCTTGGTTCTGCCTGCAATAATATTTTACCATTACTCACCTAAAACTGCATATGAAAATTGGTTGTTAACCGTAATGCTAACCGCTATGTTTATCAAAACCTAAAAAATGAAATGTGTTGCAAGAAAGTTTGTTTGGCTTAAGCCGATCATTAAAACCTATAAAAGATGGTAACCTTTTGACATGTTACCCAACCCTGCTTAACCCGTCCATTTTACCACCTGTATTACATATATTAGACAATATGTAATAGTGAGGGTTAGGAGCGTAATATTATGGTCTAGGGATACCATTTCATTGTAATCCTAATCATAATACATCTAATACACCAGAGGGGCGGCCTGGTGGCCGCCGCCCTACCACCTAGGTGGTATGTGTGGACCACAATATTACACTCCAAACCCTATATTGATACACTATTACATATTGTCTAATAGTACATATATGCATAATATATATATATATATATATATATATATATATAGAGAGAGAGAGAGAGAGAGAGAGGAGACTGAGAGAATGTCAAACCAGAAGGTCAAGTTGGAGAAGGAGACCAGCAACAACTGGCGATTGTTCAGCTTCAGCAGTCTGTAGATATGAAAGGAGTGTATGCATTGTACTAAAAGTCCCTTCATCTTTTATAATATGCAAAATTTGATTGTTGAATGTTCTCCTATAGTAACAAACATAAAAAAACAGGCCCTAAAAATCATAGATATATGTTTCTAAGTCATAGAGGATTAGAGGTGGCAAAGACAATTGGTCAGGTAACGGGTCAATATGGATTTGCGTCAAACCACATAATTTTCTTATGGTTGAGACAAAAATAATATATTTTTTACAGTAAAAGATTGAATAGGTCTAATGCTTTTAACATTTACACCAGGCGAGTTTTGGCACGTTTGATTTTTGGCGGATATTTTGATTGAATCGTTAAGTTTAATGCAACCCAGTTTGACCCATTTGTGTAAAAGTGGAGAAATGACTTGGGATTACCCTCTCAAGTGAAGCATCTTTGCCCAAAATCTTTTACACTCTCTTCCAGAGTTTCATTAAAGGATGGAAGAGAAAGGATTGAGAAGGAAGTGGGGAAAAAATGTGTTCCAGAGTTTTTTATAGGATGGAAAGGAAGGGAATGAGAGGGATAATAAAGAGGATTTTAGTGTGATTTTCAATCTTTCCAATTTGGAAGGAATTGGAGAGAAGGGAAGAGGAGAGAGATCCTTTCTCTTCCATCCTTTAATGAAACTCGGGAACACAGTGTTAGTTTTTTTTTTTTCTAGTTTACCAGTTAGTAAGCAAACACGTTGAAATTGGCGTCTCTAATTACAGCACAACTTAAAAAAAATTACCTATTTAATTTAACCACCTCAGAAAGAAACTGGACAATTTCAAACCGATCTCCATCATTCGTGCCAACAAGAATCTCTAAAACTGGTGCTAGTTCAGCCTTATCAGCAATAATATTCCTACATTTTCCATCTTCTTGTATACATTTCAACAATAAACGAACGCCTGTGATTCGCTCTTCAGTCCACTCAGATTCCAAACTACTAATAATACATTCAATTACCTTCCCAAACAAACAAGTGTGTGAGGCATTTGGTTTGTAACTATAGATATCTACCATAGTTGTCAAAGCGCCTAGGCGCACTCAAGGCGCATAGGCCGAGCCTGGAGCCTAGGCGCAAGGCGCATAAAAACGAGGGCTTTTTATAATTAGGCGCATAGTATAAAATATATTTTTTAGGGATTTTAGAGATGTTTTAGGGTTGTTTAGGACTTGTTCATAACTCATTTAGGATGTTTTAGAGGTTTAAGCCACTTTTAGCCTAAATTTGGCCGGAAATCAGCCTGAAAACAGCCCCGATAGTGCGCCTTAGTGCCTAGGCGTGCTTTTGACAACTATGATATCTACTATGTGTATATTATCCCAAAAGTATAACTATACAAGCAAAATAAAAATAAAATAAACATAATACCTTCCCGGACATCACTCGTCTAACAACTTCAAAAACTGCAACATCATCACCACTTGAGACAATCTGTCCCAACAACAAAACCGCAGCTGTTTTTGGTTTCACGCACATTTTAAAAAACTCGCTTTCATTCTTACTCACAACGCTCAAAAGCGAATCCACTAACTCCACTTGAACAAGCGTTGGGACAGACGGTTTTAACAAATAAATCAAAACCACAGCTTCAAATAAACCTTTTTGAAAAAGCGCAATGACACATTCGACATCTGAATCAACACGTGTTAGTGTCGAGATCACATCTTCATTTCTTGACCCGAGTTCAGAAAGGAGAAAAACCGTTGATATTAAAACTCTAGTGTTGACTGAACTAAAAAGAATCTCCATTAAACCATTTATAACAGGTGGTTGTGAAAGCATATCTTGAATCTCAACTTCTGGACCTACGCCCGATTCTGTTACATCTTTCCAAAACCTTTCAATTGTGAAAACCGCGGTTTCTGCTTCTTTTAACACTTCTGAAGTACAAAGTTTAGTAATAGCTACCCTTAGTTCATTAACTGTTCCATCATCAGATGACTTTAAAGTCAATGAAGGGATGTCTAACTCTAACTGCTCATTTTCTTGATTAGAATTGCTAGGATTCAATTCTTTCCAGCTGGCAATAAGATGTTTAAGGATATAATTTGTTTTAGGAAGTTGAGTGCTGTGTAGCTTTTGTCTAGTAATCGGGCAAGTCGAGTTTCCTCTTTCTAACCATTGTTGAATGGCTTTTCGTTCATATGTTTGACCCGTTTCCAAAGTAACCGGATCACTAAATATGTGAGTGGTTATCGGACAAACAAAATCTTTAGGTGGTGTATGCTTTCCTTCGTTCATCGGGTTATCATAGTCTCCCATGAGAGGATCAAAAGAACTGGTTTTAAAACACACTAATTAATCAAAAAGATTTGGAATTTTTTTTTTTTTTTTGGAAATGTAACACAAAGAAAAATACTGTATTGTAATGTAAGTTCTTACCTTGATTCTATTATGACTGGCTGTTTCTGTTTCTGTTTCTGTTTCTGGGATAGCGTTTTCTTTGAGTCCAGCGACGTTATTTCAACGTTTTGTTCCTTGTATAGACAGATAAGACAGCTTTGATGATTGAACATAAAATGTTACATAGAAAAATCAGACAAACAAAGAAGAATATTCTTTCTTCTTTATTGTTTGTATCAATTAGTATAGATGTGGCAATTCGACCCATTTACTTACAAACGGGTCAACTAAAGATTATGTTGTATCTCTAATGAGTCAAAGGGCAAAAAATAGATCAAAGTACATAAATAAACGAGTACAATGTGGCGTAAGTTACACATAGTGTACTTAATTGTATGATAAAATGTGCTTAGCGTGACCCCGGACCAAAAAAAGTTACTCATATTGATCAAAGACACATTTTGACCCGAACCCAGAACCCATTTTGACATGCTGCCAAACAACCCTGACCAAACTTTTTCCCCGGGCCAAAAGTATTCCATCTTGGTCTTCAGACATTTTAACCGGAACCCATTTTTGACGTATTACCCAACCAATCCCACTGACCCAAACCAAACTGTTTTGGCCATGCCAAAAGTTAGTCTTTTGGTCATTTTGACTTAACCCGTTTTGACGTATTACACTGTTACATAATGTGCCCAGAAAGAGCATTTTGCCACCTCTAAAGTTAGTACCTCTAACTCTGCATCTGATTCAAACGAAGACATGGAGCGGAAAGTATCTTCAGGTTCTGATCCAGAATCGTTATTATCTGGCGACGGTTTTATTGATCTTAAAGATGATCTTTCGTCGGTCAAGACTCTAGGAGAGACTCTTTCTGGGAAGAAAGATGGAAACCTTGAGAGATCTTTGGTCTTTTTGATTTGGATGCCAATAGGTTTTTCTCCTTTATCAGTCCATATTGGCTGCATAAATAACAGAAACACTGGATTTAGTCATGGACCATACTATTAATAGTAGCTTTGACTTTGTCAAATTATAAGTGGAAAACAAAAATATTTTCATTTGAGTCCGGCCCTACCAGATTGAGCCCGGTCCTACCAGGTTTTTCGTTCAAGATCCGCCACTGATTTTACTGATTAAATGGTCAAACTAGTGTTATATTTTACTGATTCACATCTGGAGGACTTTTTCCTCACTTATATCAACAAAAACACATGAATGCTGACAAATTAGGCCTTCAAGTTTCACTTACAAGTTGGTTGTTCTAAAATATATATGGACCCAATCAAAGGTGTATACTCAAAGAAATTGACTAATTCAAATGTGGTGGACCATGGTATTTAGAGAAAAATGTAATAGGCCGATTTCGACCCATTTAGATTAAAATGTGTCGATTTCAAGCCGTTTACTTTACAATGGGTCAGTCTGGGTCATGTTTATTCTTCAATGGATCAAATGCGTCGAATGGAACAAAGCGATTTGACCCATGTAAGTACTCGTTTACAAAAAAAAAAAAAAAAAAAAAAACAAAACATTGTTGAACCATCTGATCCGACCACTTTGCTACCTCTAGCAAAATATACCAATGCGCATTAACCTACATTCAAGGATTTAACTCAAAGAAACTTGTTATATAAGTTTTATGCGCATATTTGTATTCGAGCTTGGACTCAAAAAGCTCACTTGATTGAGCTTAAACTGATTATCAAGCCCGAATTACCATATAGACGCTCTTAACTAACATGAAGATTAGAAAAATATATAAACTAGAAAACGAACATTACATTATACCGTCCATTTTCAGATCCAAACTCAGCAGACGCGCTCTTTCCATCTTGACCATTTAACTCACACTTATCCCCCTTATAAACCGCTTCAAGCACCACAGACGGCGGATCAATCACCCCCTCCCCATCTTTATTCCCCAACACCTCCTTAAAATACCCAACAAACACCCTACAATTCTCATCAAGCACCTCCTCATACTCCCTCTCCAATCCCTTCAACTCCATAGCTTGATCATCATTCATTTTCGACAACAAATGCTTACACGACACACCCGTCTCCATCACAACCGAATTCTCATCACTTTCATACCCATACCCATACCCATCATTATTAATAATATTGGGCATATTATTAGAATTCAAAGATGACACAATTCTTGATCTTTTCTCATTGTACCATTCAAGAACTGGCACAAAATGTACCAAAAACAAGTCTTGGAACAATTGGGGTGCGATTTCTATTCGCGCGATAGATGGGTGAGTTTCAAAGAGTTCAAGAAAAGTAATGCAAGCATTAACATGTTTGTCACAAAGGGTGTAGATAAGGGACAAGAGGAAGGTGGAAACCGCGTTATTCGGGTAGGAAAGGAGGAGTGTTTCGGATAAACGGAGAGAGGAGGATTGGATTGAGGGGTTAAGGGTTGTGATGGCGTTTTCAAGTGTTTGTTGTGAGAGGTTTAAGTGGTTGATGATGGGATGGAGAGATGGAGAGAGGGTGGTGAGGAGGATGGAGAAGAGGCGGTGGCGGTGGTCGGGTTGGGAGAGGGTGTGGTGGAGGAAGGTGGTGGTGTGGTGGAGAATGGTGGTGGTGGTGGACATGGTGGTTGATGGTGGTGTAAGTTTTGAAAAGTGGTTACAAAGAATGAGACGAATAATTTTAATAATAATAATAAACGGATTATTGTTATTGTATTGGCGGGATGTTTTATATATAGGACGGCTGGTTGAATTTTACTAAAATAGCCTTGTGGAGTGTTTTATTTTTAGTCAAAAGCTTTGAAGAAATAATATATGGAAAGGTAAGTGTAACTTATATGTTGTTTTTTGATTAAAAACCTCACGGCTCAATTAAAAAAAACTTCATGTTGATGTACAACTCAAAATTGATGGAAAGTTAAGGTAAGGGGGTGTTTGGGATTGATTATTCAAAACAGATTATGCGTTTTGAAAAAGCAGGGGTGGAGCTGCTTATAGATTATTGCGTTTTGGTAGCTTAAAAAACTGATTATCTGCGTTTTCAAAACGCAATCCAAACACTAAAAACTAATTATCTGCGTTTTCAAAACGCAATAATCTAAAAATCAGATTCAAAACGCAATCCCAAACACCCTCTAAATATAGCTTCAAATATAAATTTTATATGATAATGTTATATTTAAAAAATAAAAATAAATAAATATGTATTTGGTACGTATGCTTGAAGAACTTAATAACTAATCAACTCTTTTGTGTTTCTCTCTTTGTTATCAAAGGGAGAACCACAGAGGACAACTATACATGGTTGTCAGATTGTGACACGTACTCAGACCACCAAATGACCATTGACCAACATACTATTTTCACACTAATTATTAACGAAAATGGCATGAAAGTGTTCATCTTCAATTATCAATAATACATATTATAGTTTTAAGTCTTTGAAATGGAGTCACACATAGATGTTATAAAGGTTATTGATGAAAGCGTAATAGTTCTGATTGATTTTACATATACGGTTACATGTCTAACAATATCATTATTCACACTCTAGTAAATTTATAAGACTCTGTAGTAAAATATAGTTTGTGTGCAGATGTATCGTTTACAAGAGTTAAAAACATAAAACAAGTGAAACCGAATTCGAACATGTGTATCCATAAGTTTTAGATCTCTTGACTTTGTTATTAAATAAATAATAAACAAATTTATCAACCTGATTTTTTTTTTTCAATCATTTAAAAATATTGTAGGAATACCGCAAAAAACTTTATAAGATGTTTACTCATATTTGCTCTTACAATTTTAATGTCTTTTTGACCATATATATATTTTTAAATTTTAAAATAATAAATAGAAGTGCCATTTGTCCATGATAGATGAGGGGTAGTTTGGAACTTTTGATGGGTATGGATATTGGAGTTCTACCATCGTGGCCGGCTGCTGACTTGTCACATGAACCACTTTCTACAAATTGTAAGTTATAAAATATTAATCACGTGGATTGTATAATTATCTTGGAAGTTATAAAAATAACAAAAATGTTGGAACAAGATTGTAAAAAAAGAAAAAAAAAAGAAAGAAAGAAATTAGGTGGAGGCAATGGTGGATCTATGTTTTCTTTTTCATGTGTCGCTAGTTTTTGGTGTTCGGATATCTATCAACTTGATCAATGTTTTTCGGTTTGAGGAAATTCCTAATTTGGTAACAGAAGGTTACAAATGTAGGAAATGTAATCAAATCAAAGATTACAAATATAGGGTTAGGATCAAATACACAGTGAAAGAAAAATAGGAAGTCGTAGGAAGGGTATCAAACGGACTCCGATTGAACTCATTCAAGCGGCATTGGAATCGTCTTATCGAACCCTACGTCGTTAGTTTTTAGGTCTTCGTTTTTTTGGGGTTTTAGCTTGTAGTTTTTAGAATATGCGTTATATCATTATGTCTTTTATGTACCATTGTGTCTTTTTCTTATTTCCATCGTTGTGTCATTTTTTCAATTCATTGTGTCTTTTTTCTTCAGCATTGTGTTATATTTTTTGGCACTGTGTTATATTTTGTGGCTCATTGTGTCATATTTGATGATCTATTGTGTTTTTTGTATCCTTCTCACCCTTCTCATTTTTTGTAGCCTTTGTAGAATAACCCAACCCTACAAATATATGCTACTAGTTTTTATCCCGGGAGCGTCCCGGGTTGAAATATCTAATGACATAATAAAATATCTAATATGACAACATAATTAATAACTTGTCAATATATTATTATTATTATTATTATTATTATTTATTTTAAACAAATTTCTGTCATAAGTTATCATATTCAAATATATATATAAAAAAACAAATCTCTGCGCCGGGGTATAAATCTAGTGCCATTACAAAATATTATATAATGCCAAATAAATTCGGAAGTTTGTAATCGATCATTCTAAAAAGAACTAACATGAAATAAGGAAAAAAAGTTATTTATTGAAATATCGAAGGCATTAGTCTAAGGGTTATGTGATGCGTTAAAAAATTCATGGGTATATGATCGGGTATATAGTTCGGGTATTTGGGTATGTGGTTTCGGGTAATTGGGTCGGGTATCACCTAATCCCAGGCCCGACCCAAACCCACAATATTTTTTAAACTAATTCCAAACCTGACACAATACATGTCGGGTTACAAAAAATAGTCGTTTTTTTTCTCTGTTTTTATATAGCACTATGGTACTCGTTGGAAAGATAATAAAACGCTCATTAATTTGGTGTAATTTTTTTCTTTAAAAAATCTCGTATATAAAAGATATCAACGTTTAAAAGTTATGGGAGGAAACATGAGAGAAATAATAAAGGTTTAATATTTAAATTTAGTAGATTAGGTATTTAATAGATTAGGTTAAACCATATTTAAACCATATTTATTTCTTTTTTTAATTGGTCTAGAGTTGCCACATCATATCCTATGTGGCATCTCTCAAAGGAGAGATTGCATAAGAGTATAACATGTAGGATTATTAGCTTTGCAATATATATATACTAGTTTTTATCCCGGGAGCGTCCCGGGTTGAAATATCTAATATGACATAATAAAATATATTATTATTATTATTTTAAACAAATCTCTGCCATAAGTTATCATATTCAAATATAAAAAAAAAAACAAATCTCTGCGCCGGGGTATAAATCTAGTGCCATTATAAATGAATTCGGAAGTTTGTAGTCGATCATTCTAAAAAGAACTAACATGAAATAAGAAAAAAAAAAGTTAATTATTGAAATATCGAACGCATTAGTCTAAGGGTTATGTGATGCGTTGAAAAATTCATGGGTATATGATCGGGTATGTAGTTCGGGTATTTGGGTATGTTGTTTCGGGTAATCGGGTCGGGTATCACCTAATCCCAGACCCGGCCCAAACCCACAATTTTTTTTAAACTAATCCCAAACCTGACACAATACTTGCCGGGTTACAAAAAATAGTCATTTTTTTCTCCGATTTTTATATAGCACTATGGTACTCTTTGGAAAGATAATAAAACGCTCGTTAATTTAGTGTAATTTTTTTCTTTAAAAAATCTCGTATATAAAAGATATTAACGTTTAAAAGTTATGGGAGGAAACACGAGAGATAAATAATAAAGGTTTAATATTTAGATTTAGTAGATTAAGTATTTAATAGATTAGGTTAAAGATTATAATAGATTAGGTTAAATCATATTTATTTCTTTTTTTTTAATTGGTTTAAAGTTGCCACATCACATCATATGTGGCATCTCTCAAATGAGAGATTGCATAAGAGTATGCCATGTAGGATTAATCCCTTTGCAATATATATATAGACTAGATTATACCCCGGGAGCGTCCCGGGTTGAAAAATTTAATATGATACATCAATTTTACATATGAAATAGACTGATGTATAACTCTAATATTAATATCTAACCTAAAACAAATTAACAATGTACAACTCCAACGCTAACACCTAACCTAAAAGAATGTAGAACTTTAATGTAACTTTAATATTAACACCTATCCTAAAGACTAAACAAATGTACAACTCTAACATACTAATATTAATACCTAACTTAAAACAACGTATAACTCTATTAACCTATTCGACTCTGGTTGAAAAAAAAATTCATATTTACTGATTTAAACATAATTAGTGACTTGTCTATACATGATTAATGATTTACCTGAACACTTTGTGTTTTTTTTTCCTGTATGAACAAAACCCCACAAAAAAATTTCTCCGTTTTTTATACAACACTATGGTACTCGTTGGAAAGATAATAAAACGCTCGTTAATTTGGTGTAATTTTTTTCTTTAAAAAATCTCGTATATTAAAGATATTAACGTTTAAAAATTATGGGAGGAAACATGAGGGTAAAAATCCAATTTTGTTTTTAAATTATTTTTTTCCTAAAATATCTCAATGCCACATGGGATGACACATGACACACTCAAAGAAGAGAATGCCTCTTTGAGTGACATGTCATTAAAATGGCTTTGGTTTATTATATGTATAGATAGATAGATAGATAGATAGATAGATAGATATATAGATTTGATGCATTTGCTTACAAATATATTCTTTTCTTTATAAGCCTACCAACTTAACCCACAAAAAAAACCTATTTGACTCAATTCAATCGGATATCACTTAATTCCATACCTGAAAAAAAATTCAAAAATAATTCCATACCTGCAAAAATTTCATAAATAATCCCATATCCGCATGTATATCTCATTACCCGTACTGAATGTGTCGGGTTTAGATTCCCCATAGGGTACATGTATCGCCATCCCTAACTAAAGGCATGCAAGAACCGGTTGGGTTGGGGTTGTGGATAATCCTTTTGGGTTGGGTTTAATTGTTGGGCCAACCTTCTGGGTCTCTTTGTGGGTTGTCCGTATATTGGTTATGGGCCATATCTTGGGTTGCATTATAACATTTTAGTATTCTTAGCCTCTTGGGTCATTTTTTTTTTCTGCGGGTATAGAGACAAAAATGAAAATAACCCATTAGTCTTTCTTCTAGATTTTATAGAGCATTTTAAAACTTTTAATCACTTTATTCTACAATATCCTAAAGTAAGTCAGTAAAAACTAATTACTTAATCATCTATTTTTTAATTTTTATTTTTGAATGGCATTTAGGGTACTAGCAGGAACTTGCGCGTTGCGGCGGGGTTGCACTGTGTTTGGCTGTTGCGTTTAGTCAATCACGTTATTGGTGTTGTACATTATACACACATCTTAGATGACTAATCAAATCTTCATCTCCCTTTTTTTGCTTTTCTATTTTTTTCATTTTGTAATGCGAATTTCATCATGGTAGCCACCAAAGCAATAATCTTTTAATTTTTTTTTAATAGAAAGATATTGAAAGAATGCATTAATCATTCATGTTTCATGTTTGTTCTATGCAAAATACATTAACGGAGCCTAAAGATAACCCTTTCTTTCTCAAACCAATCTAGGTTCTAAACTGGTTCGGGTTTTTAAGAAGGATTAGAACCGGTTTTCGTTTTTGGCCAAACAGGTACAGGCTAGAAACCGGAGTGGGCCAAAAATAAACCAAAACTCCGAGAACCGATTGGTTTACCCGCGCGTTGCCACGGGATCCAAATACAAATTGCAATACAACAATGTGATTATTTACAAAACGCAAAAATGCAGATGCAATAGTACACCTTGGTATCCAATGTTGTGGTTCGAATAAGCCCTTCTGAAATAAATATTTATGTAGTCGTTAAGTGTCAGGTTACTAAGTTGACATGTTAACTTCTATCAAGCCAGAGTATATATTGGATCCACTAAAGCACCCATTTCTTGAGCATTTTGTAGGCATTCGTCTATTTCCCCTTTTAACACATTTCCAAATCTGGATAATAACCAACACATGACACAATGCTTAGAACAAAATAAAAAATAAATAATGGTAGCAAGTATATGACATAGTTTAAACCATATAAACCAGTTCATGAGTACGTACCATGGCATAAGAATTAGAAGCAAAGACAATCTACAAACTGATTAGCCGATATGTAAGAAGAAAGGCAATTATATCACAAAAAAAAAACAAAACATGTTAAATCACGAAAGAAATCACCAAGATAAAATCATCAAAACAATATTACTGCGTGTTGCTGAAGACACTTTAAACTCGGGTGGCACTTGTTTTCATACCATTTAATTCAACATCCACAATGCAATTCCACTAACAATATATTACTTCTATTTCATTCTCTAACTGGTGTACCCAATTTTCCAATTTGTAGATGTACAATAATGAATTATGTAATAACTCATTGAAACTATCAAAGTAGTAATATGATATTTTTTTGCTGCTACTTCATTTGTCGCTCTATTCACCAAGTTTTTATGCTTTCATTTAGAACTAAAATACAAGTAAATGGTACATATTTAAAATGATAACAGTGAGACTTACAACAAACAACTCCAATAAAGATAATTTCGAATGAGTGAATGACGATTTATCGAGACAAAATTTTAAACACTACAACATAATCACTAAATAGAAGGTTACATGAAGTACCTAGAAAAGTTTGATTAGCCTGGAAAACGGTAAGCATATGACTCACTTGCTTTCTCTTCTAACTCATTTTCAACCATTTGAATAAACAATTTCTATCACTTTTCAATTGAATTTCCCATTCAATTGCAATTATATCCATGATATTGATTACATGGGTTTTGTTTAAGGGTATAATGGAGCAGAACCGAAAAGGCTTCAAAAATCAATGTCACGGTTTCAAAGGTTGAATAAGGTGTATGACTTGCATTATTCATTTATACAATTACCATTAAATGTTGTACAAGAGGGCATAAAAGGAAGAAATTGGACAAAAATTATAGATTTATACTAAAACTCTTGATATGCCATCTTAAAAAAGATGTAATTTTACCTTCTTAGTCATCAAGCACCCATTATATAGTAGTATAAATGTTTAGCAATGAGCTTTTAGGAGCTTCTAACTTCAAGCTTTTAAGAAAAGCTCATACTAAATAAAAAGCCTTGTTTGGTTAAAGGAGTTTCAAGCTTTTAGGTTAGAGAAAAAGTTTCTATATTGAAACGCTACTAGTACTAGCGTTTAAGAAGAAGCTCCTACTAGCTACAAGTTTTTAGTGAGTAAATGACACAAATACTCATTCTATCATAAAAAAATAATACAAAATATGCATACAAACTTTTAGTTAATGCCCATTTTGGTCAGTTTATACATTTTATTAAAAGCTCTAGCTACTTTGCCAAACACCAAAATATATTTAAAAAACTACAGCTACTAGCTACATATACCAGCTTCCAGCCACCAGTTAGTTTTGTCAAACATACCCTTAATCATCTAATTATTTTAACCATTCAAAAATAAGTTTATTACTATCATTGCAAATAGGCGTGTGCAATTCATTTACAGCACCCACAATGTGGTATTTTTTTTCTCTACCAAATCAATGTGGCACATGCCACAGACCGCTTACCAGGTCCAGCCACATTGTGGCACTCATCCAGTCTGCAGCAAGTCGCACAGTCCGAACCTCAAACAAACTTCAGTTGTGGTTCCCCACTCACATACACACATATACATATAATGATTTTTAATATGGTTTGTATATTGTGGAAAAAATGAGAGTTTTTTTAGGAAGGTTTGTGAGTTTGATGGTTTATGAGGTTTGTTCATTATGGGTATTCTATCACACCCTCAAAATCCACTTGCGGAGTTTTACCGCGAGGCGCATGACAAACCAGGATCCAAACCAACGATCACAATAAACAAGTCTAAATGTAATTAATGCAATACCAAAACATAGTTTTAAAATCCCGTTTACAGCGGAAGCTTATTCAAAATAAAGTTCAACATAATTAACCAAAGTTCAATGTTTATGAAGTCATGCAACTCTATCTAGACGCCGTGCAGACGCGTGCGCCCTAGTTCCATGTGCTACCTTAGCGACCTGAGAAAACATGTAAAAGTTTACGTCAGCACAAAAATGCTGGTGAGTTTACAGGTTTGCAGTTCAAGTACCAAGTCCACCTGTCCATACTATAACAAATAGAAAACCAGTATACGCTAGCTAGGCGTACGTTTTGTTACTACCACGATTGGAAAACCATTACTAACTCGAATACCAGTTGTTGTGCCCGAATAGTTCCAAATGTTCCTGTTGTTCCTGTTTGAGACAATATGCACTCGCCCGGCCCTCCAAGCCGACGAGCGGGGTTGGTCACTCCCAATAGCGCTATTCACATTTCCCCGTTGTGCAAACCCGCACATTCATGGTTCCCCCCGGGACTTCCAAAGATCGTGTAGTATACGTTAGAACCCATAGTATGACAGTAGTTACCAAATAGTTTTAACACATGTTTTCTCCCCCGAAAGTATAAAACCAGTTTAAAAGAGGGGCCGTAAACTCACCTTAAGTTGCTTTACTCCTAATCCCGAGTAAACTCAGCTGCTATGTTAGTCCCGTACAGTGGCGACCTAACATACGACAGTTACAAGTACTTAGACTAATAACCCGCAGGTTAATTAGTCCCTAGATGTCCAGACCATAACCAAGTTCGTTTAAAAATACCGTGACTGTTTAACTGACCCAAAGTACAAGACTCGACATCCCATTGGTGACCCGAGACTCCCCGTGTTATGTTTACGCTCCAAAACATACAATAACGTAAGTATACTTAACATACGTTAACGCACAACAAGTTATAGCACATAGTTCACGTATCACCGAAATACATCCAAATATATGTTACCAAGTTACTAGATATGTTACGGGGTTCCTAGCATGTTACTACATGTCAAACCAGGTCTCGGTATGCTAATATACACTTACAGCAGCAGTACACGCGATTAGGGAGGCTAATCGCATGAAATGTCACGTGATTAGGGCTAATCGCCCCTTAAGGCAGGCGATTAGGGCTACTCGCCCTTAGGACCACACGATTGGGCTACTCGCCCCTGTAGCCAGGCGAGTGGGCCTACTCGCCCATGATTACACGCGAGTGGGGGCTACTCGCCCCTACTACACGCGATTAGCAAGGCTAATCGCCTGTAACCTTGCTGTTCCGGTTTTTCGCGCGTTTAACGCTCCAAATCAGATCCAGAGCGTGTGTAACTACCCAATATCATCCCAAACACTATCCTAAACATGTTCAACCCAAAACCCTTCGTTCATCCTCGTAAAATCAGTCCTGCATGTAACCAAAGCAATCCAAACACATACACATAGCATGCAACATTCAAATAACGCATGTAATCATAACCCTATTATCCAATTACTGAGATTCCTATCATTATAATAATAGTATTACTTCTGACCTAGCATGATAACACATCAACACATCATCAAGATTCATAAAAATCCTATCTTTCTAATCATACATACCCATAACACATGTTTATTAATTATAATCCGATTAATAACTCTTATTGACGATTTTCAGAAATCTTTTTCGTTTATGAACAGGTCTGGACCTTTAGGGATTGATTAAAAACGTTTACAAAGTGTTAGTGATGAGAATCAAACCTTGGAATTGTAAAAGGATGATGATTAGACCTTGAAATCTTGTGTTTTTGATCAAAATCGCCTTCCAGAGGTTGTTTCAGTGTTTGGGGCGGTTATGGGACGACTAGGGTTTGTCTAATTAAGTTTAGGAGGTTAAGTGTTGTATTTATAGGCGTTTCTAGTCGTCCAGCACGTTATAGGCGAGTATGCAGCAGCTACATGCGATTAGGGCTGCTAATCGCATGAGATTGGGCCTAATCGCCCCTAAGAACACACGAGTAGCCTCCTACTCGCGTCTACTGTGCCCTACTCGCCTCCCCTATGGGCGATTAGGCTTCCTAATCGCCTGTAGGGGTTCCCTTTGTGTGTTTTGCGCGTTAAACCCCGTTTTAACATATGTTAATGCATTTTCATGTACCGACAAGTCACATAATGATTGTAAACACATAACACAAGTAAATACACATATTTACACTCGTTCACCAATTCCCGGGACTCGAGACTCGTATGTTCCGTATGCCCTGACGATCCCACCGATCGTCACCGTTTGTACACTTGGCTAAGGACCGACATCTAATGATCCTCTAGACCAACATCCAATGATCTTCTAGACTAACTAATAGTTCCCGAACCATAACCCGACTTAACTGACCCAGTTAAGTACAATATACACGTGACTCGCTAAGGTAGACTTTCATCTAGACAACGTTGTTAACCCGAATTTGCCAGGTGTCACATCATCCCCACGTTAAAAGAATTTTCGTCCCGAAAATTTGTACAAGTACAGAAAGAACAAAAGAAATAATCGAAGGAAACAAGCAAAAAGATAGAAACCAAAAGAGAGGGATTTACCCGAGTTGTCACATCATCCCCACGTTAAAAGGAATCTCGACCCGAGATTCATTCAGCTGCCGAAGAGACGTGTCTCGACTCGAACGCTTCCTTAGGAAAGAGATGAGGATACTTAGACTTCATCTGATCCTCCCGTTCCCACGTATATTCCGGTCCCCGGTTCGAGTTCCACCGAACCTTAACGATACGAATCTTGCTGTGACGTAGGCTACGAATCTTGTAATCAAGGATCTCCACAGGTTCTTCCACAATCCGAAGACGATCATCAACCTTGATCTCTTCTAGTGGAACGATGAGAGACTCGTCAGCCAAACACTTCTTCAAGTTTGATACGTGAAAGACGTTATGTACGTTACCGAGCTCCGTCGGTAGATCAAGTCGATATGCCACCGGCCCAATCCGTTCCAGGATCGTAAATGGGCCGACATATCGCGGATTGAGTTTGCCACGCTTTCCAAAGCGTATGACGCCCTTCCACGGTGAGACTTTTAGAAGTACCTTGTCATTGACTTGGAACTCCAGTGGTTTGCGACGTTGATCAGCATAACTCTTTTGCCGGTCCCGTGCCGCCGCCAACCGATTTCGAATCTGTACGATCTTTTCCGAAGTTTCGTACACTAGTTCGGGCCCAGTGAGTTGACTCTCACCCACCTCAGCCCAACAAAGAGGAGAGCGGCATTTCCGTCCGTACAGTGCCTCGAACGGAGCAGCCTTGATGCTCGTGTGATAACTGTTGTTGTACGAGAATTCTACCAACGGCAGATGAGCTTCCCAACCCTTGCCAAAATCGATCACACACGCCCGCAACATGTCTTCTAAAGTTTGAATCGTACGCTCACTCTGACCGTCAGTCTGTGGATGGTAAGCCGTACTCATGTCTAGTTGGGTACCCAAAGCCTTGTGCAAAGACTTCCAGAAGTGAGAAGTAAAGCGAGAATCGCGATCCGAAATAATAGAAACTGGTACCCCGTGCTTAGAAACAACTTCTTTCAAGTAAAGGCGAGCCAAACGATCCATAGTGTCGGTCTCCTTAATAGCAAGAAAATGGGCTGATTTCGTTAACCGATCGACAATCACCCATATCTTGTCGTTCCCGCTTGGTGACTTAGGAAGTTGTGGGACAAAATCCATAGTAATCCGTTCCCATTTCCATTCCGGAATTTCAGGTTGTTGCAGGAGACCCGACGGTTTCTGGTATTCCACCTTGACCTTAGCACAGGTCAAGCATTTGCTCACGTATGAGGCTATGTCCGACCTCATGTTTGGCCACCAGTAAAGCACCTTCAGATCTTGGTACATCTTATCCGAACCAGGATGAATAGAGTATCGGGACTTATGAGCCTCATCAAGAACAAGCTCCCGTAGTCCCCCGAATAAAGGAACCCATATGCGTTCTGCGAAATAGTGCAGGCCATCAGGCCTTCGTTCTAGGTGCTTGTCGGCACCGTGCATGGTTTCAGCTTTAAGGTTTTCCTCCTTCAAAGCTTCCAATTGGGCAGAACGGAGTTGATCAGGTAACGACGAATGGATAGTGAGCTGCAACGCCCGAACGCGACGAGGTTTAGAAGATTCCTTCCTGCTCAAGGCGTCTGCTACAACATTCGCCTTGCCAGGATGGTACTTAATAGCACAATCATAATCGTTCAAAAGTTCAATCCAGCGACGCTGCCGTATGTTCAAGTGTTGTTGGTCGAAAATGTGTTGGAGACTCTTGTGATCGGTGTAGATGGTGCATTTGGTACCGTACAAGTAATGTCTCCAAATTTTCAACGCGAATACCACGGCACCCAACTCCAAGTCATGAGTTGTGTAGTTCTTCTCGTGCACTTTGAGTTGACGAGAAGCATACGCAATCACTTTCTCGCGTTGCATCAACACGCAACCGAGTCCATGAATGGAAGCATCACAGTAAACGACAAAATCATCAGGACCCTCAGGTAAAGACAGAATAGGAGCAGAACACAGTTTAGACTTCAGTTCTTCAAACGCTGACTCTTGTGATTCACCCCAGTCGAACTTCCTATCCTTCTGAGTGAGAGTGGTGAGGGGTTGAGCAATCTTCGAGAACCCCTGAATGAAACGACGATAATAGCCCGCAAGGCCTAGGAATTGCCGCACCTCAGTTGGCGTCTTTGGTGCTCCCCAGTCTTTGATCGCTTCGATTTTTGCTGGATCGACATGAATTCCTAGTTCATTAACCACATGTCCTAGGAATTGAACTTCGCGTAACCAAAAGTCACACTTTGAGAACTTGGCGTAAAGTTGCTCCCGTCGTAAAAGTTCCAAAACCAATCGCAGATGTTCCCCGTGTTCGGTCTCGTTCTTGGAGTAGATCAGAATGTCATCAATAAATACAATGACGAACTTATCCAGATATGGTTTACAGACGCGGTTCATCAAGTCCATGAAAACCGCCGGTGCGTTCGTGAGACCGAAAGGCATGACCAAAAATTCGAAATGGCCATAACGTGTTCGAAAAGCAGTCTTTGCAACGTCAGCCTCCCTGACGCGCAGCTGGTGATAACCGGACCTCAAGTCGATCTTGGAATAATAACTAGAACCCTGGAGCTGGTCGAATAGATCATCGATACGTGGAAGAGGATAACGGTTCTTGATGGTCAACTTGTTCAGCTCTCTGTAGTCTACACACAATCGGAAACTCCCATCCTTCTTCTTGACAAATAGAATCGGGGCTCCCCAAGGGGAAGAACTTGGCCGGATGAAACCCTTGTCCAAGAGTTCCTGCAACTGGCTAGACAATTCCTGCATCTCGGGAGGTGCAAGACGGTAGGGGGCCCGAGCAATAGGAGCAGCCCCTGGTACGAGATCAATACCGAACTCGACTTGACGATGAGGAGGAAGACCAGATAAATCATCGGGAAAAACATCAAGAAATTCGCGTACCACCGGAATGTCGTCAATCTTCTTCTCATCACTGGAGGAAACAGATAAAAGCGCCAATACGGCTGGATAACCCTTTCGAAGACACTTAAGGGCTTTCATGCTAGAGATGATGTTTAGCGAAACACCACCCTTGATACCGTACACAGAAAGAAATTCTCCATCAGGGAGAGGAATCCGAATAACCTTATCGTAACAGACAATCTCCGCGCGATACAAGGATAACCAATCCATTCCTACCACAACGTCAAAACTACCCAAAGGTACCGGCATAAGGTCGATGGGGAACGATAAACCCGACAACTCCAACTGACACTCCCGAAGGACACTAGTAGCTTCAATCGTTTTACCGTCAGCTAACTCAATAATATACTTGGTCTCTAATGGTACAGATACTACACCTAGCAGTCGACTAACATCCATGGATACAAAACTCTTGTCGGCACCAGAATCAAACAACACGCTAACGGAATGATTATTGAGAAGAAACGTACCGGTGACTGTATCAGGGTCCTGCCTAGCCTCAGCAGCTCCAATTACGAAGGCACGTGCATTTCTGCCGCCGCCCCCGTTGTTACCATTCCCGTTGTTTCCACCCTGTTTCAGCTTTGGGCAATCCTTCTTGTAATGCCCGGTGTCACCGCAGTTGTAGCACCCTTGTTTCCCTGTAGTACCCTGAGTAGTCGGAGCAGAACTGTTGGTCGGAGCCTGAGTCGATGGAAGTGTAACCCGACAATCTTTAGCATAGTGGCCTGTTCGCTGGCAGCGGTGACAACGGTTACTGTCGCAGTTCCCTTGGTGATGGCGTCCACACTTGTTGCATTTGGGCAGTTTTCCTGCATAACCACCCTGCTTATTACCCGAAGACGATGAACCCCCATTATCAAACTTTTTACCCTGCTGTGCAGACCCAGACCCTTTCCCGTCGTTTTCCCACTTGCGCTTATTGTTCTCTGGAGTCTTAGCAGTCGAACCTTTCGCCGGCAAAATCCCCTCATTCACCTTTAAATTAGTCATCCTATGTGCAGATCGAACTACCTCCGCATAAGTAGGATGATTCCCAGCAGCCACTAACCCTGCAATTTCCGGCACCAACCCTGAGACATAATGTTCAATCTTACGATACTCTGGCACGTGCAGATCGGGACATAGCACTGCCAACTCATTCCTTCTCACAGTATACTTCTCGATTTCCGATCCAGTCATCTTGAGGTTCCACACCTCATGCTCCAACTTCTGTACCTCTTCCCTCAGGCAATACTCCCGCTTCAACAACTGCACAAAGTTCTCCCATGGCATAGCATATGCCTCCCCAATACCCATATTCTGGGTGATACCATTCCACCAAGTCAATGCCACGTCCTGAAATAACGCAGCCGAATACTTCACCCGATCTTCTGGGAGACAGTTACACATTAGGAATACCGACTCCACTTTCTCCAACCACCTAAGCAAACTGACCGCACCCTCGGTGCCAGAGAATTCCTGGGGTTTGCAGTCCCGGAACATCTTATAGGTGCACATGGGTGGGGGTGGGTCAACAGGACCACCTGAAATGAAACGTATGAGAAATCACGAATAACGTACACAAGGCTCACCAATGAGGCAAAGAAAATGGATAAAACAACTTACCACCACCGTTGTGCCCTAACTGAAAGGCAGCCTGGAGCAAGTTATTTAGATCAGCCTGTGACAGGTTAATACCTCCACCACGACCACCAGCACCACCACGACCACCACCGCGTCCACCACCGCGTCCACCTCCTCGTCCTCCACGCACTCCAGACATGATTCTGGCAGAAAGAACGAGAAAATTTAGTTGCGCAGTTAAAGATAACAACTAATGTTCACAAGATTAAAGCCAGATCCAATCCAGGACTATCCCCTCAAACCCAGAGCTCACTAGTGCTTCCATGCATTTCGTTTTATGATTTTGTGTGCACCCAAAATGATAAAACGCTCTACATGGTCCTCCAAGCGTTCTCCTAGTTCAAAGTTCAAATCACCGAACATAGACTCTTAGCTACACACCGTAATACTACGGTAGTTCATGACAAGTGTTTCTATTGGAGTGCGACAGGGGAGATGTCCGAGCCTTGGACAAATCTCAAGAGCACACGAGTTACCCCAATAGACTACACTGCCTAGGAAACAAGTAACCCAACCTAAAATAGAACGGATGATGTAACGCAGAAAGACCAACGATTTAGAGACACCCCGACAAGACCATACGTAAACCACTATAACGTTTTGTACCATGTGATCGTCTAGTGTGTGCGACTCGGCTATAGACTAGACTCTACATGCAGTCCTAGTTCACTATAACCATTGGCTCTGATACCAATCTATCACACCCTCAAAATCCACTTGCGGAGTTTTACCGCGAGGCGCATGACAAACCAGGATCCAAACCAACGATCACAATAAACAAGTCTAAATGTAATTAATGCAATACCAAAACATAGTTTTAAAATCCCGTTTACAGCGGAAGCTTATTCAAAATAAAGTTCAACATAATTAACCAAAGTTCAATGTTTATGAAGTCATGCAACTCTATCTAGACGCCGTGCAGACGCGTGCGCCCTAGTTCCATGTGCTACCTTAGCGACCTGAGAAAACATGTAAAAGTTTACGTCAGCACAAAAATGCTGGTGAGTTTACAGGTTTGCAGTTCAAGTACCAAGTCCACCTGTCCATACTATAACAAATAGAAAACCAGTATACGCTAGCTAGGCGTACGTTTTGTTACTACCACGATTGGAAAACCATTACTAACTCGAATACCAGTTGTTGTGCCCGAATAGTTCCAAATGTTCCTGTTGTTCCTGTTTGAGACAATATGCACTCGCCCGGCCCTCCAAGCTGACGAGCGGGGTTGGTCACTCCCAATAGCGCTATTCACATTTCCCCGTTGTGCAAACCCGCACATTCATGGTTCCCCCCGGGACTTCCAAAGATCGTGTAGTATACGTTAGAACCCATAGTATGACAGTAGTTACCAAATAGTTTTAACACATGTTTTCTCCCCCGAAAGTATAAAACCAGTTTAAAAGAGGGGCCGTAAACTCACCTTAAGTTGCTTTACTCCTAATCCCGAGTAAACTCAGCTGCTATGTTAGTCCCGTACAGTGGCGACCTAACATACGACAGTTACAAGTACTTAGACTAATAACCCGCAGGTTAATTAGTCCCTAGATGTCCAGACCATAACCAAGTTCGTTTAAAAATACCGTGACTGTTTAACTGACCCAAAGTACAAGACTCGACATCCCATTGGTGACCCGAGACTCCCCGTGTTATGTTTACGCTCCAAAACATACAATAACGTAAGTATACTTAACATACGTTAACGCACAACAAGTTATAGCACATAGTTCACGTATCACCGAAATACATCCAAATATATGTTACCAAGTTACTAGATATGTTACGGGGTTCCTAGCATGTTACTACATGTCAAACCAGGTCTCGGTATGCTAATATACACTTACAGCAGCAGTACACGCGATTAGGGAGGCTAATCGCATGAAATGTCACGTGATTAGGGCTAATCGCCCCTTAAGGCAGGCGATTAGGGCTACTCGCCCTTAGGACCACACGATTGGGCTACTCGCCCCTGTAGCCAGGCGAGTGGGCCTACTCGCCCATGATTACACGCGAGTGGGGGCTACTCGCCCCTACTACACGCGATTAGCAAGGCTAATCGCCTGTAACCTTGCTGTTCCGGTTTTTCGCGCGTTTAACGCTCCAAATCAGATCCAGAGCGTGTGTAACTACCCAATATCATCCCAAACACTATCCTAAACATGTTCAACCCAAAACCCTTCGTTCATCCTCGTAAAATCAGTCCTGCATGTAACCAAAGCAATCCAAACACATACACATAGCATGCAACATTCAAATAACGCATGTAATCATAACCCTATTATCCAATTACTGAGATTCCTATCATTATAATAATAGTATTACTTCTGACCTAGCATGATAACACATCAACACATCATCAAGATTCATAAAAATCCTATCTTTCTAATCATACATACCCATAACACATGTTTATTAATTATAATCCGATTAATAACTCTTATTGACGATTTTCAGAAATCTTTTTCGTTTATGAACAGGTCTGGACCTTTAGGGATTGATTAAAAACGTTTACAAAGTGTTAGTGATGAGAATCAAACCTTGGAATTGTAAAAGGATGATGATTAGACCTTGAAATCTTGTGTTTTTGATCAAAATCGCCTTCCAGAGGTTGTTTCAGTGTTTGGGGCGGTTATGGGACGACTAGGGTTTGTCTAATTAAGTTTAGGAGGTTAAGTGTTGTATTTATAGGCGTTTCTAGTCGTCCAGCACGTTATAGGCGAGTATGCAGCAGCTACATGCGATTAGGGCTGCTAATCGCATGAGATTGGGCCTAATCGCCCCTAAGAACACACGAGTAGCCTCCTACTCGCGTCTACTGTGCCCTACTCGCCTCCCCTATGGGCGATTAGGCTTCCTAATCGCCTGTAGGGGTTCCCTTTGTGTGTTTTGCGCGTTAAACCCCGTTTTAACATATGTTAATGCATTTTCATGTACCGACAAGTCACATAATGATTGTAAACACATAACACAAGTAAATACACATATTTACACTCGTTCACCAATTCCCGGGACTCGAGACTCGTATGTTCCGTATGCCCTGACGATCCCACCGATCGTCACCGTTTGTACACTTGGCTAAGGACCGACATCTAATGATCCTCTAGACCAACATCCAATGATCTTCTAGACTAACTAATAGTTCCCGAACCATAACCCGACTTAACTGACCCAGTTAAGTACAATATACACGTGACTCGCTAAGGTAGACTTTCATCTAGACAACGTTGTTAACCCGAATTTGCCAGGTGTCACATATTCTAACCATAAACAAAACTGATTAATCAGTTAATTCGGTTTGATGATAATATGATTATTAGTTAATTTCAGTTAACGGCTAAGGTAACTGGAGCAAGCAATCCTTTCTATTCTAAACATTGTATGCTCCATCGCTCTCTATCTATAAAAGCATGCAATGTTATAAATAACACACATGTATGTATATGCTACGTTTATTTTATTATGAGTATTAAGTCATTATTATTAGTTCTTTGTTAGAGGTGTGACACCTAGCAAACTCAGGTTAATACTTTTACAAAAATATAAGTCTACCTTAGCGAAATACATTTATTCGTACTTAACTGGGTCAGTTGAGTCGGGACGATGATTCGGGGAATCATCGAGAGTTGATTTACACTTACGTATTGTCCAGGGTTCAAGGATTCGGAGGAGCATTTGGGTAACATGCACACACACACACGAGTCTCGAGTCCTGTTGTTGGTGAAATTACATGATGGGATTAAGTATCAAGTATGAAATATTCCATATATGAAATACAATGTGTAAATACATGTTTATATGATTAGATATGGTTAACATATGTTAGAAATGCATGTTTATGCGTTAGGATGTGTTAACATGTGTTAAATTGATTAAAATGGCAAAATCATAAAAATCTGATTTCCAGAAAACTGGTTCGACCTTTAACAGGAAGGTATAACGCGCGCGCCTTGGCCTTCGTTAAATATTTTATTTTGTATTACATTGCATATAAAAATACATATAAATCATGAAAACTTAACGAACTTGTTGATGCACTTTCTGTGGACGTCACTGTCGAATAGACTAGGGTTGAGTCTTTTACTGTATTACATGAGATTGTTGTGATCCATAAGGGCATTTTATGGATCTGATGCATTTGTAAAGATATAGGACAATACACAAAGTTCAGGTTCGACCCAAGGTAAAGGGCGAATGTGGAAACATTCCACATTTGACCTATACAATGGGGCGAAGGTGAACTTTGGTCCACATTCGACCTTTACAAAGGGGCGAAGGTGGAATTTGGTGTTGGACTATAAATAGCAATCTCATGTGTTGGTTTTCATTTGTAGATTTGAGTTTATGCTTTGAATGCTCTCAAGGGGGAGGTCATGTCCGACCTCCCCTTGCCCCGAGATAGATGTTTATCCTACTGATGACAGTGTCTGTAACCGTTTCTGAATTAATACGAATCTGTGATGACTTTGTTATCGTATATTTCTGTCTCGTCTCGAATCTCCCGTCTAAAACCGAGTTGTTTTCGCGTAATCGATCCGTGAATTCGGTTTATAACCGGATTCTCAGAACTGAACTGACTTGTAAATAAAATGCTTAGAGTGTTAATAAGACGTTTGATATAAAAATGGTTAAATCTATATATGTTTATGCGTATATGCATTCATGTTAGGAACTAATCAATTTGTTGAAATATTTATATGAACACATACTTTCTTATACAAACACATTATTAAGCAAAACATATATATTTTTTAAGGCTTATTTAGTCCACTAATAAAATACGGGATATTCGACTAGATGGAATCAAGTGTTGTAATATCAAACGCGTCTATTCAAACATTATTACTAGTTGTTTTATGTTTCTGGCAACGAAATAATAAATAACTTATACAAATTATTATGACGACTATCAAATGTTGAACTATAATATATAAATGTTGCTTGTCGAAAGGTGTAATTTACTCGCTTATTATTGCTTTTGAAAGTTAAACCATGTGTCGTGTATTTGTACATTTGATGTTTTGGGAAAATATAGACAACCTTAGGGTTGTCTGGTTTCTTACAAAAACAAAGGAGACTCTGCCCAAATTCTTGCTAAATATAAGAAACATATATGACGTTTAGATAGCTACGTGTAAATAAAGCTACATTTTACTAATAGATTCTATCTAAACATTACTTCATCATAATATATATACACACATACTATCCAACTACGAAGCGAGTTAACGTTCGACTCAAGCTACGCAAATATTATTTCTTCATCCAAAATGTGTTTTTAACAATAACTTCAAGTCAACACATTGAATGATATATTAGAGCAATAATTTAAGTAACTATACATACGCATATATTTCTGAGAATTCAAACCAAGTTCTTATCGGTTTGTTAAGTCATACACACTTTAAGGCATGTATTGGTTCAATACGAGTCTAGGTAGTTGAATAAACTATCCTTACAACCAAGAAACGAAACAAGCTTATTTTGCATTAGAATTTAAGGCACCATTTATTTGTAATAGGACACAAAAGGATCTTTTAATCTAGCTTCAGACATTGTTTGCTTTTCTTTCATAATGCACTACAGGTGAGTTCATACTTGTCCCCTTTTTACTCTTTAACACTTTTGGGGCTCAACATGTATCCTATGCAAACATACACAAAACACTTTCATAATCACATGCTCAATCTACTAAACATGCTTATATGTTATGCCATACTAGAATTTAGACTTCTTAAAACTGCCGCTTACCATACAACCCCCTTAACATGTATAACGCTGAAGGAGTAGCACCCCGCCCCCTAACTGGGTCATGTTAAGTTTTACCGGCCTACCACTTCGGTGTTTGGTCAAGCAGTGCAAAAAAATGTTGATTATGCCTTTTGTATGATTCCGTATGTGCAAAACTATAGCATGATGATTTGAGTAAAACATTTTATTACTATATATGTAAACCAAAACTAGTATGCTCACCAATACTTTATGTGTTGACGGATATTTTATACATGTTGCAGGAAAAAGCTTGATGAGATGATACGAGAAACATCACCTAGGATTTGATCTTAGAAACAAACGAAACAATCTATATTTTTCTTCATATTTGTGTTTGATGTGCTTCTTCTTGAAACAAATTGAATTTTTGTGAATCTTAGATGCAAATGAAATTCATATTAATATATTGTAACATTTTAGTGTTATGAAGTCTTTGAACAATCTATTACAAGTCACGCCTCGATGTATTCCGCCATCGGTTAGGGTGTGACAGTACTTTGGATTCATAAAGGTCATGTTATACTATGGTTATTGTTGGTTACTATACGGGCGTTTCATCTTAAGTCCCAAGGGAAACCATGAATATGTGGGTATACATAACGAGGGAAATGTGGATAGATCTATTGGGCTTGACAACCCCCCCCCCAGGTCGGTTGGATGTCGGACAAGTGCATATTGTCTCTAGTTTTCGGGCCTACTGAGGATGACGGTAGCTCAACATTCTGGGCATACATATATGGTTACATGTCTGTAATGGTTTCTAACCATAGTAGTAACGATACTTAATGTCTAGCTAACGTTCTTATAACATAGTAGTAACGGGAATGATCTTTGAAACTTTAAAAACCTGTGAACTCACCAGCATTATATGTTGACATTTTTGGCATGTTTTCTCAAGTCGCTAAGGTAGCAGTTCACGGACTAGGCGCACAAAGTCTATGCATGGCGTCTAGGGTTTTATAGCATGCTTTTATGGTCTATTTGTGTCTACCCATTGAAGTAATGAAATCATACAAAAATTGAGTCAAAATCTTCTCCTCTCTTTTAACTTTCTTATTGTAGAAATTTAGGGTTTGGTATTCAAACAACAACCGAGCCAACACAAACTCAGATTCAAGATAACAACAGATGTAGGCGACAAAAACGTGTCTGAAAATCTTATTAACCCAAACTAGAAAACACCCCCCAAGTACCCTGAATCTCACCAATAGATGAGATTCTAAAAGAATAATTGGAATCAACTGATTGATTATATCAGTTGATTCTATGAATGTTTACAAAATACAAAGAAACAAACACTTACAAACCAGAAGACTAAGGATCGTACACACTGGTTATCACAGATGAATAACCACAAGAACACCAAGATGAAACCCTAACCGTCCTCAGAACACTCGAGAAGGTGAGAGAGAGAATACAGACGAACTAAAGAAAATAATGACAAAACCTAAGAAATATCTGAGATAATAATTTATTTATACTCACTCAGCTGGGCCAAGGGCCAACCAGCTGACATTTCTCCTCAGCCATCTATCAAGCCCAATGGCCAACGAGCCCATTAAACCATCAGCCCAATATTATAAGCTGAACAACTTATCCAACATAATAGAACAGGGCCCAAAGATATAATGTCATAATATATTATTTACCAAAGTTATAATACTTGAATTAATTATAAATGTACAATTTTTTTACATATATTTTTAACATCTCCTTTAATTCAAGCATTAAACATGTCTACCATTTTTAAGCCTTCACAAAATGCTTTGTGTTGCTCTATGGTAAAACCTTTGGTAAGACCATCAGCTATTTGACTTTCTTAGTCAAATTTTTCAGGTTTGATTATGCCTTTTGACACTTTTTCCTTGAGAAAGTGTAGATCAAGCTCAAAATGCTTGATCTTATCATGAAAAACAGGGTTGGCTGCTATAGATATAGCAACTTTACTATCACAATAAAGTCTTAAAGGTAAATTGACATTTACCTTCAATTCAAACAACAAATTCTTTAACCAAATCATTTCACAAGCTGCAGGACACATAGCTCTATACTCAACTTTAGCTGAGGACCTTGAGATAGTGTTTTGCTTCTTACTTTTTCAGGAAACAAGAGACTGACCAAAATACACACAAAAGCCTGTAATAGACTTCCTTGTATCTAAACACTTAGCCCAGTCAAAGTCAACATATCCAGTTAAGGTTAAATTATTACCTTTACTAAAATAACTCCTTTTCCATGAGATTGTTTCAAATACCTAAGTAACCTTAAGCCAATTTAAAGATGACCATAAGTAAGCTTATGCATATATTGACTCAAAAACTGAACACTATAACTTATGTCAGGTCTGGTCAAAGATAGATATATAAATTTTCCTATCAACTTTTGATACCCAGTTATATTGTCAAGTAATGTATTATTTTTACTAGTTTTGACAGACACATTATAACTCTGTTCAATTGGTGTGTTAATAGGTTTACAACCCAAATACCCAAACTCATCCAATAGTTCAAGACAATACATTCTTTGAGAAAGACAAATACCAGCATTAGAGTATAACACCTCAATGTCCAAAAAATATTTCAAAATTCCAAGATCTTTAATAAGAAATTTTGAACTCAAACATTCCTTGACCTTTTTTAGTTCAGACTCATTATTCCCAGTTAAAACAATATCATCAACATACAACAACAATACAACAAATATATTGTTATCAGTCTTAATAAACAGGGAATAATCACATACACTTTGCACAAAAGCAATACCTAACAAAACATTAGTCAATTTCTCATTCCATTGTCTAGGAGCTTGTTTAAGCCCATAGAGAGACTTGACTAATTTACACACTTTCGTTTCATTTTTTGAGAAATAGGCCTTAGGCAACTTCATGTAGACATCTTCTGAAATAGACCCATATAGAAAGGCATTGCTTATGTCAAGTTGGTATAATGGCCAATTATTATTAACAGCAAGATTCATATAACTCTAACAGTTACCATTTTTACAACACGGGAGAAGGTCTCTCCAAAATCAAGACCTTCTCTTTGGTTGCACCCTTTGGCAACTAACCTAGCTTTATATCTTTCAAGCTCACCATTAGACTTATACTCCCTCCGTCCCATTTTAGATGTCATTGGGCCCACAAACACACATATTAAGTAATTTTTGTTTGTATGTTGTAAAATGACAATATCTCCTCAGGTTATTATTTCAAATCTTTAATTGTTTTTGTCTTTTATGGGCAAAACTGGAAATTGCTTACAAATGGACATTTAATTTGGGACAACAGAAAGTGCAAAAATGAACATTTAAAATGGGACGAAGGGAGTATTTAATTTTGTATACCCACTTACATCCTATAGCCTTTCTATCATTAGGTAAATCAGTAAAAATCCAAGTATTATTTCTATTTAATGCTTCCATTTCAACATTCATGGCTTCAATCCATTTGGGATCTTTTGAAGCCTCAAAATAACTACTTGGTTCAACTGTTTTATTTAGACATGATACAAAACAGAAATTTTCAACAGTCAAGTTTGAATAATTAACAACTTTTTCAACACCATACTTAACTTTTCCATCAACCACATAATCACTAAATTTTCTAGGAAAAACAGACTCTCTAGAGGACCTTCTCACACTATCATTTCCTCCCTCAGGTGGAATGGTCTCATCATGTGCAGTTTCATCATCATTGTCAACCCTATCAGTGGCCCTACTGCTAGTCTTATCTGGACTATGATAAGAATCATTTTGCCTATTAAAACTGCATTAGACCTATTGATTCCCCCTCCATCAGATTGCTGACTAGAAGAATCTGCATTAGACCTATTGATTCCCCCTTCATCATTGGGAGGTTTAGGTTCCTCAACTACCTTATAACTATTGGTTGCTTCTGACTCATACATATAAAAAAAATAAATGAGTAAGACCGTTGTTTTCAGAATTATGAAAATCTAAGTTCTTTAAATCATCTTTAGATGGAAAAATATTTGGGGTCGAATGGACCCTTCGACCCATCGTGAGCACGAATCAACCAATAATAAACATTAAAGTCTTCATTCGACCTAACAATAACCTCCTTCAACCTCGTAGTAGTTCATTCGACCCTACGATCACTTGAATGAACATCTAAGTTACCAAAATCTTTCAAACTTTCGTCTTTAGTCTTGTAATCCGAAAGCGACAGCCACATAATGCATTTACACTTATCAATGTACCAACAGTTCCAGAAGGATCAGTAGGGCCTGACCCTTGTAGAACTTGTCCACCGGTACCACCAGAACCAGGTTCACCCATGATGAAAACAAAAAAAACAAGAAAAAACAATCAATCAAGAACAGAATACAAACAAAGAAAAACAAACACAATATAACAACTCCTAATAGGGCGAAGTTGTGTCAGTGTTCAGATAGTGGATTCATCACTCAAAAGGTGTCCACCCAGATCTTAACAAAGGAGCCCCTTATAAGCCATATATATATATATGTATGTATTTATATAGAGAGAAGCAACAAGATAAAACACAGAGATAACACACAAAACAGACATCCAGGAACAAATCTCAACAATCAGATAGACCACACACAGAGAATCAACAACAAACAACAACCCAATACAAGATCAATATGCCGATCCACCCTAACCCGGCCAAGGACTCATAGACACAAGAGACAAAGACAAGACAACTTACAGAGTACTATAGCAGCCCAAGCAACAAATACAATCAAATAAAGAAAGGATGGAACAACTTACTAATTGCACAACTTCCTATCCAAACATAAAACCAGTACCTCAACAAGTGCCAACAGTCCATTGACACCAAACCACAGATCTAACCAGATCCTTACAAGACAATAGCAAACAATATGAGAATACACAGATATGAGATCTAGAACTCAAGATCTCAGATCAGCAATAACAGATCTAGGTAAATAACCCTAGATCTGAGACATGCAGCGGACAATAACCAGGATAAGAAAGATCTTAATGATAAGAAAGCCTAAGACTCTAATACCATGTAGAAATTTAGGGTTTTATATTCAAACAACAACTGAGCCAACAACAACAACAACAACCGTACCCAGGAAATCCCACAGAATAGCGATGCTATTAGTAGGGTCTGGGGAGGGTAAGATGTAGGCAAGCCTTACCCCTATCTTTAGAGATAGAGAGGCTGCTTCCAGAGAGACCCCCGGCTCGGAAAAAAAAACACAATCGCACACTATATATTTATAAAATAGGGATACAAACACAAATCATTAAAAAAATAATGAATGCATAACATAATATAAAATAATATAACACACACACACACACACACACACACACATATATATATATATATATATATATATATATATATATATATATAAACATGCATAGAGCCCATCCCTAAAAAAAACGCCGGCATAAAAGGAGTTTGCTCCTTGTTCCTAACAATCTTTAACTTTTGTCCTAAGCCTCCACGAATTCCTATCTTGGACCATATCCTCAGAGAGGTGCAATTCTAACAAATCTTGCCTAATTCGATCAACCCAAGTCAATTTGGGTCTGCCTCTACTCCTCCTCCCCTCCACCGTGAGGTGTTCCACTCTTCTGACTGGAGCTGTCATGTGTCTCCGCTTCACATGTCCAAACCATCTTAATCTCCCCTCCTTTATCTTATCCGATATATTAGCCACTTCTACCCTCTTCCTAAGAATCTCATTTCTAATCCGGTCTAACCTAGTGTGACCACACATCCACCTCAACATTCTCATCTCTGCCACTTCCATCTTTCGTAATTGTGTCTTTCTGATGGCCCAACAGCCTGTCCCGTAAAGCATAGCAGGTCGAACTGCAACCCTATAAAATTTTCCCTTTAATTTAGTTGGGAACCTCTTATCACACAAAACTCTCGCGGCTGCTCTCCACTTACACCATCCAGCCTGAATGTGATGTGCTACGTCACTATCAATCTCCCCGTCCCTTTGAACGAACGATCCTAGGTACTTAAACTTAGTTACTTGCGGTACCACATGAGCTTCAATGGTGATCTGGATGTGATCTTCGTTGTATGCCCCACTGAAATCGCAGTGCATGTACTCCGTCTTAGAGCGGCTAATCCTTAAACCTTTTCCCTCTAAATCTAATCGCCATTCTTCTAACTTCATATTCAGACTTTGCTTAGTTTCCGCGATTAATACAATGTCATCAGCAAAAATCATGCACCACGGTAATGTCTCCTGAATGGACTTAGACACCTCATCTAGGATAACCACAAAAAGAAACGGGCTCAACGCGGACCCTTGGTGGAGCCCTACCTCGACGGGAAAGAAGTCAGTAACCCCTACAGGAGCACAGACACTAGTTTCAGTCCTATCATACATATCTCTAATGGTGTCTGAAGGGATAGGGAGCCTAATCTGAAGGGCGTCCCTATCCCCAAGAAGCAATAACCCTGCGCCAGGTCACGACGCAGAAATGCACCCGCGCGGGGCAGACAATCAGCATGCCTCGCGCGCCAAGATGGATGATAAGCAACAGACAATACCTGATACGCGCGTGTAACCACGCGCGGAATCTTCCCTTAGCACCTCTCATACGAAGTACAAGGAATGACAAAAGGAAGATTCATAAAGATCCATGTCAGAGCACGCACCAACAGGAGAAGGACATGTGGCAGATAGTACAAAAGGTGAACGACTACACTGTGCACGCTGTCAGGAACAGTGACCAGCAGGCATTACCTCGCCCACGGTCAGACATCACGTCAGACGGCAGAGGTGGCCTGAACACTGTAGCAAGTACGATGTTACTGCACACCATCAGGAATCCGCCACGTGTCCAGCTACAACAACGACCACACCGTAGCGTGACGTCATCAACAGTAATCCGCCCTTTCCCGCCATTTCAAGGAAGACCATGGACTTGGGCCTCGGTTGGGCCCAAGCCAATGGAGTCACCTGTGGGCCTCCCATGCAGCCCACTATTAGGCCTATAAATAGGATCAGATACAATCCTTGTATTCATTCAGAAATATAGCCATAACTACTACACTCTCAACTTGTAATCTCCCTTGTTAGCAATAATATTCCGGCGTACTTACAGTGGACGTAGGTCATTAACGACCGAACCACTTAAATCCCTTGTCTTCACACACACTACTCACATTAACACCCTCTCGGGTTACCATTACGGTTTGGGTAAAGGATTAACCTTGTAGTTACGTAAGTATTAACCACCCGGAAATTACACGTAATCTCCGGTATACTTATTGTTTCTTCATTGGCGCCATCCAACGGTTAGAACAGCTCTTTTCACTCATCTTTTAACCCACCCATGGCTGAACCCAACCCTAACACCTCCGGCATAAACCCAGCCGGAGACGAAAACTTCCGACAGCCGGATAACCAAACCACACCCAACACTGTCGTCAAGCAAACGACGTCTCGGCTTGACAGGTCAGCTGTTGAAATCCGTGACGTCGAGTCAGACGATGACAGTCAAGAGCTCTCTGAGGAGGATCCGGACCACTGGCTCCTCCGTCAGAATGCCAAGAGTGCCGCAATCTACCAACGAAAGCTGTTGCAGCAAGCAAAAAAGAAAGGTAAGACACTTGCTTTCGATACTCCGTCAAAAGCAAGGTACAAGAAGAAAGATACGGCCAATCATGGTGATGGTCGTAGCGGGGAGCTCGGCGGAAACGTCAGAGCTCGGGGCTACGCCAAATCACGTGAAGAGCCGGACGGTTACGAATCGTCAAGCAGCGACTCCGATCACAGAGGAAAGAAACACACTCACACGTCGCGAGACAGTGAGATAGATGATGACTTGGTCAAACCATTTCGACCAAAAGCTTTTGCTGAGAAGTCCAAGTTCGTCGCCCGCATAGCGGCTGCCAAAGTACCAAGAAAGGCCAAACTCCCAAGCAGCATCGGTAGATACGATGGCCTGCGTGACCCAGACGACCATGTGCACGACTTTGAGTGCGCAGGTGTGTCCGTGGACTGGCCTGTTCAAGTATGGTGCCACCTTTTCGCTCAAACCCTCACGGGTGCCGCCAGGGTATGGTTTGACAGCCTCCCAGCGGGAAGCGTAAAGGACTTCGACGACCTCACAGAAAAGTTCGGCAGCCACTTCTCGCACCTACGTAAGCACAAGAAAGACAAAGCGGACATCTTGCTATGTCGACGATATGACCGAGAAACGATTGAAGATTACATAGTCCGGTTTAACAAATAAGCACTGCAAATAGGATGCGGGGAGGAGCTCACAAGGGCCGCGTTCATTCACAATGTGCGCAGTCCAGACCTCATGAAATGCCTCACCGGCAAGGATGGCATCCCAGAGTCCTGGGATGAGCTCATACGCTCAGCCAAAATATATGCCTCTTCCGAAAAATCTTTCAACCAGCAACACGGTTTCCAGCCACAACACCATAATAATAATAATACTAGACACAAAAACAAATCTGTCTGGAACCGCATCACGGGCACTACCGACGAGGGAAAGTATTCCCCAGCCGGCGACGCCCGCCAGATCATCAGCTCCAAACAAACGCGGGACCAACGCGGACACTCCAAGAAAAACCACGATTGGACCCCGTTAACAAAAACACCATCTCAAGTTCTGAAAACCGAGCAAGTCACCCTGAAAGAGCCCAACCCTCTGGGGAAGCGCCGAAATGTGGACCGTAGCAAGTTCTGTGAGTACCATAATGACTACGGTCATCTCACAGACAACTGCTACAGTCTAAAAATGGAGATAGAGGCAGCGCTGAAATCCGGCCAGCTCGGCCACTTGGTCAAAAATGTTCATCGAGCTGGCAAAGGCCAAGGTAACGAAGAAACCCAAGGCGAAGGGTCACGGAAGAAGATCCGGGACCTAAACACTCACGCTGCAACTCTAATCCCCCGCCACCAATGCAACATGACATGGCGGGGCAAGAATACCCAACATGGGAAACGCACCCGGGTACAGTGTGAGCGTTGGATTTTAGCTAAAACAAGATTATACGATCATACAAGTCACAAAACCAGGTGCGGAAACCCTAGTTCTGAACAAATTGATAGAACACAAATCACGACACAATCAAGATCATTTTCAATATCATTTCATAGATTAACTTCATTCAAAAAGCATTTACAATCAGTTTATGTTAATCTAGAACACACACACTATTTCTCAAAAACACCTCTGAACCTGAACTGAACCTGGACACAAATGACAACTCTCTTACATTATCAAAATCACAAAAACTATATATAGGCACTGCACATTCGCCCGTTTCAACTGGTCGAATGTGAGTGATTTCCACATTCGCCCACTTCAGGTGGTCGAATGTGTCTTCTGTTCAGATTCAATCTTCCTTCGCCCACTTCAAATCTACTTTCGCCCATACTTATCTACATTCGCCCCATTCTTTTCACCTTCGGCCAAGCTTTAACATATGTTAATTATGTATATCCAATCCTTAGTCGCAAAACGCATCAACAAACTCCCCCTCGACTATTGATTGGATAGTTTTCTCTGTTGGTCCATCGTCTTGTTCATCAACTTGATTCTGAGCTGTTTCTTTTGCTCAGAAGTCATTGGCGGCTCAAATGTTTTCTTCACAGGCTTAGACACATTGGCTATCTTCACAGTCTTGCCAAGTTTACCCTCCAAGTTGCTTCCTGCATTGATATCATACGCAAAACAAACTCCAACCACTTGCGTATACTTTCTCGCTTGAGCAAAGTCATTAGGTTCATAGTAGATCGGATTGTAGAACAACATGATGATGTCTTCAAATGTGCAATTAATCAACCACATAGGATCAAATACATGAACATGCTTGTATTTATCCTTTCCATCTCTTAACACGATCACCGCTTCTGCCTTTCTCCAATCATAATACCAAAAGATGAAATTAGCACTAAAATGCTGTGGCATCGGCATCAACGGTATCTTCCTTATCACATTAGGTGCTTTGTAGATCAAAGTAACACGCTTCATATTGGTTTGTGGATCAATATCCCTATGCACTTTTCTTCTGGGATATTGAGGCTTGAATCTGTTCCATCTCGTACGACTTTCCCAAACCAATTTGTCAGCACACCAACCGACATGTGATCCATTTACTTCGGCACCTGACATTGGGAATCTGCATAAGTCTCTAACCGCCCAGTACGGTAGAGTAAGCAAGTCACAGAATCTGTTGAAGTACAGAATTCCGGTTTCCCATTTTGCAGCAATACACTTCAGTCTGCCTAAGTAAGTCCACCCGAGAGCTCTGCCTTTGAACTTGGCATTATGAAATCGATAAAAATTACCTTGAGCTTCAGGCTTTGGTCGGTTCTCATCCATTTCCTTCAATTTCTTCATATAATTCTTCAACTCATCAGACTGGTTAGAAGAATCTTTCTTTTCAGTACCAAATACCTTCTCAACAAACTCTTCACTTCTTTTCTTAGCTTTCTGTTTCGCTGACTTATTTGGTATCTCAGTGAAGTCAGGAAATACTTCATTTTCATCATATTGTCTGAAATATTGGGGAAACTCTTCATGAGTTATATCTTCTACTTCAACTTCATTGTTCTCTGGAGTCTGTACATCATCTGAATGATTTCCCATATCCTTTTCAGGAATATCAGGAATCGATTCATCCATCATAAACTCCTCAAACGTTTTCCCTACCCTCTGTGCAAGACCATCTAAAATTTCTTTTGCCACAGATGCAGGTAATTCCCCTTCTTCAAGATCTGGATCTTCATATTCCAACTCATATCTTAAGTCATCGGTCTGGAATATTTCAGCGAAGCATCCTGTGAACTCAATGGTCCACTCTCTCTTTTCCAACATATTCTTATACAGCTGTTTAGCATCCTCAGACAAAGATCTCACCTTTTCGTTCCAGAAAATACTTTCATCCGAATCAACATTCTCACCTTTCTTTTTCGAACTTGATTCTCCAGTATCTTTCTTCTTTGGTGTTCTCTTCTAATAACTAAATCTAGAAGTATCATCTCCTCCATCATGATCACTTCCACTACTAAACTCATCACCTTGCTTTTTCCCAGCACCTTCAGCATTATCATCATCATCATTGTTGTCATCATCATCATCACTTTTCTCCGATCCATCATCATCCTCATCCTCATCTTCATCTTCTTGTTCTTTATCAGAATCTGATTGTTCAAAATCCACCTGCTCTTCTTCCTCTTCTTCATCTTCTTCACCCTCTTTCAACTGGGGTGCCCTGTTATAAAGCTCTTCAATCAAATTACTAAGGCATTTGTTTTCCTTCTTTAGTTCTTTGTTATCTGCCTTAATCAATTTGATTTTGCTCTTGTTTCTTTCACATTTTCTTTCAAGCTTCTCATTCTTTGCTTCAATCATCTTAATCTTATCATTAATATCATCCTGATTAGATTTTGAAGCAACCACTATCTGAAGCATTTTCTCCTCATTCTGCTTGAACTTAGCAATTTCAGCTTGTTGAGCAACCAACATCTTCATCATGTCTTCCATCTTCTTATTCACTTGCTTCATGACATCGTCATCTACAGTTACTTTCTTTGACTTAGATCTAGATGGCTCAACTTCAATAACTTTCTCCTTCTGAGGCTTTCTAAACATATCGAGCACTTTATCCATATCGATATTGAATTGATCGATTGGTAAAGTCTCTGCCTCTTTCGCTTTCTTCTGCTTCTTGGCAACAGGTGAAGATAGCTTAGATGGTGTACCTGCTTCAGGTAATCTCTTTCCCTTCAACAACTGAGCTAACTCTTTCTCTCTCAGTTCTTTTACACTTGACTTCTTGGCCATAGTCTTTTGCTTCTTTGTTTTTCTGGGCAAATTCACAACTACAGTATCTCCAACACTCAGTTCTGCTAGGTCAACACCTAGACCCTCATCTTCAACTGATTTCTTTCTTCTCTCAGTTTCTTCAATCGACTGATTCAAGGATTCAGACTCACCAACCATAGTGGCCTTACGTTTGGTGGTCCTCACATTCTCATCATCAGAATCCCATTGTTCATCAACCTCAGTCTCTTCTGAATCTACCGACTCTTCATCCACCAAACCTGATCCTTTCTTCGCCGTCGATTTCTTTCTAGCCACTTGTTGCTTAGTGCTTCCCTGATCCACAGCCTTTCCCTTGCCCTTCCCTTTGGCTCCAGGATTGACTACTTGCCGTTTTCGCTTAGTGCTTGAATCAACATACACTAAGGGATCATCGTTGTCTGAGTCACTATCATCATGTCTTGCTTTGTTCTTGCCAGGATCAGTGTAATCCGGACGAGTCAAAGCACCAAATAATCTCCTGTTAGGTGGCTTCTCACTATCAGGCACACCTTTGTAACCCTTCATTCTCATCAATGTTCTAATATTCATATGATCTTGACCTAGGATCATAGTCGGATCCTTTTTCAGCATAGGATACTTGTAGTCAAAGATCATCATCAGAAACCTCGGATACAACATAAACTTCTTATTCTTCATTCCCTTCAACATTTCCAGCATATGATCAAGAATCATCCCAGAAACATTAAATGGTTTGTTAAGTGTCAACGCAACCATTAATGAACTCAAACTCCTTCTCATGACGTCATAACCACCACTCACACATCCAAAAACATGAATAAGAACATGTGCAAAATACTTGTACTGCACTCCCAGTTTCCCCTTATACATAGATCCGTCAGTGATTGGACCTTTGTATTTCATTCGTAAGAAACACGCCTTCTGTTCTGTCCATGATAACTCCCTGGGATCTTCACTATCTTCTAACTTAATCTGTAAAGCTTCCCGAATATCAGCTTCAGTCAAGAACATATCCATATCCTGAATCTTGCTCTTGATGATCGTTTGACTCTCCCAGTAGTCATACTTCGCATTCTGATAAAAATCTTCAATGATGTCTTTGTATATGATGGTTGGTGTGGCTAAAGCATGAACAATTCTGCTCCTCTTCAGAAACTCTATAATCCCGGTAAATTCTGTATTCTTTTCAACATCTCCGAGATAAGCGCAACAGTTGTGCGATCTTTCAAACGGCCAACTGCTCGGAACAGACGTTTCAGCTACCGGTACTGGATCTGGAACTGTAATCTCAGCTGGAGTTTCCACATTAACTGTTGGTGTTTCAACGTTCTCGGGTTGATCAGCCATCTGCACATAAAAATCAATGAAACACGTCAAAATACAAAAACGACAAAATTATAAAATTTTTGGTCAAAATAAACTGCACATTCGCCCGTTTTGAAATGGTCGAATGTGAGTAAATCTGATCGAATGTGAAAATATATGGTCGAATGAGAACATGATCTGATTAAAAGTCACATTCGTCCATTTTGAATGTACATTCGTCCAAACCAGTTTCACCTTCGCCCGTTTATCACACCCGAATGTGAAACAGATTTCCCCCAAAATTTAAATTTTTGCCATTGTTGGTTTTAACCTGTGATTTTGATCCTAATATGTACTAATAAGGCCGATTAACACTCGTTCATAACCAATTTTGACAATTAATCAGTTTTCATTGGTTTTAAAGTGGAATTAGGGTTCAACAGTGTTCCAACAATCAAAACTATCATCTAAATGTGTTATTAACCTAATTCCTTCTACATTCTCCCCCTAAAACCTATGAGAACTGATCGAAAATGAAAAACACACATCAATAAACATCAAAAACCCCTAGAATTGAAACCCTAGGTCCTGTTCTGAAAACGATCAATTCTGATCTGATATGAAGTCCATTACCTGCAAGTTTAGTCTTAAAATGATCAGTAATGGTCAGGGAACAAATCAATGAATCCTAAGAATCACGAGCAACAAGGTCTGGTATTTGAAGAAATTTTGAAAAATTTTGAATGAGGGGATCGAACCTGAAAGGCTTATTTATAAGCAGCCACGTTCGCCCGTTTGTTGTGGACGAATGTGGGTTAAGTCCACATTCGCCCCAAGTGAATGGTACGAGTGTGAAACTACTCCACCTTCGCCCCTATTTAAAGACCCGAAGGTGGAATTTGTACCCGGAAGTGGAATTTACACCCGGAAGTGAAAAAGTCCACATTCGCCCATTTTCAAAACGGTCGAAGGTGATGATTTTTCCACATTCGACCCATTTAAGGGGCGAATGTGAAATGGAAAAATCTGAAAATTTCGCCAAATCACGAATTCGAATCCCGTTCAACATTTTTCAATCAGTTAAACTTCCAAAACTCAAATTTTCACTTTTTGAATGTTACAAAGTCCAGATGGTGTTATCAAATCTCAGAAATTGACCATCAAGCGTCCCCGGTTATCAAAAATAAAGCAGAAATGCAAATCTTTTGGATTTTCTGAAATTTTTATCAAAACACACCTAAAATCTTTTTGGATTTTGTATCTTTTTGACAATAAAAATAAAATGCTACAAAGTAAAATGCATCAAAGTAAATGAAAACAGTAAACATTTTGTGATTTCCGGTAAGAGGATCATATCAGTTTTCTGAGAAATCTGAACACAGCGTTGATCTGTTTCAATATTATCATTAGAAACAATATGTGATACGGCAATTGCTGATATTGTTGTCCACATAAGCTCACATGCAGACAATTACGCAATGCTTTAAAATGATACGAATTAGATGTATTAGACTAACACATTGTGGTTCCCACACACACGACATACTCCCGTATCAAGAAATAATTTGCACAAAGACTCATTGTAAAGCGTGATTATGCTTTCGTCGTCTGTAATTGTACAAGATATAATGCATAGAGGTATACAGGTCAGCAAATTAATGCAGCAAAGCAACATATGCACTATACCAGGTTGAGGACTGATATTAATCATGATTTGCATCAATGATCAATACGATATTATAGATAATCTTTGATCATCATATAACATGGAAAGTTCCTCAATTCGGTAACTTTAGGTTTTGGCATAAAGCTCTTTTATAAAGACATCCTGTCTGATCTAGGTCCGTAATGACTTACAGCAGAAGATCAGATAGGCTATCCCCAGACAACTAATAACATAACGACCCTAAACCTCCGAGTTTTGTACAAACACCCTATCAAACGAAATTACGGTACTAAGACCATATGCCCATGAGGTGTTCATCCACAAACGCGTAGTTTGTTATGTTTGTATCACTAATGCACGCAATATTTAGTCTACGAAGCCTATCAGCATATCACACGTAATCAACATACGTCACATAAAACTATACAATTCTTTAGCCTGTGTCAGATCCCCACTGATGTACTATCATTTCCTCTTTTTATCCAGGAAATCATTTTGGGTTTTTCTAATTTTTAGGTATTTTAAAATTTTTTCAATGTTTTTGGTTTTTCTGATAAAATGACTCCCCCTAAAATAAAGAACATATTTTTGGGTTTTTAATTTTTCTGAAAAACAAAACAAAAATTTGAAAGAAACAATCCACTTGAAAGCATCAACTTCTTTGAGGATTAAACAACCCCCTCGAAAGCATCAACTTCTTTGAGGATTATGATAGTAAAGAGAAATTCCCAATTAGCAAAGAGAAATTCCCAATTAGCAAAAATTTAAAACTAAAACTAAAAACTAAAAAGCGATAAACCGAGGAGCTGATTAGTCCTGTTTTTCCTTTATATTGTTTACTTTCAAAAGATATTCAAAGCGGGATCTGTCAAAAGCTTTTGTAAACAAATCTGCACGTTGGTAGTCAGTATGGATTTTGACCATATCTATCAATTCCTTAGCGTAACAATCACGGATAAAATGATATTTAATCCGGATATGTTTCGCTTTAGAATGATTTTCAGTATTTTTAGTTAATGCAATTGCGGCTTCGTTGTCACAGTGTATAGGGGTTTTAAGAAACTGCAAACTGTAATCGACCATCTGTTGTTGGATCCAGAGCACTTGCGAACAGCAACTCGAGGCTGAAATGTACTCGGCTTCACATGTAGACAGTGCGACGGAAGTCTGTTTCTTGCATTGCCAGGTAATTAACCTGCTCCCTAAAAACTGGCAACCGGCTGTTGTTGATTTGCTGTCTTTGTCACAGCCGCCCCAATCTGCATCACTAAAAGCAATAAAATCAAAATCATCATCATTAGGGTACCAAAGTCCTTTTGATGGACAACCCTTCAGATATCGAAGGATACGCTTGACCGCCGTCAGATGACTTTGTTTCGGCTTCGATTGATAGCGAGCACAGAGACACGTTGCATACATAATATCTGGTCGAGACGCTGTCAAATACATCAGAGATCCGATGATTGCTCTGTATGTAAATGGATCTGTCAGCTCCCCCTTAGCGTCCACTCCAATCCCGTGATTGGGTTGAATCGGGGTATCCATCGGCTTAGAGTCCTCCATCTGGAATCGGCTCAAGATGTCGGCTACATATTTCGTCTGGTGAATAAAGATCCCGTCGGGTCTTTGATCCACCTGTAAGCCGAGGAAAAACTGCATTTCCCCCATAGCGCTCATTTCGAACTTCTCCTGCATAACAGTTTCAAATTCCCTGCACAAAAGTTCGTTAGTTGAACCAAATATAATATCATCAACGTAAATCTGTACTAGAAGCAAGTCATCTCCCGTCTTCTTCGTAAAGAGGGTGCAATCGACGAGGCCGCGCTTGAATCCTTTGGAGATGAGGTATGTACTTAGCTCCTCGTACCACTGTCTTGGAGCCTGGTGCAAACCATATAAAGCTTTGTTCAGCACATAGACCTTGTCCCGGTGGATTGGGTCCTCAAAGCCTGGTGGCTGCCCGACATAAACCTCCTCCTTGACTTTACCGTACAAAAATGCGCTCTTGACGTCCATTTGATAGACTTTGAATTTCTTATACGAAGCAAACGCAAGGAACATCCGAATAGCTTCAATTCGTGCTACTGGTGCATAGATTTCGTTGTAATCAATTCCTTCAATTTGATGGAAACCCTGCACAACCAATCTGGCTTTGTTGCGTACAATAACTCCACGATCATCCTTTTTGCACTTAAACACCCACTTAGTGCCTATTTTCTTTCTTCCCGGCGGCAAATCTGTGAGCGTCCAGACTCCCAATTTCTGGAATTGTAATAATTCCTCCTGCATTGCCTCAACCCAGGCATCTTCATTCAAAGCGTCTTTGTATGTCCTTGGCTCTACCTGCGACACATAACATGCAAACGACCAATCATTTTGGCTACCAGATTTCTGAATTTTGGCATACAATGCTAAAGCACCAAAACTCTCTGGCGAATTAACGCTTTTTAGCTGCCCTCTGGTCATCACTCCACTTCCAGGATCACCGATAACTTGCTCCAGTGGGTGAATACGATGAATCCGAGATTCCAGATTAACAGGTACAATCACTCCCGTCTGAGCAGTCAAGTTCTCTACAGCATCCTGATCATGACCCGTGTTAGACGATGAAGCAACATCTGTATTTGGAGTTGGGTTCACAGTTTGCTCTTCTAAGTCTTCTTCATGTTCAAGAACGGCTTCTTCAAATTGTTCATCTTCAGATTCTGAAGTGTCTAATGAAGTTGAAGCTTCTTGAAACATCTCTTCTTCTGGTATAGGAGCACTGGTATCATTAGAAGCTGGTGGGGGGTTTACAGTGATTGGACGCATCAACGGTGAAGTCGCTGCGTTTTCACACTCGTAAAGTAATCTAATAACAACTTCTTCAACCAAGCTATCTAGGTTGAATGATTCAAAGAAATCTTTGTAATCAAACATCCAATCAGGGCCCGTGCCTTGCAAATTTTGAGTGTATCGTTGAACTTCAACGTTAGCCCAATCCTCCACTTGACGAGTTCGCTTGTTGAATGCCCGTTTGAGCGGGGTTGCATATCCAACAAAATATCCCTCTTCAGCTTTAGGACTAAACTTCTCGCTTGGATTCAACATCGTACATGGCGCCCCAAATGGTTCTAGATACTCTAAATTGGGCTTTCGTCGGTGTAACAGCTCATAAGATGTTTTTCCAAACTTCTTCACTGTTAGAACCCGATTTAATGTATAATTTGCTGCATAAATCGCCTCATTCCAGAACATTACTGGAAGATTTGAGTCAGCGAGCATTGTTCTAGCAGCCTCAATTAGAGTCCTATTCTTTCTTTCAGCAACACCGTTCTGTTGCGGGGTATACGGAGCCGAATATTCATGATGAATCCCTTTGCTTTCACAAAGTTCATCCATCTTTGCATTTTTGAACTCCGTCCCGTTGTCACTCCTGATCCTTTTTATCTTCAAATTGTAAATATTCTCCAGTCGAGTGAACAGAACTTGTAAGTTGGTAAAGGTGTCGCTTTTGTTCTTCAAACACATCACCCAAGAAAATCTTGAATAGTCATCAGTGACAACTAGACAGTAAAGCTCTCCAAGATGACTTTTGCGCTTGACTGGTCCAAAAAGGTCCATGTGCAATCGCTCAAGCGGCATCTCAACAGAGTTAACTTTCTTCACTTTATGGGACTGTCTATGTTGTTTTCCTTTCATGCAGCTTACACACTTGTCGTTCAGATGGAAATGTTTCACGTTTACTCCATCGACAAGTCCATTTCTCACTAACTGATTCATTTTCCTCAGATGAATGTGCCCCATTCTGCGGTGCCACATTATTGATTCTTTTTCGGTCGCCTTGGATAGAAAGCATGTTATCTGTCCCTGTGATGTCATCGCCTTGGACATATCAAGAATATAAAGATTGTTGACTCGAGGTGCCATCAACATAACCCACTCCTTTGGAATCTTGAAGCCCGGTTTGAGAATATAGCAGGATTTGTCATCAAAATGCACAGAAAATTGTTTATCGCATATTTGACTGACGCTCAACAGATTATAGTCTATCTGCTTGACATAAGAAATCCGCTCGAAAGTCACAATCCCATTACTCACGCTTCCTTCCATCGTAATATATCCTCCTTTATTACCCGCGAACGCGACATATCCTCCATTAATATTTTTCACATCAAACAGCAATGCCAAATCCCCCGTCATGTGGCCTGAAGCTCCACTATCAACAATCCAGAGACTGCTAATAGGGCCAACTGAAGCTCCCTGCACACAAAAAGTAAACATTTAGTTCTTTCGGGGGACCCAAGCCTGAGTCTTGGGCCTTTGAACATCAGATTTCAAAGAAACATTCTCATTGACTTTTTCAACAACTTTCTGTTTTGAATCAATCGTTTTCTGATTTTTCAAAACAGTTTCATTTTTCTCACTCACCTTCGAAGTAGAAGCTCCTGGAGTACCATTAGGTGTCCAAGATTGTTCAGACCTTTTGAGAATACGAATTTGAGATTTTGGTTTCTCAATTGGTTTCTGAACATTGTTACTAAAAGTAACTTTCTTAGCAACCTTATCCGAATTAACAGACTTAGGTCCAACATTTGATTTGACAATTGGTTTTTGTGGAACCTTTTGTCTATCATCTGTTGTGTTCACCACAGGTTTTCTCCAAGATTGTTCCATTGCAATCCGATTCCTTTGATCATATTTAAATGGACGGTTGTTTCTCATTTGAAAATTGTTTTGATTATTAAATTGTTGTTGTTGAAAAACAGCCCGTCTATGTGGTGGGACATAATGATCAATCAGCTTTTTCATAGAATTCCTAACCTCAACTTCATGTCTTTTATGCCTTACATATGGACACTGAGCAAGTAAATGCCCGCGTTCTCCACATTTAAAGCATTTTCTATATTCCTCAAACACATAATGAGCATTTGGTGAAGCAAATGATCTAACAGGAAATTGATCATTATACTGTTGATTTCTTAAACTCTCAGAAAGTGGTCCTGTCGAGTAAGAGGGCTCATGAAAACCATTTGCTTTATCATTTGGTCGAATGAACTCGGTGACATGGATTTTTGGTTCTTGAGGAACTTCTGAAAACAATTTCTTTAAGATTTCTGGTGGAATTTCATTGGTTCTTTCATGTTTTGGAAACCATATTGTGCTTTCTTGCCAGATTTTATCAAGTTTAGAATAGTTAACATTTTTGATCGGAAATTCCTCATCAGAAATGATCTTATCGGATCCTTCCATCCGATAAAACACTTTAACCGGTTTATCACTTTGTTCATTCAGCTCATTCTTTTTTACCACATTCTTAACATCATTATCTTTCTTAACATCAACCTTTTCAGACTTTTTATCATGATTAGCATTTGCCATCGGATGAACATGATCAGATGGTGACACTGGTTCAGTAGTAATGATGTGATTTTCTTTTGGAATCTCACATTCATTAACAGATTGATCACTACCAGTATCATCATTTTCTGAGTCTGAATTATCACTCTCAGCATAAACACCCTCATTGTTCAAGCCCAAAATCGGTCTCACATCGGAATATGGATCACCAATACTCGAGGTATTAGATTCCATTTCTGATGATGAGTCTGATTTTACCGAACTCTCCGGTATAACTTGGTGATAGTTATGATTTTCAAAAAGAACCGGAGATGGTACAGACTTGTAATTGGTGGTGTTATCATCAATGATATGATCTACCACATAAGCAACATTCTTATAACTTTCCAACTTCTTGTTAACCTTTTCAGCAAAGCATTTTATGGCTGCCATTTCCAACTTGGTGTTTTCAATTTCATTGATATAGTTATTTATGGCCAATTGTTTCAATGACAAAGTATTTTTCAAGTCGGAAATGTCCTTTTTATAGCCATCTAATACTTTGTTGAAAGCATTCAACTCTTTGCGAGTAGATTGACAGTTCAAGATAGCACTATCTCGTGAAATTCGGAGTTGTTTATTCTCCTCAGTCAATCTATCACATGTTCCACAATATTTATCACTCATAACATCAGTGCTAGATTCAGAACTTACAGGTTTTGGCGGTTCAGTCATGGCCATCAACGCAAAATGAGCTTCCTTTCCAGTGAAAAACTTGTAATAATCGATCTTGGTGAAAGCATCATCAGCTATGCACGACTTCCTCGTCATCAAAAAGTCAGCTTCTGCCAGCAATTGATCAATATCATCATCTAAAGAATCAACACTTGCCTCTGTGTCTGATTCGCTCTCAGAATCTGAATAAACTGATCTACACTCTTCGGGAACATCAGAAACTGAATCAATCACCATTCCAGAACTCTTTTCCTCAGCCTTAACCTCAACAGGTTCACTCTCCACTTCCATCTCAGTCTCAGAATCATCACTTTCACTCTCCTCAGTTTCTTTATTCTCATCAACTGCCACCGACTCTTCCATATCAACCTGATAAGCAACACATGCCACATTCCCACCAGTAGTCACTTCCTCAACTCCTATTTGCATACCCGACCAGTCAAACCTCTCATCCTGTTGAGTCACCAAAGCTTGGTTCTGACTCGCATTCTGTTGAGTCTCATTAGGTGTAGTAATAGGTACAACTGTTCGGTTTGTGTGATTAGGAGATTGGTTTTGAATCTGGTTTTGAGTGTTTGGTTGTCTGTTTTGGTTGTTAAAGTTTCGGTTTTGGTAGTTGTTGTTATTTTGGTAAGAAACTTGGTTTTGTTGACGGTTCTGGTAATTTGCATTGAAAGGGTTTCGATTACCTTGTTTAGGTGGCTGGGTGCATTCCCTTTTGAAGTGTCCTTTTTCTCCACAATTAAAACACGTAACCTTCTCCTTGTTGAATCCATAGGTTGTGTTGGGAGAAGTTGCCAAATCAGTTCTTCCAGTTTTCTCGATGAACTCTGTTGCTCTTCTCATTATACTCGCAAAAGCCCATTGAATGTCAATGAGTTCCATCTCTTCCTTGTCTATCTGTGCGTAGTCTTCGTTGGTTAAGTTGTTGTTCCCAATCTGACTAGCAACCAACCCATTGTAGGATGAAACCATTGCTGAGACTAATGCAATGTGTTGCTGAGCAACCTCCACAGTCACATTTCCCAAGTTGGATGTATCCAAAACCACCGGTTGTTGTTTATGTTGAGTAACTTGGTTTACTGGTTGTTGTGATTGGTTAGCGGTGTAAAAACTTGCTTGTTGCATTGGAGAGATTGGTGAAATGTAGGAATTATATTGTGGTGGTGTGTATGATGGTTGTGAGTAGAAATTGTATTGTGGTGGTGTGTAGTTGGTGGTTGGTTTTGATGATTCCATGACATTAGAAATACATGCAACATGTGGTGCAATACTTCCAGAGCTCGAGTTTCCAGCTGGAACTGAAGTGCCTCCAAAATACAAACTGGGATTCTGAGGAATCTGTGACCTTCTAGCTTTCCTCCTATCCTCCAACTCTTTGTTCTCCAGCTTTTCAATAAACTCTGAAATGGTCCAGAATTGATAAGCATCCTTCTCTCTCAGTACTTCCACATGCTGATCCCATTGTGGTGGTAAAGCATCTGCAAACTTATCCACCTGCTTAGTCATTGGAATCTGTACACCATAACTAGACAATTCAGACAACAAATGCATATATCTAGGAGTTAGTTCTTTCAAAGTTTCATTATTAATAAAAGAAAAATTCTCAAACTCTTTGACTAATTCCTCCATCCTCAGACTCCTGGTTTTCTCATTACCATCATGCTTCCTCTTTAGCTTATCCCAAAGCTGCTTTGATGTAGTACATGTCCCAAACTGATGCAACAAGTCACTTGTGATTGCCTGCGTCAGTTGAGAAAACGCCTTCTTCTCTACCACATATTTCTTCTTTTCGTCCTCAGTTAGGCTTTCCAAAGGAATCAACTCACCTGTATTCTCCAGAATTGGTGCTATGTATCCTTTAACAATCATGCTCCATGCCTCAGCTCCTTCAACTCCCATGCCTTCTAAATGGATCTTGAACATGGTATGCCACTGATTATACTCTTGCATATCCATGAGCTTCGGTGGCCTAGTTCCACTACCTGTAGACAAATCCTTAATCAAGGTAGACATGGCATTAGTGGTTTGAGTATTTACCGCCGCTGCAGCTACTCCCCAGTAATCAGATTGTAGTGCCGGATGTGCTACACTTTGAGGCATCGTGCTCGTCGTTGTCATGTAGTTAAGTGGTTGTGAAGACTGTGTGTTCGTCTTTTGCGCTGCCACTGTCCATGGGTCCATCGTCTGCTGTTGTGGTTGTGTTGTTGCTGATCCCGAAGTAGTTTGAAAACGCCACATGATCTCAATCTGAAAATCTCAACACTTAGAAAAATTTTCAACAAAAATCCTAGGTTCGCCCAAAATTCAGTAGGTTCGTCCAAACACTTCTATGTTCGTCCAAAATTTCTCACTCTCGTCCAAACTTTCTCACTTTCGTCCCTTCTAATCCTTAGTTCGCCCAAACAGTAACACCCGAACGTAGAATTAACCAGAATGTAAACACAGACTAATACTTTTCCACTTTCGCCCAAACCAGAAACGGTCGAATGTGGAAATTTCTACCCGAAAGTGAAAAATTCAACAAGAAAATTCCAGGTTCGTCCACTCAATACTCAGGTTCGCCCACTTTTTATCACTTTCGACCACTCAACTCAGATCAGGTTCCAGGTTCGCCCAAAACAGTCAGATCTCATTTTTGAAAAACGGTTATTGTTTGAAAAACGGTTATTCTGATCTCAGATTTTCAAAAGTTCATGGATTTGAATGATCTCAATTAGGTTATGTTTCGGAATTGATTTGGAACAACTTTAAGTCTTGGAAAACTTGAATTCGACCACAAATTCACCTTTAAATCGATCAAAAACTCTTAGAAACAATGTTTATGTAAAAACAGATGATTTTATGTCAAAAACATGTCCAAATCAGCTCTGATCTTATCAAATTTGTTGTTGTATGATCCTCTATGCTCTGATACCACTTTGTGAGCGTTGGATTTTAGCTAAAACAGGATTATACGATCATACAAGTCACAAAACCAGGTGCGGAAACCCTAGTTCTGAACAAATTGATAGAACACAAATCACGACACAATCAAGATCATTTTCAATATCATTTCATAGATTAACTTCATTCAAAAAGCATTTACAATCAGTTTATGTTAATCTAGAACACACACACTATTTCTCAAAAACACCTCTGAACCTGAACTGAACCTGGACACAAATGACAACTCTCTTACATTATCAAAATCACAAAAACTATATATAGGCACTGCACATTCGCCCGTTTCAACTGGTCGAATGTGAGTGATTTCCACATTCACCCACTTCAGGTGGTCGAATGTGTCTTCTGTTCAGATTCAATCTTCCTTCGCCCACTTCAAATCTACTTTCGCCCATACTTATCTACATTCGCCCCATTCTTTTCACCATCGGCCAAGCTTTAACATATGTTAATTATGTATATCCAATCCTTAGTCGCAAAACGCATCAACATACAGCCACTAGACGACTCCTGGAAAGAGGCCGACATCCTCATGCCAAGGGTCAGAGGTGGCGCCTCCTGCACAGTTCCATTAGTGATCACTGCCGTCTTCGGACACTACCGTACGCGGTATATGTTTTTAGATGGCGGCAGTAGCACGGATATCATGTATGACCAGTGTTTCCAACAACTCGATGAAGAAGACAAAGCGAAGCTCATTCCAGTCAATGAGCCAATTTCCGGTTTCATCCATGAAACCATCATGCCCCGCGGCATGCTTTCTTTGCCTGTAACATGGACTGACGGTACACACGAGCGCACAGAGATATGTGACTTCATGGTCCTACCAGCCACATCAAACCATGACATACTCCTGGGACGAGAAGGCATTGCTCGCTTCAACGCCAACGCCTCCACGGCACACGCAATGGTGGGATTCCCCACCAAAACAGGCGTCGCCTTCATCCGAGGAAACAAGGATTGCCATGCCACGGATACAGCCAAGCCGCTAAAGATGGTCAAAACAAACGCCCGCACAGAGCCGGAAAAATGGACGCTCAACCCCAAATTTCCGGAGCAAACGGTGACCATTGGCCATGAAATCTCCGAGTCCATACGGAACCATTTAAAGCAACTGCTGATCAGTAATATGGACATTTTTGCATGGCAACCGGCAGACATGGTGGGTGTTCCGCGGGAAATAGCGGAACACAGGCTTAATGTTTACCGCTCCGCAGAACCAATTGTACAAAAGAAAAGAAGTATGGGCCCGGAGAAAACAAAGGCCATGAATGAACAAGTCACCGAGCTGCTCAATGCGAGCATCCTCCGCCCCATCAGATACCAGACTAGGGTGGCCAACCCTGTCATGGTCGCCAAAGCAAATGGAGGATGGCGCATGTGTGTAGACTACAAAGACATCAACAAGGCGTGTCCAAAGGATTGCTATCCTCTACCGGAGATTGACCTGAAGGTGGATTCCCTCGCCCCATACCGATACAAGTGTTTCCTGGACGCTTACAAGGGATACCACCAAATACAAATGGCCAAAGAGGATGAAGACAAAACAGCATTCCGCACAGACGCAGGCATCTTCTGCTACACAAAGATGCCTTTCGGCCTGAAAAATGCGGGCGCAACGTACCAGCGCCTGATGGACACGGCCTTCGTAAAAGAAATCGGCGTACGGCTTGAAGTGTACGTCGATGATTTAGTGATCAAGAGCAAGGAAGAAAGTGACATGTTACAGGACATCCAGCAAACATTCAACCAACTGCGAAAGGTCCGCATGAAGTTGAATCCAAGCAAATGCTCATTTGGGATGGAAGAAGGAAAATTTCTGGGCGTCATCGTTACGCGGGATAGGTTCCGCGCCAACCCAGAAAAGGTTCAGGCAATCGAGCGGATGCCATCACCAGCCTCCGTCAAAGAAGTACAAACACTAATGGGCCGCCTGGTTGCCCTAAACCGCTTCCTATCCAATTACGCTTCAAAGTCATTTCCATTCGTGGACACTCTAAAAAACTGCCTGAAGAAGAGCAACTTCCGCTGGACCCCTGAGGCAGAGTCAGCTTTTCAGCAAATGAAGCAATGCTTGATGAACCTTCCTACACTGACAGCCCCGCTCCCCAAAGAGCCACTCACGCTCTATCTCTCGGTCACGGAGCGGGCAATAGGCGCAGTTTTAATGGTCGATCGTAAAGGCGTGCAAACGCCTATCTACTACATCAGCCGCACGTTGTTAGATGCGGAAACCCGGTACACTATAATGGAAAAGCTGGTCCTGGCTTTAATTCACGCTTCCCGAAGGCTGCGCAGATACTTCCAAGGCCACCCGATAAATGTCCTTACAGACTATCGGATAAACGACATCCTAGCCAAACCCGAGTTGTCAGGAAGATTAGCGAAATGGGCTATCGAGCTCGGAGAGCATACAATCAGCTACAAGCCCCGACCCGCAATCAAAGGCCAAGTATTAGCAGACTTCGCAACCGAGATCCCAGCTGATAAGATTCAAGAATGCCGAGAAGAAGAATCACCCGCGCCAGCACATGATCCATCACAACAGTGGTCCTTATACACTGATGGAGCCTCCAATGGAGACGGTGCTGGCGCCGGTTTGCGCCTCATCAGCCCAGACAAACACGAGTTTACATACACCATCCGCCTCGAATTTAAAAGCACAAACAACGAGGCGGAATACGAAGCATTGCTGGCAGGCCTCCGCATAGCGGAAAAAATGGGGGCCAGGCACGTGGAGGCACATGTAGACTCATTGTTGGTAGCACGGCAGATCAACGGGACATATGACGCAAAGGATGAAACCATGGCTCTATACCTGGAACAAGCCAGGCAACTCATGCGCAGGTTCGACACATGCACAGTCGAACACATCCGGCGCAGCGAAAACAAACCAGCCGACGCGCTCAGCAAAATGGCATCCACGGTTTTCGAGCACATGGCAAAAGAAGTCCGAATTGAGGTCCGAGACAAACCGTCAGTCTCCGCGCGCCAGGTCAATGTCACCCAAACGGGCAACGCGTCATGGATGACGCCAATTAAAGCTTTCCTATCTTCGGGAATCCTGCCTAACGACAAACTAGAGGCCCGGAAGATAAAAAACAAGGCCCTGCAATACCAACTGGCGGGCGACATCCTGTACCGCCGCTCTTTCCTAGGGCCACTCCTGCGCTGTGTAGACCCGGCAGAAGCCTCCGTTCTCCTCAAAGAAATACACGAAGGAACATGCGGGCTGCACGCAGGACCAAGGATGGTAGTGGCAAAATTAATGAATGCAGGATATTATTGGCCCGGTATGCATGTCGACGCGGTCAATGAGCTACGCAAGTGCGACAGCTGCCAGCGCCATGCTCCAAACACCCTGCGCCCCAAGAACAATTTAGTACCGGTCACAGCAGCTTGGCCTTTCCAAAAGTGGGCCATTGACCTGGTCGGACCGTTCCCAGCGGCGCCGGGTAATGTGAAATATTTGATTGTCGCTATCGACTACTTCACTAAGTGGGTCGAAGCCAAACCTCTAGCCAAGATTGATGGCGCACACGTCAAGAAATTTATATGGGAGTTCATTATCTGTCGGTTCGGGTTACCGATGCAACTGGTCAGCGACAACGGAACACAATTCGAAGACCAGGCCCTCCAACAATGGCTGGCTCAGATGGGAGTCACACAAATCTTTACATCCGTTGCGCACCCGCAAGGCAACGGCCAGGTAGAAAGGGCCAACCGTACTATTGTTGAAGGCATCAAGACAAGGCTCGGAACCAGAAGAACAGGGTGGGTAGACGAATTACCGCACGTTTTATGGGCCTACCGCACCCTCACAAAAACGAGCAACGGCGAAACACCATTCAGCCTAACATATGGGTCCGAGGCGGTAATCCCCGCAGAAATAACTTGCCCCACGGCAAGGGTATTGATGGCTGACACAACCGATAATGATAAAAAACTCCGCATAAACCTCGATCTGCTAGAAGAACGCCGCGACCTCGCGGCAATAAAAGAAGCCAGCTACAAAACCCAACTTGAACAATATTACAACAAGCATGTCAAAGAGCAGACCTTCAGGATTGGGGACTATGTATTCCGCAACAATGAGGCTTCCAACGCCGAAAAACCTGGGAAGCTCGCCCCAACCTGGGAAGGCCCTTACAAAATTCAAGAAGTGCTAGGAAAGGGCGCTTACGCGCTAGAAAAGCTCGATGGCACCCCTATTCCGCGATCATGGAACGGCGCTCAGTTACGGCGTTGTTATTTGTAATACAAAATGGCTACACATGCCATATTATTAATGTAAATGTTTCCTATATCTGTGTTTCTACTTGTACTTTCCGCGCCAGGGTCTTCAAGACTTAGGCAAAATCACGTCGGACCAAACACGCTAGCAGGGCACGCCTTCAAGACGCGCCGCGTGCACGTCGGGCTTGTACTCAGCTAGCGTAGAGTCTTCAAGACGGATTTACTCGCCGGACCTACAACACCGCACAGCAATAACACGCGCCCCAACTCTTATCTTCTAGAGTCATTGCAACTCGGACATCAGAGTAGCGCGCAACATAAACGCGGTAAAAGGTCTTCAAGGCAAGGCTATCACGCACCTAAGTCGGACTCAATGGCACAAGTCGCCTCCGCTACAATCTTCAAGGCGAGAAAGTATTGAAACACTTAGACGCCGGATTGTCTAGCTGAGCGCGCGCCCTAACTCTTACTTACACACTGGGTGACGACTTGGTTAAATAAGTAAATTAGGGACGAGACAACACGATATAACAAACGAAAAATTTCATTAAACAAAGGGACTTAAAAACCCTTTTATATTTACAAGGAAAAGTTAAGATTACAAGTAATAAAGCCTAGCGCCTACTGATCACCCGCCCCGGAGGTCCCTCCGCCAGAAGCCCTCGCCAACTCATCAGATGTCTCTATGATGTATTTTAGGGCTGCAGGTGGATCCGCATTCTTGTTGCAATCTGCAAGCACTTGGAGGATGGGGAACTCTATCTTCTCGAACTTCAGAAGTTCCGCCTCGTATTCATCCTTCAAAGGCTTGCCGTAATGCTCTGCGTCCACGATGCGCCCATCATTTTGAGCATGCAAGAAACCATCTTCATAACCCTCGCCGTAACCATAAGCTTGGGCGGCGGCGGCAATGGCAGCAATCTGGTCACCCATCAGAGGCTCTTGCCAAAACCTCTTAAAGACCTGAAGACAAAACCAAAGTTAGTATATGGACTAGAAGGAAAAGTACCAAAAATAAAGAAAGCGCGAAGACTTACCCCATTCATCCCATCTGTCATCAACCACTTGATGGAATCTTGCATCTGGGTCTGGGCGGAGACGGCCTCCTCCAACAACAGCTTGGACGCCTCACTCTCCTTCACAGCCTCGAGGCGAGCCTGATTACAAGAATCCAGGTCTCGCTCCAGGTCCTCCTTTGCACTAAGGACCTGGATCCTCTCCTGCTCCAGGAAAGAGACGCGCTCAGTAGCCGCGACAAGAGCCTCATCCTTAGACTCAAGCTCCTTGCGCATGGCTACATACTTAACCGTCTGCCTCGTGAGGGCCTGGCTCTCTGCCTCCAGCTTCTTCACCGCCGTCCGCCGCTCTTCCCGCGCCACTGACAGAAGATCCTTAAGGTCTGAGATGTCAGTGTTGGCCTTCTTCCAGGAGTCCGACCAGCGGCGCCTTTCGGAGGCCGCATCCTCCTCAAGTTTGGAGACTTTAGCCTCCGCGTCATGAGCACGACGGCGGTACTTGGCAATCTCCGCCTGGAAGGCAGCCTCCTTCTCAGCAAGGCTTGCCTTCTCTGCCTCTACATGCTCCATGTCCCGCCACAGCGCCGAGTCGCGGCGCCGCAGCGAGTCCATCATAGACAGTTGAGTCGCCTGATTAACGCACAAGGCGGCAATAAGGTCCTGACGACTCAACATATCCTGGTGAGTGCGCTCATAGGGAGGCACCACCTCGCTGACGAACTCCTCGGCAGCTAAGGAGTTGGAAAACAGGGTGTTTTCCCTTATTGCCCAGCGAGGGCGCCAGATGGCATCACCACCAGACCAACAGGAGCCGTCATGGACTCCTGTTGATTCCCCAACCCGAGAAGACTCGCGCCGATCCCGACGCGAGCCAGTAACACCAGAGGCACCCTGCTGAAACAGGGCCCTCTCGAAGCCATCTTCATTATGAGCCAGCTCCTGGCTCTCAGCACCAGCGCGCTCTTTGGCGGCGCGCTCCTCCGCCAACCTGGCCTTTTCCTCCAAGAATTTTTGTTCTTGGAGGCGAAGGCGCTCCGCCTCAGCCTTCTTGTCTGCCTCAGCCTTTCGTGCGGCTTCATCGGCAGCAGCCTTCTTCTCCGCCTCAGCCCGGCGGCGGGCTTCATCGGCCTCCGTCTGCTTTGCAGCAGCGGCCTTCTTCTCAGCCTCAGCCTTTTGCAAGGCTTCATCGGCCTCCACCTGTTTACGAGCAATTTCTTGCTCTTGCCACAACCGCTCCTCCTCCACACGAGCAGCCTCCGCGGAAGGAGACAAAGGAGGAGGAGTGGGAGTTATCTTGGCCGACACTGCGAAAACAAAACAAAGGATTAAAAGAGAATTCAAAGTCAGAATAAAAAAACAGCAAAAAATAACTTACCAGGCGCCTTCTTCTTTATCAACTTTTGGAACAACGGCTGCCTACTCGGGGCAGCGCGAATTCCCACAGAAAAAACAGGGGCACTCCCCCTGCCCCTCAGCAGCGCCGGTCTTCTGACTACCAGCAACATCGGTAATACCTCCAGAGGCTGTCGCTGGTTCAGTCAGAGTGGTAGCCCCACTCTCGCCCCCACCTGTGGGGGCAGTAAACACGTTCTCTGTAGCAGCCGCAGCGCTGCTAGTGGCGGCGCTATCCACGCGCGCCCTCTTCCTCTTCTCCAACTGAGAAGATTCAGCTTCTTCCTCATCATCAGACGGCGGGCCATCCTTACGCCGTCGACGCCCTTTCACAGCCTCCCCTGCTGAGACGGAAGAACCTGAGTCAGAAAGCACAATTTTCGCTCCGTACCCATGATTCCGCGGCACGTGTTTCCAACGACCACGCCCCGCGGATGAGCTCACCGGCGGGACACTCCCTACTGAGAATCCAGTAGTGTCATCCCCAAAAATGCTAGAGCCGAAGGGATCGGGGAACTCACCGGTTGTGTAATAAGGCTTGGGCGCGGTAGTCAAATCCGGGTAGTAGAACCGGTCAGCAAGCTCGTCCAAGCAAGAAGTTTGACCCTCCGCCAAAGGTCTCCACTTAATGCCCTTCTCCTGGCGGGCAGCATAAAACTCAAATTTACTAACACCTGTAATATAACAAACAATAAGGAAAAGAGCGCGGGAGATACTAAAAATAATAATAATAATGACGATACACTTACCCTCCTGCGCAATATACGGCTCTTTACCCGCCCGAATGCCATTTCGACTCATCCCCAGAAGAAAGAAGATGCCTTCTGTCAGATTCTGAAACTCTAGTTTAGTGGCATTGGCGGTGAGGGCAAGGAACCACGCCTGCTTCTTGAAGTCCTTGGGCACAGGCATTTCAGCCACCCGCTGCCCATCCCCTATCACCTTCCAGGGGAGACTAATAGGGATCACACCCCTCTTCACGAAGAAAAATTTCTCCTTCGCCCAATGCAAGGACTTAGGAGTGTGGGTGGCCATAGGCGGCACCTTGGGGCGTGGCTTGAATGAAAACCACATCTCATCCCGCGCCATAAAGTAGAAGACATTGAACCGTTCAACGGTGGGTTCAATGTCTAGGGCGCGGCAGGAAGCTTCAAAATGAACTAACCGCAGCATCCCAAAGGCGGTTAGTTGTGTAGGGCCAACACCATAAGCCACCATGGTGTCAATCTGAAAGCAGGTACACGGCAGGCGGAACCCACACTTAGCAAAGTGGGCCTCGTACAATGCCAACCGGCCGGTACCGGCTGAGAGAACAGTGCTGGTCGGAGTTGGAAGGGTGGGCTCCCACTCCGGCAAGATTCCATACATCACAAGAAACCGGTTGAAGGCCTCTTGACTCCAAACACAGTAAGTGTTGGACATCAACTTCCTCTCTTTGATCTTGCCATGTTCAATGGTGATCTCCTGCACCACCTCCTCCGGCTGCTCGCCTACAACCTCCTCAGACGCACTGTGACTCTCAGACATGATAATGAAAACTCAAGAAATCTGGAAAACCCACTGGAAAGTATGAAGATCAGACGGAATCTTCAAAGAAAGTAAAAAAGAAGCAGTTAAGAAATCAGCAAACAACGGGAAGACGGAAAAAAAGAGACACCAAAATAGAAGAAATGTGAAGTTTCAAATGAATCTTCAAGATCAAGATCTTTGAAGATTAAACGGAAACTTCAAACGGAAGTTGGCCGGAGAACAGGGAGAAAAGAAAGCAAAAGTGGAAGAAGATTAGAGAGCATAACCGTTCAAATGAGCCACAATAGGGCTTATATACTCATCGCATTAATGACAAAGGAACCACCTGGAAAGCACAAACCGTCAACTTTTCAAATTCCAAGCACGAGATGACGACACGTGTCCACAACAAAAATGAGCGGCCTGGATGATAGTGTATGACAGTTATACACTACACACGCGCCGGATGATCGACACGTGTCGACAGATCTCGCAATATCAGCAATACAAGCGCGTGAAAACTCACGCGCCTGACAGGCAACACGTGCCCAACGATACGTGGCACAATCTCAGCCAAGAAGACAATACGTCAGACGCGTGCCAACCCACGCTCCTGACACAGACGGGATATTGGTAACTGCAACCATGATGTGACGTGCCTCAGTCTGCACAACCAGACAGTCACTGAACACGTCAGCAACCATTAAACTTCCATCAGAAGTAACCGATTGTTGGAATTCCAGGCGCATTTACTCCAAATCATGAGAGACAAATTCAATGCCAATGATTTAGAATTTATCACAAACTCCGGACCCGCATTAAATTACTCCAGCAGCATTTAATGTCTCGGCGGAAACTTGACGTAAAATTTCAAAAAGACGTTCCCCGCCCAACCACTGCAAGGTCAGGGCGGAGAACGTCCTACTCGGCGGAAACTTGACGTAAAATTTCAAAAGACGTTCCCCGCTCAACCCCTGCAAGATTGAGGCGAAGAACGTCCCCCAAGGCGTAATTTTGACGTAAAACTAGCAAAGACGTTCCCCGCCAAAAATCTCCAGACTCCGTGCAAAAGAAAACTTCCAAGAACTACAATACAAGCAGATGAGCTCTCATCCGCGACTAACATATTTTGAGTCTAGCACTCCACCTACTCATCAGCGAGCAGGAGAAGTCCTAGACTAGGGGGACTTGAAGGGATAGGGAGCCTAATCTGAAGGGCGTCCCTATCCCCAAGAAGCAATAACCCTGCGCCAGGTCACGACGCAGAAACGCACCCGCGCGGGGCAGACAATCAGCATGCCTCGCGCGCCAAGATGGATGATAAGCAACAGACAATACCTGATACGCGCGTGTAACCACGCGCGGAATCTTCCCTTAGCACCTCTCATACGAAGTACAAGGAATGACAAAAGGAAGATTCATAAAGATCCATGTCAGAGCACGCACCAACAGGAGAAGGACATGTGGCAGATAGTACAAAAGGTGAACGGCTACACTGTGCACGCTGTCAGGAACAGTGACCAGCAGGCATTACCTCGCCCACGGTCAGACATCACGTCAGACGGCAGAGGTGGCCTGAACACTGTAGCAAGTACGATGTTACTGCACACCATCAGGAATCCGCCACGTGTCCAGCTACAACAACGACCACACTGTAGCGTGACGTCATCAACAGTAATCCGCCCTTTCCCGCCATTTCAAGGAAGACCATGGACTTGGGCCTCGGTTGGGCCCAAGCCAATGGAGTCACCTGTGGGCCTCCCATGCAGCCCACTATTAGGCCTATAAATAGGATCAGATACAATCCTTGTATTCATTCAGAAATATAGCCATAACTACTACACTCTCAACTTGTAATCTCCCTTGTTAGCAATAATATTCCGGCGTACTTACAGTGGACGTAGGTCATTAACGACCGAACCACTTAAATCCCTTGTCTTCACACACACTACTCACATTAACACCCTCTCGGGTTACCATTACGGTTTGGGTAAAGGATTAACCTTGTAGTTACGTAAGTATTAACCACCCGGAAATTACACGTAATCTCCGGTATACTTATTGTTTCTTCAGTGTCAACATACTTTCTTGGGATCCCCCTAGTCTCCAAGCTATCCCAAATCAGTTTACGAGGTACACTATCATAGGCCTTTTCCAGATCGATGAACACCATATGAAGGTCTCGTTTCTTCTCCCTATACTTTTCCATCAGGCTCCTCAGAATGTATATCGCTTTTGTAGTTGACCTCCCTGGCATGAAGCCAAATTAGTTTATAGTAACATGGGTTTCTCTTCTAATCCTAGTCTCAATTACTCTCTCCCATAATTTCATTGTATGACTCAGCAACTTAATTCCTCTGTAATTCCCACAACATTGTGCATCTCCCTTGTTCTTATATATAGGCACTACAACACTACTCCTCCATTGATCTGGCATTCTTCCAGATTTAAATATAAGGTTGAAGAACATAGTTAGCCACTGCACTCCTTCCTCTCCCAAACACTTCCAAACCTCAATCAGGATGTTGTCCGGGCCAACTGCCTTAGCCTTTCCTATCTTCCTAAGTGCTGATCTCACCTCTTCCTGTGTAATACGACGACAGTAACAGTGATTCCGTTGTGGCGTTTGGGTAGTTGGGTTGTCGCTTTCCTGGTGGCGAGCCCTCCCGTCATTGAAAAGACCGTGAAAGTACGCTTTCCATCTCAGCTTAATGTCATCCTCCTTGACTAAAACCTGCCCATCCTCTCCCTTTATAAACTTAACTACCCCTAAATCCCGCCTCCTACGCTCCCTAGCTTTTGCAATCCTGAACATATCATGTTCTGCCTCCTTTGTTTCCAAGCGCTCATATATCTTCTTATATGCCGTGTTCTTTGCCTCAGTCACTGACTTCTTCGCCTCCATCTTGGCCTTCTTGTATGCCTCCCTCAGAGTCACTCGATTCTCCTCATCAGTGCACCTCAAAAGCTCCCTAAAACTCGTATGCTCATCTCTTGTTTTGTTTTTCACATCCTCACTCCACCACCAGGACTCCTTATGCTCTCCGACTTTTCCTGAAGTGACCCCTAGAGTATCATGCGCCACTTGGTTAATTGTGGTCGCCACATCCTCCCACACTTGGTTTGTGTCCCCCTCCAGTCGAGCTGATAATCTGGAGATGACCTTATCTCGAAAAACTAAACTCTTATCTCCCTTCAAACTACCCCAACGGGTCCTGGGTCGCAATCTTCTCTCCCTCCTAATAATTCTTTCCCTCATGGCTATATCTGCCACTAGTAGACGGTGTTGGGCCACTGCGGTCTCCCCTGGTATAACCTTGCAGTCCTTCCACCATCGTCTATCACCTTGCCTCATCAAAATATAATCGATCTGAGTGCTACGACCCCCGCTGCTAAAAGTAATTAATTGAGATTCTCTCTTCCTAAAGGACGAGTTTAAAATGCCTAAATTGTGGGCCACCGCAAAGTCTAGAAGGTCCCTACCTGGGTCGTTCCTGACACCAAACCCAAAACCCCCATGCACCAACGGAAACCCATTGATATCCTTGCCTATGTGACCGTTAAAATCACCTCCTATACAGATTCGCTCCCCTACTGGTATAGCACTCACAACCCCGTCCAGGCACTCCCAAAAGTCTCTCTTTTCCTGGTCCCCTATTCCCACTTGAGGTGCGTACGCACAAACCAATGCCACTACTTCCCCCTAGAACCAATCTTAACACCATGATCCTATCATTGTGCCGCACCACCTCAACCACATTTCTATACAAATCCAATGCCACTAGAAATCCTACCCCATTCTTTGCCCCATTAGACCCCGAATACACTAACTTGTACCCATTACACTCTGCCCCTTTATGCCCCTTCCACCTAGTCTCTTGTAGGCATGCTATCCCTATCTTGTGCTTTTTGAGTGTGTCTACCACCTCCAACAATTTACCACTAAGAGTACCTACATTCCAAGACGCTACACGCAATTTAAACCCTCTATCCCTTCCCTTGCCTACACCCCTCTTCCTTGGACACGATCTCAAGTAAACATGACGACTCCTATCTTCTATGGTTGCACTATATCACCCACACAGACAACAGAAAACACACGCACCCAAATGCGACAGTAATAACCGAACCTAATAATTATTGTTTCCAAACAAGAGTACTTCAAAACTTTGAGCCAATTTTTTTGGTTTTTATTTAAATTGGGAGCACTAAGATAATAATGAGCATACAATTACAAGTATAAGGAGTAAGCCAAGTTTCACAGTATGTGTGTAGAGTAAGGAAAGAGAGCACCTGATAACCGGAAAAACAGACAACTCCCCGGAGAACTGAGTTCGCCGAGCAAAGATTCGCCTTCAAAGTTCCAGCAGCAGCTACCGAGCAGATCTGGTCGGAAAATAATTCGTCGTACCTGTATGTCGCCTGATCTGGTTTGTGTCAGTGTCTAGTGACCTGGGAAAAATGGCCGGAGCTGGTTTGTGTCTCTAATCGAGACGTCTGAGGGGTGGCTGGAGCTGGTGCGTGACCAAGTTGTACCTGCGCAGAAGAGAAAGAGGAAAAACCTTACCGGATCTCCAACAACTGAGCCAACACAAACTTATATTCAAGATAACAACAAATGTAGGCGACAAAAAAGTGTCTGAAAATCTTATTAACCCAAACTAGAAAACACCCCCCAAATACCCTGAATCTTACCAATAAATGAGATTCTAAAAGAATAATAGCAATCAACTGATTGATTAGATCAGTTGATTCTATGAATGTTTAAAAAATACAAAGAAACAAACACCTACAAACTAGAAGACTAAGGACCATACACACTGGTTATCAAAGATGAATAACCACAAGAACACCAAGACGAAACCCTAACCTTCCTCAGAACACTCGAGAAGGTGAGAGAGAGAATACAGATGAATTAAAGAAAATAATGACAAACCCTAAGAAATATCTGAGATAATAATTTATCTATACTCACTCAGCTGGGCCAAGGGCCAACCAGCTGACACTTCTCCTCATCCATCCATCTAGCCCAATAGCTAACGAGCCCATTAAACCATCAGCCCAATATTATAACCTGAAACAACTTATCCAACATAATAGAACAGGGCCCAAAGATATAATGTCACAATATATTATTTACCAAAGTTATAATACTTGAATTAATTATAAATGTACATTTTTGTACATATATTTTTAAAACTTCTCCCTTTTCATTTTGTTACCTATCGAGTTTAAAATATTGTCTTTAGCAGTTGGTGCATACTTACATCATATGCCATTTAATTAGGTTGTGCATGCTTATGGTGCTAAAAGTGATAAGAGTTCTTGGTATACCAGGAGATGTATGTTATTATTAGGAGAAATTGCACCTAACCCTTTTAAAACTTGTAAGATTGCATATATACCCGAAATTCAAGTTGTTAATGCTAACATACAATGTTCTTAATGCATGTTTTGGGTATATATTCACATTTGCTAGTTTTGAGGGGGAATATATGCAATTATCTCTTATTTTTATTGCCATTTATAGAATGCGGAGCTTTATGGTTTCTTTACTTATCTCTTATGGGTCAAATGGACAAAATTATAAAGATTAGCTTAGAAGGAAGAGGGTCAACTGGGTTGACGGGATGGTACATATTAAGTTGTCCAAATTGTGCTTTTAATAACTTCGACTTTCTAAATCATTTTATTAAATAAAATCAAATTATTATTTTATTTATATATATATATTGTTATCATAGCATGAGTTGAGTGGTGTGCACTCTGATAAAGAGTTTTTATGGTGGTATAACAAGCACCTAGATCTTAGCTAGTTGGTAGCTGGCTTAAAGAACACAGAAACGGTCATTGTTTTGGTACATTTATTTCACACATGTGTACATATTTGTGCATTGGCTATATTAAAATAAGAAAACGGGTCAATTCAGCTTTTAGTTTATCGCTAATAGGTGAACTATAATGAAACGGGTTAAATGGGTTAGAAATGTTACTAGTTCAACAAGTTTGTTTGAAAGTGTGTAACTTGGATTGTAATTTATCAATAACATGTAAAGGTTAAATAGTTTAAAAAAAAAGAGTGACTATTAAGAAACCGGCTGAAAGGTTGCTAGTAAAACCACTTTATATTTAACGGGTTAATTCGGGTTGTAGTTTGTTAATAACTAGTAGGAAACACCGCGCTCCGCGCGGCTTTCGAATCGTAATGTCACTTAATTTAGGCACTATTGGTTCAACCTCATATACTCGTTTGTAGATTTGTGAGGGTAAATTAGTAAGGAGAAGTTTTACATTTGTCCATTCCCTTCTTCGATTACATACAGAGGCAACCAACAATCAAATTAGCATTAACTGTAGCTTTGAATTTGCCTATTCTGAAAACAAATGAAGTTTAAGAAGAAAACCAAATGCTTCGGTCACAACCCATTTCATGGTGTTTGGTGGCCTGAAAATAGATCTTACGTGACAACATCGACAGAGTGAGGGTGGGGGAGCAGGCCCCAACTCCAGCGGCAGACGGTGACGGCTATAACACCACCATCTAATCTCCGTTAGTCTTCTCCTTCTGACCACTGTACCGCTGGCGTAGCCGGACTGTTGTTCTGTTGCTATAACCGGAGACAACCGCGTAATCGGCTGCTCCGGCCGGTAAGGTATTACACAGTCGAACCTGGTCACTGTTGTTCTGATAACCACGGCCGATCATGGTTCTTCGATAGCAAGACCCCGTTTTCCTAAGGTGGTTTTTGTTCGACGGCGTCTTCTTATCTGTTCTGCCGTTGCCAGACACAGGAAGCCGGCGGTAGGCCATGGTGACATCATAATCCATATCTCTAGTCTATCTATTATCTGTGTCTTTTGTATGAATAACAAATAATATATAAATATAATGCGAAAGTGACAGATTGTAAAAGCAATAAAGTCAAGGTGACGCTCTCACCGTTAAGTTACTGTTACACGCCGTTAAATTTACTGTTCTCCGTCATGTTGTAAATTAATATATATAGTAATGGGTCAAATAGTCAAATAAAAAAAACAAGTTACATGGATTGAAAGTAGGCAACAATGTTTTTGAATGCCTAGAACTCATAAATAACTTTTTCTACAAAGAAAAATAGATTATTATTTAGAAAAATAGTTTTTTTTTCACATTTAATTGATAATAAAAATTAATTATTTATAAAATTGATGACAAAAGAAAAATGTTAGCAGGTAAACCCAAATTACACTTTTACCCAACCCATCCATCCCACCCATCCACTTTTTGCCATCTCTAGGCTAGATGTTTATGAGTGTGACCACTCATCATAATAGATAAGTACCTTTTATAATTTAATTTGTTTATTTGTCATGGTAATTCCGGGGAATTCATGAATGATTTCTTAATGGTCCTTTTCATAGAGCTTCACTGATTTTCACGAATTTTTTCACTTTTTCTACTATAATTTTCATTTTTTTTCAAATCGAGGAGGTTCCTAGGAACCCCGGAACCCCCTCTGAATCCGCCACTGGGTAATTCTACAGTTGCAAACTATTATGTGTTTGTGCGTGCCATGACTGTTCTAGTCGTCTAGAGGGTATTGTTGGCTCTTGATTATGCATTGATTCCTTAAGACCAACCATCGAGTTAGCTATAACTTACATTGTCTTCCATGCTTTAGCTGCTCTTAGGGAGAGTTCCATGAAGTTATAAATTACTAGTTCGATAGAATAAAATAGAAAGCTAGCTTCTGCATACTAGTTTGGTTATTAAATTAGCATATTGTTATTGTGTGACATTTTCTTTTAAAAATAATATACTTTGGTTATTTTTTGCTCAAAAGTTATCCTTAAGGTTCTAAATTACTAGTTCGACTTAATAAAAAAGAAAACTATAGCTTTTGCATCTTAGTTTGGTTATTAAATTAGCATATCACTAATCTGTGGCATTTTCTTTTAAAAAAATGAATATACTTTTGTTATTTTTTCTCAAATGTTGTATCAGGGCATAATGTTAAAACTGAACTAGACTTATGGTCTATACTCTCTAAACACAATTTAATAGTTTATCTCTACTACCTTATTAAGGAGGAGAGATAGGTAAGAAGGTAATTTTACATAATTTTTAAGATGGGAGTTAAAGAGTTCCTTCACAAATTTCCAATATTTGGTCATTTTGTTCCCTTTATGCCCTTGTGTACAACCTATAATGCTCATTGTATATATGTGTAATGCATACTTCATATCCATTTCAACATGTAACTATTCATAACACCTAATTAAACCCCAATTCAATTTCAATAAAACCCAAGCTTTTCATTGAATCCTTCTACACATCTATTTAATAATAACAAGCAATGTTTGTGATGGTTCTATTAGACTTTGTTGGAGCTTATAAACATTGTAGTAATTGAACATTTTTGTCTTTTTTTGTTTGTTGAATTGTATAACTCTTTAAAAGCATAATGTCTAACATCATATAATATATGTATTTGTTGCCAATAATTCTATCTCCTTCTCTCTGTATATTACAACTAACTAAAAGAAAACTTAATATCCTGATTTATGTATCAAATACTTTTAATTTAAAATTACCATTTTGATAAAAAAAAAATTATTTTTTAACTTGGGTTACCTTTACGTACTTAGTCACATTTAAAAACCGCCGCAACGTGCGGGGCAATTTACTAGTCTTCTTAAAGCATATTTGATTTCAATATAACAGAAATGAGCGATGAGGACTAAAGTACTCCCTTTAGAATTAAAATTTTGAAACATTTGACTCTGGTAAATAGTTAAATAAAAGAGTTTTTCTATCGGTCAAGTAGTCAAGTGTACCAAAGTCAATTTACTCATAGGGCAAAAATAATAGTAGGCTAAATTTGAAATGCCTACCTAACTATGGGAACTTGCAATTTTCTGGCACAGCCTAAAATTGAAATGTTACATTTCTTGGAGACATGGTATATTAATGAAGTACTTGTAATTTTAAGTTACATCAATTATTAACGTTTTCTTCTTCTTTCTAATTTTCTTTTAATAAATTGTTATGTTTACAAAAAAATTTTAATGGCGAATTTCTTTGCATTTGGGCATTGTACTCCCCAAATTGGAGAGCTCGGTAGCCCCACTTTGACCAGACTATGTTGTTCTAACAAAGCTTACGCTGGCTTCGGAGTTTCGCTTGGGTGTTCCCCCGGAAACCATACCGCCGGCTGCCACTTGACAGTTGTTGTGCAGCCACAAGAGCAGAGCTCTGTGGCGTAACACACGGTTCAACGAAAATCCGGGTGGGCTTAGGATTCGAACTTACAACCTCACAAGACCTAGCTCAAATCCTTCATTAACATAATCCACCAAAAGTGACACAAGTGGGGATCAAATTTGGGTCTCCACTAAAGAACCCAAGCATTCCTATCACTAGACCACAAGTGGGATTCAATTGTAATGTTTATCAAAGAATCTGATCTCCTCGTAACCTTTGCAGATGAGGTCAAATAATTTACTCAGCTTTTGCTTATTGTAACTGTCACAAAACATGATATCAACTAAAAATACTCAAAGTTTATTAATCCCAACCCAGATTACAAACCCTAAACTATTACAAGATCTGAAACAATACAAACAACTCTCAACTCTCTGAATCACAACAACTAAACAAAGACTAAGACTAAGAAATCATCAACAAATTCAAGATGAATCTGTTACAGGATGATAGAAACCCTAATCGCCTAGATAATACAGAGAGAAAGTGAAAGTAAAGGTGATGATGAATGAATGGATGAGAGAGACTGAGAGAGCTTTTATATGAAGCTCTCGAAGCTTCTCAACGACTCAGCTAATCAAGGGCTGAGATAAGCCAAAGCAGATATGATCCAATGGCTACAAATAACTCTCGAGATAATATCTGCCACTTGCACGAATATGGGCCTGCCTTGGATACTGAACAATGTATATTGGGCTTGGGCTTACTTCAACAACATAAGCTTATGTATCTAAATAGTTAGCCCAATATTAATAATAATCCAATAGCTAAATCTTGTACATCAACTCAGCAACATGATCAGGCAATCTACTCGACACCATCCATCTACTCGGCAACATATCTACTCTACTCGGCAACATATCTACTCTACTCGGCAACATAATCAACCATCCAAAGCATAACCTACACACAAACACTTATGCAACATATTAGAGTACCAATAATTATATCAAACATATCCATGATTATTAGATTGAACTTATAATGTGCTCATTTTAACACCCCCCCTTCAATCTAATAACCAAATGGGTCAAACATATTGAGCTTTTTGCACAACTCATGATGCTGACCAGGACCAAGTCCTTTTGTCATTATGTCAGCAACCTGCTGATCAGATCTAACATCATTTGTTTTTATTTTTCCTTTAGAAATCAAGTTTCTTAGAAAAAAATAAATCTATGCCAAAGTGTTTAGTTTTATCAAAAAATACCGGGTTTGCAGCAATGGACAAAGCTGCCTGATTGTCACAAAATAAAGGAACTGTTAATTCTACCTTTATATTAAACTCAGACAACAGACTCAAAACCCACATGACTTCACAAGCAGTAGCACATAAAGCCCTATACTCTGCTTCAGCAGAAGACTTAGAAACAGTAGGTTGCTTTTTACTTTTCCAAGAAATTAAACAAGTTCCTAAGAAAATACAGTAACCTGTGATTGATTTCCTGGACTCAACACACTTAGCCCAATCTGAGTCAGAATAGGCCTTTAGACTTATACTAGAGCTTTTGGAAAACAAAATACCTTTTCCTGGACTACTTTTTAAGTATCTTAAAAGTCTCATTGCAATTTTAAGATGACCATTTAAAGGTCTATGCATATACTGACTTAGAAAATGCACAGTATAAGATATGTCTGGCCTGGTATGGGACAAATATATCAATTTACCTACTAATTGCTGATAACCAGTTATATTTTCTATTAAATCATTGCTATTACTACATAAATGAGCAATAACATGATTTGGTTCCATAGGACTATTAACTGGTTTACAAGCAAGCATTCCATATTCAGTCAATAAATCTATGCAATACTTTCTTTGAGACATACAAAGACCTTGATCACACAATACAATCTCAATTCCAAGAAAATATTTTAATTCTCCTAAGTCTTTGATCAAAAACTTTTCTTTTATTTCATCTACAGAATTCCCAGTTAAAACAATATCATCAACATATACCAATAATACAACAATTAATGAATTAACAGTTTTAACAAAGAGGGAATAATCACATTTGCTTTGAACAAAACCTATACTAACTAAGACACCTACCAACTTTTCATTCCACATTCTAGGTGCCTGTTTTAGGCCATACAAAGACTTTTTTAGTTTGCACACTTTATTTTCTAGATTAGAATAGTACCCATCAGGAAGAGACATATACATTTCTTCATGTAAATCTCCATATAAAAATGCATTATTAATATCTAGTTGAAAAAGTTTCCAATCATTTTGTACAGCCAATGTCATGATACTTTTAACAGTAACAAACTTAACAACTGGAGAAAAAGTCTCATAAAAATCTATTCCCTCCTTTTGACTATACCCTTTGGCTACTAACCTAGCCTTAAACCTTTCAATTTCACCAGTGGACTTATATTTTATTTTATATATCCACCTACAACCTACAACACTTCTACCTTTGGGTAAATCAACTAATTCCCAAGTGTTGTTTCTATTTAAAGCCTCTATTTCTTCATTCATTGCTATAACCCAATTAGGATCACTAATAGCTTGTTTGAAGGTTTTAGGCTCAATACTTTTATTTAACATAGAAGCAAATATTTTGTTACTACTAGACAAGTTAGAGTAATTAACTACTTTTTCCAAACCAAATTTTACTTTACCCTCTATTACAAAATCATCTAATCTTCTAGGGAAAGTAGAACTCCTTTCTGACCTTCTAACTGTGGTTTGTAAAGTACTATCATTAAGATTACCCTCAGAACTGGTTGAATTTTCATTGTCATACCTCACATATGTAGCCCTATCAGTCTCAACACTTCCCTTTTCCTGCTCTGAACTAGACTGTTCATTTACATTCAAAGGAGTGGATACTGATTGCTCAACATCATGTGTATCTGACTCTAACCTACCTTGACCCCTTCCTTCATCATCGGGTATCTTTGAGTGTTCAAGTGCTTCTGTTTCAAATTTATCAAAAAAGTTTGTAGAGTTTATATCAGAACAAGGATTATCATTATTATTTTCAAAAATTGTTTTTTCTTTAAATGGAAAAACAGTTTCAAAAAACTTGACATCTCTAGAATAAGAGATTATCTTAGTTTCTAAACTGTATATTTTATAACCTTTCTTTTCAAATGAATATCCTAAAAAAACACATTTTTCTGCTCTACTTGTTAATTTGTCAGAATTGTTCAAAATAGTTGCAAAACACAAGCACCCAAACACTTTAATGTGACCTAGGAAGGGTTCAAAACCATATATGAGTTCATAAGGAGTTCTACCATCCAGCACAGAAGAAGGAGTCCTATTAATTAGGTAAGAAGCAGTTAAAATACACTCAGTCCAAAACTTGACAGGTAAATTACTTTGAAATAACAATGCCCTAGTAACATTTAACAAATGCCTATGTTTTCTTTCTACTACTCCATTCTGCTGTGGTGTGTAAGCACATGTGGTTTGATGCAAAATACCTAAGGTCCTACAATAGTTATTCATTTGAGAATTTACAAATTCAGTACCATTGTCACTTCTTATACATTTTACATTTTTGTGAAATTGATTTTTCAAAACAATTACAAAATCTTGAAAATTATAGAAAACCTCATTTTTATGTTTCATTAGACACACCCATACAGCTCTGGAGTAATCATCAACTATAGTAAGAAAATATCTAAAACCATCCCTACTTACAATCTTATATGGACCCCAAACATCAACATGAATTAAATCTCCTAATTCAACTGATTTGTGATCACTTAAAGGGAATGGTTCTCTATGTTGCTTTGCCTTGTGACACACATCACAAGGAGCATCATGAATGTTAAACTTAACTCCTATAACAGGTTCAAGTTTCTTAATTACAATATTAGATGGGTGACCAAATCTAGCATGCCATAAATCAAACAGACTACTACTGTTACTACCAACCTGATTTGACACATAAGATCCACCACAAAAATACAACCCCTCTAGTTGTTTACCAGTCACCAGGACTTTCTTGGTTAACAAGTCCTGTATATAACAATTGTTTTCATCAAATCCTACATACAACTTATTATCTTTAACAAGTCTATGCACAGAGATTAAATTCACACAGTACTCAGGTACTACAAACACATCATGCAATACAACACCATTTGCTAGTTTCAAATTACCAATTTTAGTAACTAAGGCTTTAGTTCCATTTGGATGTCTTACTTGTATATTTAACTCAGTTACATCTATAAAATCAGTTAAATCATGTTCACTAGCCACAATGTGTTGATTAGCCCCTGAGTCTATGATCCATCCCATTTTAATTTTAGAATTTCCAATGTTAAAACAAAAAATAGGTTTAATAAAAGAGTTTGAACAAAACACATCAAAACTATTACCTGAAACATTACAACTTTGAGGAGTATCAACAGATTTCTCACTTATCAGACTAAGCAGTTTAGCCAATTGATCACTAGTTAAAGAAGTAATAGGAACATCAGTCTTATCACTTAACACATTATTGCTTGCAGCTGCCTTTTTGCCAAGTGTCCCTCTTGGTCTTATCCAAGAGGGATATCCAACAATTTCAAAACACTTATCAATTGTATGTCCAGTTTTATTACAATGGGTACATTTAAGATTTTGATTAGAACTCTTAACATTTCTTTTATTAGTTTCAAGAGTTGTGTTAGCTTTAGCAAAGAAACCAACTGTTTGTCCCTTTTTTGATCCTCCACTAGAGTTTCTATGAGATTCTTCTCTAGAAACTATAGCAAAGGCTTCCTTCACAGAAGGAAGAGGATCTCTTAACAAAAGATTTGTCCTAACACTAGTATAACCACTATCTAGTCCCATTAAAAACTGCATCAATTTTATCATATGATTAAAGGCATTAAGTTCTCTTGCTGCATTACATGTGCAAGAAGGCAGTTGCAAGATTTGATCAAGTTGATTCCACATAACATTCAATTTATGATAGTAATCAGAAACAAGCATACCACCTTGAGTAAACGAATTAATTTTTTGATAAAGGTCAAACACAACTGACCCATCAACTTTGTCATATGTTTCCTTTAACTCAGTCCAAACACTACTAGCAAGTTTAGAAAACACTTGACCCATATACAAATCTTCACTAATAGAATTTAAAATCCAGATTAATACTACTAAATTACATCTATCCCATTGCCTAGCCAACACATCATTAGTTTCAGATCTAACACATGACTTGTCTATAAATCCCCACTTACTTTTCACTTGAAGAGCAAGTGTCATAGCATTGGACCACACATCATAGTTTTCAGATCCTTTTAACTTTATTGACACAATAGTTAGATTACTTGAATCAGAAGCATGCAAATAAAGTGGATCACTAGCATCCAACTTACTAACCAGTGTTTCATTAACTATCACAGCCCTACCACCATTATCATTGGGATCAACATTATCACCCATTTTAACAGATTAAGATGATATAGCACTTAACAATACACAATTAATAGCAGATAGTCAAACCACAGATTAGAAAACAAATTTCAGAAACAAGAATCAAAGCAAGTCAAAAACACAACAGAGAAATAACAAAAAAACAAGACAACGGCGAAGCCAAGCCAGGGACCAGATCACAGGTTCATCACTCAAGGGTGCCTGTGCAAGCCTTAACTTGGGAGCCACCTAGACCTAGACGACACACTTAACCAAACTAATGACACGATCAATTGCCGGTCCGACTAGCCCGGTACCAAGACGCCTAGACTCACAAATGTAAAGATCAAGAACAAGGAACAATCTCACCAGGAGGGGTTCCCAAGTTAGGGTTCACCAAATATTTTCACAGCTGTAACCTTCACTTAGGGTTACACGTTGTGAAGCAAGAAGAATAGCAATCCAGTCACGAGAATACACCGGAGACCATCAAATATACAGATCTACTCAGATCTGTAATAAACTTTTCAGATCTACACCAGCAACAGTATTCCAATCGTGAACCAAGCAGCGGAAGACAACAGATCCAACAATATCACCCCACACCAGGATCAAGAAGATCGAACAAAACGTTCAACCACCAAAAAGATACCAGATCTAACCTATAGCTCTGATACCATGTCACAAAACATGATATCAACTAAAAATACTCAAAGTTTATTAATCCCAACCCAGATTACAAACCCTAAACTATTACAAGATCTGAAACAATACAAACAACTCTCAACTCTCTGAATCACAACAACTAAACAAAGACTAAGACTAAGAAATCATCAACATATTCAAGATGAATCTGTTACAGGATGATAGAAACCCTAATCGCCTAGATAATACAGAGAGAAAGTGAAAGTAAAGGTGATGATGAATGAATGGATGAGAGAGACTGAGAGAGCTTTTATATGAAGCTCTCGAAGCTTCTCAACGACTCAGCTAATCAAGGGCTGAGATAAGCCAAAGCAGATATGATCCAATGGCTACAAATAACTCTCGAGATAATATCTGCCACTTGCACGAATATGGGCCTGCCTTGGATACTGAACAATGTATATTGGGCTTGGGCTTACTTCAACAACATAAGCTTATGTATCTAAATAGTTAGCCCAATATTAATAATAATCCAATAGCTAAATCTTGTACATCAACTCAGCAACATGATCAGGCAATCTACTCGACACCATCCATCTACTCGGCAACATATCTACTCTACTCGGCAACATAATCAACCATCCAAAGCATAACCTACACACAAACACTTATGCAACATATTAGAGTACCAATAATTGTTTCAAACATATCCATGATTATTAGATTGAACTTATAATGTGCTCATTTTAACAGTAACTACAGGTGTTAAAGTGGTTCAGCCAGGTGACGGGTTAAAACTAGATTTATGAAACAGGTAGGGTTGATGATTAACACTTTTTGCTTAAAATTTTGAAGTCTACATAAATATTTAGGCCATGTTTGGCTCTCCTTTTCCATTTCTCCTTATAACTTTTCCTCCTTCAAAAGTTACTTAATCTCATAAGTCACAATTTATGACTTATGACTTTTCCCTCAAAATCTCTTTTTCAAAGCACAAAACCCCTCCATAAGTTACTTTTCAAAAAACTATCCAAACACTTTTGTTTAACTTATGACTTATTAAATAAGTCAATAAATTAAAAGGAGGTGTGGAAATGGAGAGCCAAACATGCCCTTAGTGTTGAAATATGATTAGACAACATAGTATATTCAATAATAATATGTAATTTTGAATAAAATAACTAAGGAGGCTTTATCGTTTATGCAATAAAAATACACTTTAGGTAACATGCAACCCATTTTACCCTTTTTTTTTTATTGGTTTAACAATCTAAATATAATACCAATCGGCTCATTCATAAGAAGGATGGTTGAAATTACCACCTCTCATTTTTTTTACTGATATAGTTCTTTTGATAATTGAAACTAGGGGTGCAAACGAGTCAAGCCGAGCTTGACCAGGCTCGAGCTCGATTAACTTATAAGAGTTTGAGCTCGAACTCGGCTCGTTTAGTGGTTATTAGTTAATATATTAAATAAAACTAATATAAATAATGGGCTTGTAGGCTTGATAGCTCGACGGTTATTAAACAACTTTAAATGTGGGGTAAATAGTATAAAATACTCATAAAACTAATATTATACTAAGGCTCGATAAGTAAACGAGCTTTGTTTTAGGCTCAAGCTCGGCTCGGGATTGATAAGGCTTGGGTCGTTTCGAGCTTTTTATCGAGCCGATCTCGATTAGCTCGCGAGCTACTCAGCTCATTTGCACCCCTAATTGAAACTGAGGTTGTTATGTTTCGTTGTTTTGTAAAAGGAAGAAATAAAAAACAACTGTATACCGGGGGGGGGGGGGGGGGGGGGTGTTTCTGATTTGTTCTCCAAGGCATCCTATCAAGTCAACACCATCCAAGTTCTAGTGAAAAAGAACTTGCCTTCACATTCTTCTGTAACACCCGGTTTCTAAAAGTTGAGTGGTATTCACATAACACCTCCTCACGGGGTGTTCCCTTCATCCCCATTAGTCCTGAGAAGTATTTAGAATCTATTGAGCGCAATGGACATGTGACATCCTAGGCAAATCCTATATTGGTCGAGGTCAGGAGAGATCCTTGATTCATATGTATCCAAGATCATATGTTTTGATCAATAGGTCGCCTTTGGAGTTTATAATGTTTTCAAAAACAAGTTAAGGCCATGTTTTGTTTTCCAAGATATTGTGAGGGTGTTTAAATGTGCGTTTCAAAAGTGATGACAAAATAATCAGCTATAAATCGACAGTAACATGTTAAAAACTAAAACTAACACCTATCTAATATATTTAGGGGTTCCTATACAATTTTCTATATATAATAACACTAAAAATTTTAAACTGAAAGGGTTCCTGGGAACCCGTTCCCGAGCCGTAGATCCGCCCCTGCGTACAGTAATGTACCTCTTTGACCCGTTAATCGACCCACCCTTTCCATCTCTCATGGCTTTTTTTCCTAGTTGTGGTCCCTAATATTAAAGGGCGGTCGTTAACTTCTTGTGATGTTGCTCAACCCAAGGAAGGTTTGTATGTATGTGAGTGGTTAAAGAGAGGACCAACTGGAATAATTGCTACAAATCTTTATGATGCAGATGAAACTGTAAGCAAATTATTAATATTAAGTTCAAGAACATTTTACTGTATTTTGATGTCATATCTATAGAGTTGACGATCTTGACCCATTTATACATGAATGGGTCGATTGCGGTTATATTATATTTAGAATAATTATCCACAAAGATAAAGCACATGATTTAAGATATGTCACATTGTAGTTTTTTTTAATGGGGAGAATATCAATTTTACTCTTAAGGCATTATATATAATATTGACGCCGGCTCTTCTCAACTGCTTTTTGGTTTGAACTCAGCCGTTAGATCAAGAAATTATGCAATCTCAGCCGTTTAAATTAATCAGTTATTGTTTTTGCAGCAGTTATTTCCCGCCATTAACCTGCACATATCTCTCCCATGATTTACGGTTATTCCTTTTTTTTCTCCTATTTCTTTGCTATTTCAACCGTCATCAACAACATAAAAACCATCCTCTATTTGCCAATTTGCCCAAACCCTATTACCTTAAGAAACATATCACCTCTGAAGCCTCCTGTATGGAATCTGCAATTTTAAGGTATCTCTGCCGCCCACAAGCCCTTTCATTGCGTTCTATTCAACACATTGAAGCCACTCTCTAATAATAAGCTTAAATCCTTGACATCACATACCTGTAAAATTGGCTTGGATTCGTTTAAAAGGGGTTTTTTCTTTTGTCTTTTGATGAACCTAGGCTAAATCATTCATATCTGTTTTCGTACTTGTGCAGATTGAGTGTCGAATTGGGACTAAAGGGTTGTGCAGATTACAATCGAGGAGGTTGTGTTGATTGATCATTGATTTGTCAGTTCAATTAATTTTTTTTGAACCCAGTCACTACCTGTCGCTTTGATCAGTTTTGGTGGCATCAAGTGAGTTATGGTTTTTCCTCACCTAATATCATAATTTTACAGTTTAAATTGCCCTGTGAATCTTTTACATAGTTTTTTTTTATTCTGTAGTTGATACTCACCAAATGCATTAGATCTGTGATTAACTGATTTATTTGAGGGTGATATGTGGAGTTAACTTCATATTGATGAGTCAACTCACTGTTAGATTGATAAAGAATCAATTAGTTGGAAGTTTTTCTAAATCTTACAATAGCTGTGAACTTGAATAAACCAAAATCTAACATATTTACCTTTTTTATCAGCAAAGGGTTTATACCAACAATTTATGCTTAAGTTCATTTGAACATGAAGACATGTACGGTGAAGTTGTGATTGATGTCAGCCCTTTCAAACCAAAAGGTAATGTTTTTTATTATTAATTTATTACAATTGGGAAAAAGTTATGCATAATCATTATGGTTATTCACATGTATAAAAATCATTACAATTGAGGCATTAAAACTCACATTTTTTTCCCTAAATCACAAAAGCAAATATGTTGTATTTGGAAGCACTACAGGAGCTGGATTCTCTTATTCTCTTGAGTTATCTTCAATTTTCATGCAATTAATGTCCGTGATATCTTATATGTTCTTGTCAATGTCAACTATCTGGTTAGTCATTGGTTCTAAACAATACGATCAAGATTTGATTCGTCACCTTGGTTTTTCTATTTCAATCTCAACACCCCCGTTTTTCGTGAATTTATTGCCATTTTGTATGCGTTAAGGTACATCAATATGGCTGAGAGATTGTGTTGAATGTTGCTTTGAAGCTTTTAATTTGGATCTTCACAATGGGGAGGTAATATTTCAAATCAACCTTCGTTCTTGCACAAAAGAAAAATGTCAAATAAGGTGACCATTTATTCAAAATTTCTCATTCTTGCAACCTAGATGCTTTTAGTCATCCTCATAAGGCCCTTAGTTGTGTGACATATATCCAATATGGCAGAAGTTGTCAGCAGAGATAACAAATGTTGCTGCTCCACACGACCCTTTCATGGACAACTGGACAAGTAGGATTTCATGAAGTTCACAAGGTTATTTTCGTTTATCTAATCCATCTCATATGTTCATTAATGTTGGAGTATGTTTAGTTTGTTGTGAAGAAAGTTTTGGATTTTTTTTTTACAATTCATGCTGCCAACTAAAAGAAAAAAATGTCAAAATTATTTTGTACTTTATGTATTGTTATATTTGCATTTTAATTTTATAACATTTTATCATATTCATGAGAAGGATGGAATATGCAATGTCATGGTTTGGTTATCCATTCGTCCTCATAAAAGCAAAAAGACAATCTCATTAGTTATGGAACCTTGTGAATATTGAAGACAGTGAAACATCAATGGGCTATCTTTGGATGCCACTACTACAGTTGCTTTGATTATGAGGTCTTTCTAACAATAGTTTTGACCCTCTTACTTAATGGGTTGGACGCGCGTTATGTCGATCTCTAGTGGGTCAAATGGGGAATTAAAAAAGCTTTAAATGAAATGAATTAAACGAGTGACAGTCCCTACATTTCTCTTAATTTATTTTTTAAGTACTTAGATTATTATTAAAATTTTATATTTTTTTAGTAATACCTTTACACTTATTAATTTACAAAGAGTATAAAAAATCATTTTGCCTATACTGTTTTTTATTTCATATAGCAGAAAATATGCACATACATATGCTGAAAAAAGAGGGGTTTCATGATGATAATTTTGTTTTATCACTTTTTTTTTTTTTTTTTTTTTTTTTGAATTTGATGTTGTTAATGGGATGTTATCTTTAAAGTTTATGAGATTACTTGTGTGCAGAAATGAGAAATTACTTATATGAGGCTTTTCATAATTTGGAGTATGTGAATAGAGAGAGGAGTACATGCTTTTGCATTCTTGCTTAAGTACATTAATAACTGGGTGGTTATATATTCTACCACAAGGTATGTTTCCGTAAATCCAATTTCTTTAGTAGAAGCATATGATTCTTGCACATAGATTCCATAGTCTTGTGTGCATACCACACCTTCAATTAATTCTTTAAACAATTTTCCAATTGCCAAGCCTTCAAGGATGGAGTAAAATTCCATTAAAGTCACACGCCAAGCATTGACCAAACGTCTGGCCCCACTAATAGATCCACAAATACACAAGTTTTCATGGGATGTTGCAACCTCATGATTTATAAAAGTTGCAGAACTCAAAAAGAACCTTGATCAGAAACAAACTAAATAAAATTCTAAAACTTTGTCATTAGCTAGAAAATAATTTCTTTTGATATAGTTACCTCAGTAAAAAGAGCAAAGACTGCTGGAATATTTCCTACAACCATAGAACTAATAATTATAGAAAAAAGGGTACTATTTATAGCTGATCTTTTTATTTGTTTAGTAACTGAACCACTTATTATCTGTTTTAACTATTTTGTTTAGTGATTATAATCCAAGTTACTGATTATAAAAGCACGATGGTGGATATCTACTGGTAATGGTAAATCTTATTTTTCGCATTTCGCTTTATTGCAGACCAAAGGTTAGCTTCGGTAAATCTTAAACCATATATTTGATCAATTACTATGTCATGTAAGCTTTAATTACATTGTTGCCTTTTGATGTAGTTTAGTTATGGAGTTTGTCATTAAAGGTTAGATTGGCAAACTATTTTTCTCATTTATTTTTAAGTTTAAGGTTTAACTATTGTTGATCTCATTTATCTTTTTAATTGATCACAGCAATTGGATCCAATGGCTCGGATTCGTCTTTGGTTGTTGGTTCTGATGCATTTTCTGCTCCTGCCACCATTGTTGGGGCTCAAACTAAAGATATCAAAGTTGTTCGGCAGGAATGGACTGCGATTCGTATCCAAATCACTTATTATGTAATTGCTACTGTTTTGAGCATGACATGATTTGAGTTTGATATAGGTGACTTGCATTGAGAGCTTTGAAAGGAGTGTTACGGTTGCAAGCTTTAGTATTAGTTGGCAGGTCAGGAAGCAAGTGTTGTGACGCTGCAGTGCATGTATACATTGGTACGGGGTCAAGCCAGGGTCAGGGCTCGAAATGGATTACATGCCCATTGAAGGTCCAACATGCTCAATGAACTCCGCACGCAGCCGAGATCATAAAGGAGGCTTGAGGTACAGACAATTGAAGAGGAAACTTATTTTATGTTGAAATGTGCTGTGAGACGTTATACTCTTGATAGTTGAAAATTTTAAAACTGTGATCCGTGAAACTGATAACAACTTGACAAATGTTGTTTTAAATTGTAGTGGTAGCAAACCAATGTTGTTTAAATTGAAGTTGTAGCAAACCAAAATATAGAAATATAATGTTTATATATTTTTGTATAATTTTGTTGTACAACCCGTCCAATGGACGGGTATAAAACTAGTTTAACTTGTCTTAAACATGTTCATGTCAACTAAATCGCTACAAAAAGGTACATTTTGACTCATATCCTTTTTGACCAATAACCCATTACCCATTCCCAAATGCCCATTTTGTTGCTTCTAATTGTTGTAAATACTTATGTATAAATTTGTAGCGTTGTGTTTAATCTTTCTTCGGTTAATCTTAGGGCATTGGTCAAATAAACCCTATGGACTTTGGTTGAATCGCTATTGAAGTCCTTGAACTCTATGTTTGCTTGATTCAATCCTTTAACTTTCAAAACTTGACAACAAAGTCCTTGAAATTCTTTTTAACATCATAACGAAATGACCTTTCGGTTATGCTTCATAAGTCTAGGATTTGATCACTAAACATTAAAAAAAAAACTTTAGCAAAAGTCCATATGAATTTTCTGAAAAATTGGTTAAATATTTCATAGGTGGCAAGTACATGTGAAGACATTAAGAGAAAAGAACCCACATTTGATTTTGCATCAACAAAGCTAGACAGATCAATAGGGACTTCTCCTGCTACATGAAAGTAGAAAGATTCATATTGTTACGTTCAGTGGTTGGGAAACACTCAATTCCGAAGAGAAAAGACTCGAAGGTTTATTAGAAAACCGCGTGAAAAATTAACCAACCGAAAATATCTACTACAAATAGCTAAAAGTACAAGGTTTGACTTTTATTTATTAAGATGTTTTGACTTAGTGAAGATCAAGTTACAATTCATGGGTTATGGGTATGAAGTTACTATCTATTTATGATTTATCCTCTTCATTATGTAATTGTAAAAGATACTTAAAGATGAGAAACTTGGATTATAATATTACAATGTTTTATTGCTCTATTTATATGAATTTTGTAACATGAAAATTATACCCGAATATTATGTGGTAATACTCTTTCGGATGCTATTAAGTAAAAGTATCTTTTCCCTATCCGGTTTGTAACTCTTTTTAGGGGTTTTTATATTTTAAAGTAGTGAAAAATAAACGACTTACCAATAACTTGCTTCAAATCAAGTTGAACTTTAAAAATTATTGTAGGACTTGAAAATATTTTATTAAAAATAGCAAATACATAATAAAATACAAAATCAATATTCTCTTAAGAGACAATTGTCTTCCAGAATGACCAACTTACGATAGATAGGTTCTCTCGGAAGACATTCAACTTAATCCTAATCTTTTGATCATGAAAACACTATCATTCAACTTATACCATTGTTTCCTCTTTCACTCATCCCCTCCGACTACACCCATTATTCTTTTTATTGTGTCACTCTTTGAAAAATTTCGATCAATTGATACCACCAGATTGTATGACAACTATAAAAACGAGTATCAAATAAGTAAATAAAACCAACAATGACAACTATATACATATATTTTTGTAACATTATTAATATTCATGCCCATCTCTACTCCTATGCATGCCTACAAGTTTTTATATAGATACGCAAGTCAACCATATTCTTAGTTTCAACTCAGAAATCATTAGTTGAAAAAAGAAATTACCTTTTTTTGGGGTATAGAGTGAAACGTGCATCGATTAGATATGCCCATATATGAGAGCCACAAAGCACCAAGGAGGGGTGGCATCATTCACATCCACAATCCACTCACTAGGTTGAAAGTTAAAACGGGCTGAGTTGACATGATTATTTTTTTTAAATAAAATTGCAAATAATTTATTGCTCAATATGATTTCATTAATAATATTACAGAATAATACTATAATTTACATGATTAAATTCTTAAACTTATACAGCTTAATTAAATTTCTATTGAAGTTTAAGGACTTCAACATTGTCGTAAAGGTATGGACACTTATTATTAAGATTTAAAGTTAAGAAAGTTATATCATGCAAAATTAAGTCAAAAGGTAATTGTGTGCAAAATTAACAAAAGTCTAAAGAATTTTATTTTTGTTTACAAACCAAATCTTCAGGTCCTATATGTTAAATCAGGAACCTACGTTACACCGGCTCGGTTACGAGCTTATCAATCAGGAAGATAGACACCAACAAGTTTTGCATGTACAACCAGGTGGTAGATAACCACTATTGATCGTCTTCTCGATTAATGTTTTAGACCAATTGAACCGATGAACTGTCAAAGTTGCCTATTCAATAGTCATTGCTATTTATAAAGCATTTAGTTTTTTCAACAATTCCCATTTGTTTTTTCATACATTAATTTAGGAGGTTGTTGAGGTAGGGTGGGTTTTCCCTTAAGGGTTCCCATCCTGGGGGTAGGTCACAAGTTCGATTCATGCACACCACAAAAAAATTCCCCGTGATGGTTTGAGCTTAGGCAAGGAGGACACCAGTGTGTGGGTAGGGATTCGAACTTGAGATCGCTAGGTTAGGGTTGTACAAGGATTTCCACTGAACTAAGCCTTTCAAAAAAAATTAGGAGGTTGTAAGTATCAACACAAATTCTTATGATTTTTTTATGGAAATATCAATGTTAATAATCCAAACTTTAACAAATTGGTCGCTAATAATCCGTAATGGCAATGTGACCGATTAAACTCCTAGCTTTCACTTTCATTGCCAAGGCAATCACACTCTAACGAAAAATTAGTTGGGCTTTCCCTAATGAACAATTTACTTATTTACTTATGTGTATCTCAATTATAATGTTAGAAAATTGTTTTGATACTCACATAAAATGAAAATTGGGAGCAAATAAAGTACTTTGTCTTTGGTATGAGTTTGTCGTTGGTTACATTGCATGTATAGATTTTTATTATTATTATTATTATTATTATTATTATTATTATTATTATTATTATTATTATTATTATTATTATTATTATTATTATTATTCGCTAATGAGTTATATAATTTAGGTTCATAAAAACAGATTTGGCTTTTTTCCTAAGGGTCATGTTATTTACACCTTAGGGTTTTTTTAAGGTTTCACAGGTCTCTATGGCTCGCAGAGGCCTCTGCGAGTCGCAGAGGTGTCAGAGCCTCAAAAACCTAACCATTCTGCGGTTCGCAGAGCCCTCTACGGGCCGCAGAGGTGGGTGCCCACAGAACATTCAATGTCCAGGCTGCAAAATAGCTTTTGTCAGTGAGCTCTGTGGCCCGCAGAGGTCTCTGCGAGCCGCAGAGGTCATATAGGGTTAGAAAGTACGAGGTATCCGAGTATCAGACTGACAATTCTGATCAAATAATCCCTCTGCGGCCCGTAGAGACCTCTGCAAGCCGCAAAGTTTTCTATAAGCACTTTAAACCATCAACTATGCACGATTTTCAGTCCAAACATCAAAATTTCAAATTTTTTTCTCCGACGGTTCCGAAATTTCTCTGGCGAAAATACCATCCGACCAACCAGTTCATAACACAATGTCTTCGGGTGAATGGTTTGACGTATGTTGCGTCCCGGAAAGCGATAGTGAGCGTGGTGAGCCAGAGGTTATATCTGGGAAAGCAGCGTTGCCAGATTTAAATGAACAGCCACAACTGCCCGATTTAAACGAGGAGTATGTAGAAGAACCAGAGTCATGTTACGTGCCTCCAAGCGCTCCACGATACGCACACGAGGCGGGTGACTGTAGCGTGGAACCGAACCCGGATATTTCGTTTGAAACAACTCAGGTTTGTTTATTTATAATTTATACATGTATATATGTTGCCCCGTATGTATATGTGTATGCATGTATGTATGTATGTTTGTATGCGTGTATGCATGTATGTATGGTTGTATGTATATATGTAGGTATGTATGCATGTATGTTTGTTTGTGGGTATGCGTAATTTATATTGTTAATATATAAAAATTTGACTAGACTCGTATATAAACTTTCAGGTATTTGCAAATCTTAAAGAGGTGACAGATTGGGTTTCCCTCAGAACAAGAGCACTTGGTTACGTCACTGTATATAAACGTACTGAAAACAAGGGAAAGGGGGAGAATAAGAGACCAGATTCGGCTACTATAGTTTGTACCTTACATGGCAAACCTCGTAGTGTAGCCACACTTCGGAAGACGGTTAGTAAAAAGTGTGAAATGCTTGATTATATTTGTTTGTCCTCGCTGCAGCCGCCGCCTGTTGACACCACGCAGCAGCAGTCGCCTCCCCCGTAGTGTTATTTTGATTTGATGTATTTTGGCTAGTGCACTTGTTTACATTATATTATCATATTTTGGGTACATTATGTTTTGAAATGTTTGATTATATTTGTCTGTCTATTTATATAAATGTTTGTTATACACATACACGCTTATCGAGACAACACCGGAAACAAAAAACCGCTTACACGCTTATCGAGACGATAATATACGCTTACACGCTTATCGAGACGACAACGAAAACAAAACAAAAAACCACTTACATGCTTAACGAGACGATTATATACGCTTAACCGCTTACACCTAAAAAAACTAAAAACTAAAAGTGCCATCTTGTTAGCGTTATTTTATTAAAAATTTTGTTGGCCGTTCTAAAAAAAAAAATACCATCCAAAACGAATGTAAAAGTAGTAAAAGTATTAAAGTGATATTCTACGGCTTGCAGAGGCCTCTACGAGCCGCAGAAGCATAAGTCAATGATTGGCAATGATTGACAATGATAGACACAGACCTCTACGGCTCGCAGAGGTCTCTGCAAGCCACAGAAGCTGATGCAAATAAATTGTAAGGAGGTGTAAATAAGTCCTGCCTTTCCTAATCCTTTTGACATATTTCACATGTTAGAGAAAAGCATAACTCAATTTTGATCATTCATTAGTAAATAAGTTTGAATCAAAGCCTCTAGTTACGGGTGTCAGCATCTTCTATACAATATAACCTAATTTAGAATAGTTTGTATATCCAAAAGATTTTAAAGTCTATATTTTAAAGATCTATCTTATGTTGGTTTGATTAATACATACAATGTATGTATCCTAAATGGCTATTTATCATATATAAATGCAAATGCAAATGCAACACAACATTATTTTGGCCTTTTTTTCACATATTAGTTTTAGGTGGTTGGATGATTTTATAGTGTTGATGAGACTTTTGTCTGGACGATGCATATAGCATTCATTATAGCATTGTACTATTTTGTTCACTCCAGTTTAAATCTGCCCACAAAGAACAGTGACGGATTCAGGATTTTTTTCAATGGGTTCGCTGTTTTAGATGGTCCAATCTTATTAGATCGGACATAAAAATTCAGGTCGATTCGACGGTTCGGGTCGGTTCGACTGGTCAGGTCGGGTATCAGCATATGTAAAAATATGATATAATAATAAAAAACTACTTCATTAGAACTTAAAAAACACATATATTTGCAAATTTAAAAAAAAAATACATTTAGTTGTTCCCTACGATGGTCTTTGCAAATTGGTTTTCTTTCACTAGAATCCCATGGAAGATCATTCAAATCTATTTTCAAGGCTTTACTCATTGAAGATAGTGATTCAAGGTTTGATAGCTCTATTTGAAAAGTGTCAGTTCTCTTCATACCTATATAGGGCTGCAAACGAACCGAACGAACACGAACAAGGTCTTGTTCATGTTCGTTTGTTAAGGAAATCATGTGTTCACGAACAGTTCATGAACACTTGTCGAACGAGATTTTTTGTTCGTGTTCGTTTGTGTTCGTTTGTTAATTTTATTCATGAACGCATACGAACACAAACAAACATTAATGAACACAAGCAAGTGTTCATTTATAAACCCTATTAAACTATCGAACATAAACGAACACGTTACCGAACGTTCACGAACATAAACGAACGAACGCGGCCTCTGTTCATGTTCGTTCGTTTAACTAAACGAACACAAACGAACTTCCCGCCAAACGGTTCATGAACTATTCGCTGAAAGTTCAGTTCGTTTGCAACCCTATACCTATATATCACACTAGCTGATTACCCCGGGAGGGTCCCGGGATTGAAAAATCTAATTTTACGTCATAACCTATTGCAAATGGCTCAAGTTAACTAACCACAAAATCTCTCAATCATTTCATGTTCATAATATTCTAATCAGTAATAACTCATATTCCCTAATCTAAAACATAATCAGTAATCATGTAAAGAATCACTTATGTAAGCTGCAATTATTCAAAAACTTATCACATCTCTTTAATTTCTCACATTCTAATGGCTCTTATAATTCCTAACCTAATCAACTAAACAAACACTTAAGTTGGAAGTTGTAACCATTGCATTTCATTATGCCACGTGGCATAATCAAGAGATGGTTGAGGCCACCATTGAACGTCACGACAGCAACTATCAATTCTTCCTGGGAGCGTCCCGGGGTTGAAAAATATAACCATTCTAATAATACTAATACTAATAGTAATAATTATTACTCTTGTAATTAAATAAATAAAAAAATAACCTTGCTATAAGGTGACACCATGTGTTGCAGTGTTGCGCGATTCTTTCTCCTAGCTTCTCTTGATGAAATATACCTAGTAAAATTCCAATGATAACATGGCGATTGGGCTGATTTTCAACATCGTAGTTAAGAACCTAGTTTAAAAGAAAAAATATGATTAATGAATAACATGAACACTTTGTGTGTTTTTTTCTTGTATGAACGAAACCCCACAAAAAAAATAGTCGATTTTTTCTCCGTTTTTTATATAGCACTATGGTACTCGTTGGAAAGATAATAAAACGCTCGTTAATTTGGTGTAATTTTTTTCTTTAAAAAATCTCGTATATAAAAGATATAAACGTTTAAAAATTATGGGAGAAACATGAGAGAAAAAAATTTAAATTAATTTTAAATTCTTTTTTCCTAAAATAACTCAATTTAATTAAAAAAAAGAAATAATTCAAAAACACTAAAATATTTCAATTATGATGCCACGTGGCAGTTTCATGGAGAGGTTGAAAGCACCATTGCACGCCACGTCAGCAATGTTCAATTCTTTTATATATATTAATAGATAATAAACCCATTTTTACCAATTACCAATTATATAATTTAAAAACAACAACCAAATCAGAAAAAAACACTACTTAATAATAAAAAAACTACTTAATAATAAGCTAATTCGAAAAAAAATAAACCCATTTTTAGTGTTAACATAACTAAACCAAACTTTGAATTACACTATTTGTCCTAGCACATAAACAAACAAAACTAGTGGGATTTGAAACGGCGCGTTGCGCCTAAGTTAAACTGGTATATAATTATCTACATGTGACGCATTTTAGTGAGAGAATGGCCAAAATTCTTTTATTTCAATGCCATTTCTTTTAGTTGTTTCATCTACATGAGGTTAATATAAAATATGAATTAAGTTTTAACATCTTTGTAGGAATATTGTGACTTGATTTATCGTTGGAATTGCGACACATTATTCACAAGTTTGGTTTAAAAATTGTTAGATATTCTCAAACTATTATTACTACGTGCATTTGTGATGTAATTGTAATTAGTAACGGTAGAAGAATGTAAAACACGACAGTTTTTTCTTGCTTGTAGATAACTACTAAAAAGGTTCATATATATATGGATGTTATAAAGTTTCCCAACAAATAAAAGATCTCAATAAATTGCCATAACATTCAGATCAGTGAACGTAAAAAAATTGACAAATCAATAGAACAAAAAGAAAAGATTCAAGACGTTTCTAGCACCTGGATTCAGGTTTCATCAAATTAAGAATCACAGCTCATAATAATCAAAGCGGCACATATAATTTAAAAGAAAGAACCCAAGCAAGTCGTCTACACGCCTGAAGAACATAACCATTTGTATACTTAAACACATGTAGAAGCGCTGGGGTTTTTTCATCTTTATCTTTTGCTGCACAATGCTCAAATAACCAAAATCAAGAATAAGAATTCATTAGATTGGATTCATGGGAATTTGTTTGCTAATCTACTTTGACTCAATAAATCAAAGATGTAACATTTTTCTATATTCATACGATGGAAGAAGCAATGGTGACCGCAAGGTGGAAAAAGTGGTTGGATGTTGACTCCTTGCGAGTTCAATTGCGAAAACGGGTTGTGACCGTGGTCTTCGAAGAAACACCCCTATCCTTCAGGTAAAATATATACATTATCCCATATGTTGTCTTCCTTTTTTTATAGGAATATAAAAAATGTTGTTAAGGAGACTTGAACATGAGCCCCCGCATTAACAACCCAACACCTAGGCCAACTGTGCCAAGAAGCTTTTTGTTTCAACAGACAAACCATTAAGCCTAAATACGTTAAAAACCATAAAGCTGCACTATTCATCAGCACTCTAAAATTAATATATAGGATAATTTTAACCAAACTTGCAAAAACCTTCACGCAAAGACAGATGTAAAAATTTACATCGTGTAAATTGAATATAAATTGGTTTCTTCTTTTCACCAAACTGATGACCTAGATTAAAAAGTTTTTAACAGTTAAGCAAAATTAACATCAGGGCAACACTAATCTCAAGTTCTCAAGTCTCAACAACACCAAAATCAAACTAAATGGAAAAAAGTCATTTTAAAGTAACATAATCAATAGCAAACTTTCTTAATATGCATAATGTAATGTATAGTTCTTACTTATTATATACTGAAATATTGAGATGCTCTTAATTAGAGTGGATCCAAATGGAGTCAACTGGATTGGGACAAATGGGTGCGTTTTGACTTCCAAGATACTGTTCTTTTGTGATAGGCGATAAATCTTTGTTCTTATTTTTTGAACGGCTAATTGGAATCACTCACGGACTACTGGAATATCATTGTGCCACCAGTGTTACCACGCGATCATATTCCACCACCAAGTCACCAATTCAGGAGGAAACTCATAATTATGAGAAAACCCCCTTGTGAGATTCGAACCAAGGACCTTATAGTCTCTAAGTCTTATCCCACCACCAAAATACCGCTCGGCTATAATGCCTTTGGCAATAAATCTTTGTTCTAGGTGTTCTTCTGGTCATCTCTTTACACTAATCTTCTTGTTAGTGTAAGTTGCTTGTATTTTGGTGATGAATATAAAGTAGTTTGCCTTTTTTTTAAAAATTAGAATGGATCTAACGAGGAAGCGATTGATTATTTTAGCACTTGAGGGGAAGGAGAGGATGGAGGTTGGGTAGGGGTAGTGACTAAAGGAAGGCACATGTTTGTTTAGGTTTTAAAACCCTAAGCTAGTCCATTAAAAAAATAATACAAAATGCGTTGCCGTGAGTTTCGAACTCGGGACCTCTCATTTGTAAGGTGGAAACCATAACAATTGAGTCACTCACGAGATTTGTCAATGGGTTCATTTCAATTTTTCTTGTGGGTTCATGAACCATTTTTCATATATATTTCTACTAAAATTAGAAAACTGAGTGGGTTCGCCTGAACCCGTTCCTCTCTTACTAAATCCACCCTTGACAAAGAAAGGTAATGCATAATTTTACCTTTTGTGGGTGCTAGTATCCTTTCTCTTATGAATATGAGGGGTGGAATCTTGCATATATTACTACATTGAAATATTTATATGGATCTTGTAATTTGTGCTTATTAGAGCATTCTCAATAAATTTCTCATTACAGTTTTCTTCCCTCCACTTAAAGTCTACTTTCAACATATATTAAAAAATAAATACAGTTTTTCTGTTTTCATTAAAAGATTTTCAAAGAACCCAAAATTTTCCAAAAAACAGTAGATTTCCATTATCTTCATTCACAACCACTTTCAACCTTAAAAAAGGGCACTACTGTTTTGAATAATTTACTTAAAATATAATATCACTTAAATTATAACAAGTTAAATGTGTGCATCTATAGTCGGACAAAATGTATTTTTAATAAAAAAAACATTTTAAAGTGACTATAAAAAATCACATTTAATTACAATATATTCGTACCACAATTAAAATCACATGTACTTGCAATATATTCATACCACAATTACTCTTTTTCCACCATATGGAAAGTTACTTTAAATTTAAAGTATCATGTGAAAACTAATATTTAAAGTAGGTATCTGAAAACTAATAAAATTGAATATAAAGGCTATTCTGTAAAAATTAGAAAAAAATATTGTTATATAGAGTTTTCACTTATTTTCTCAACTTAAAAGAATTTTTAAATTATCTCATCCCAATCTAGATATGTCTAAAGAAAGTATAATGTACAATGACCTTAACATAAAACGAATAAGAAGGATTTTAGGCTTTTGATCTAAATGAATCAATTGATGAGATTAAAAGGAAAAAAATATACGTTGAGTTTCTAAAAGAGAAATAGAAGAGCAAAATAAGTATAACCCAAAATTGTTGAGTTCCACCCTTATTTTTTAAACGTCTATAACTTTTTTATACAATATTATTTTTTTTAAAAAAAATACACCATAAAAACAAGCCTTTTATTCTCTTTCATTTGCATACCCTATTGCTATACTTTTTTTTTGCTGGGTTGATAACTTGCGTTTTATCATGATACAACTTGCGTTTTTTGTCAGATATAACTAGCATCTCTTTATCAGGTATAACTTACGTTTTATCAGGTATAACTTGCGTTTAATCATGTATAACTTGCGTTTTATCATGTATAACTAGCATTTTTTTTTTGTCAGGTATAACTTGCATCTTTTTATCAGGTATTACTTGCGTTTTATCATGTATAACTTGCATTTTATCATGTATAACTTGCGTTTTATCAGGTATAACATGCGTTTATCGAACCTGGGTCTTTGAGTTGTTAAATGAAGACATAAACCAGCTAATCTAAGTGACTAGTTGGTTGAATATCTGATCGGGAAAATGATAAACTAATTCGATTAATACCTAACCCAGACCTATCCTAATAATCACACAAATGATCCACCATAACAATGGTCAATCCAAGATTTGTCTTAGCGATTTTAAAACCTAAACCTAATCGACTAATCTGGAGGAAATAATTGGATTATAACATACCAGTAGTGAGGAAAAAGTGAAGAACAGAGCACGAGCAAACAGGTTCGGTTCCGGATATCCAAACGCGATGTATAGAAGGATTCGTTTGTGGGTTTCAATGGAACAAGGAGCAGGATGGTATGAGGGACCCTCAGCAAAACGCAAGCTATCAACCCAGCAATTTTTTTTAACTATGGCAGTAGGTTGTTTTTATGGTGTATTTTTTTTTAAATAATGTCGTATGAAAAAGTTATTGGCGTTATAAAAATAGGGGTGAAACTTACAAAAGTCAACAATTATGATGATGGACGATAATACTTTTTTGGATAGAGACATGTGTTAGGCTCTTATTCCTTCTTACCGTCCTCATGTATTGTCTTAATCGGGCCTGCTTCAGCCGGGAGTCGAACCCTTAATCACATCCAGATAGGAACCCTCCTAAGAAGTAAACTTTCTCACCTCACCCCAAATTAGCTGGGGGGTCGTTGATCCTATATGTCTAAATTTAACTCATACCATATATATTTCTAGTCTAAATTTATTTGGATTAGTTTGCATTTGGAGTCAACCCACCATCTTTTTCTTTCTTTTTTTTTTTTCTTTTTTTTTTTTTTTTAAGCACTACGTACTACACACGTCCCTATCCTAGAGGTGATTAGCTCCTCATAATCTTAATCATAAGCAATATTAATGCGCATCACATTATTACATGTTTGATTTTAAAATAACTTTTAGTAGTGTTCGGAAGCATGTAAACTCCACCTTTAAAGTTGGTATTAAAGGTTTTGAAAACCATACTAGATTATATGATTGGTTAATTCGGGAACAATCACTGTCATTGGTTACGCATAATGATAATGTGGGTGGTTCAAGAATAAAAAACTGACTAACATGCTTAAAAGGTTAAAAACTTAAAGTGTTCATAAAACAATACTGGTCGTCAGCAAAATAGGATCAGACCAGTGACACGTCTTGTCAACACTTTATCGTTTGACTCCACCAGCTGAACACAACCATCACGTGGTAGAGTCGCACCTTATTACCCGCAGGTCTCAAGTATCGATGTTATATTTGTTAGGATATGTTTTTCGTATTTGTGTACTTACTGTATAATGCATTCGAGTTGGACAAGTTAGTCATTTTATATTCATCTAATCTATATCTATACGACTATATAATGCATTCTAGTTGGGCAAAATAGTCATTTGTCTCAAACTCTCAATCCAAAATATGAACCATTAGCTAACTTGCCTATTGTATTACGTAGTGTATATTGTCCTAACCATGGATATGTTCTCTTAACTATATATATTTACCACTTCAATAATTGGTAATATTTATAGCTTAAGATTCTTGTATCTCATTTGTTGAGTAATTCAACAATCTCTAATTTGCAAATTTATAAACATATGAGAAGATCGACCATAGCAAAGAACAAAGATCCATATAAAAACAGCATACGAGCATTAACGACCATATGAATACTAAATATAAATAATAAATAAAATACAGAATGGAAAAATATTAAATGTTGATCAACAGATATAACCAGTTACAGTTAGCAATGTGTCGTTTCAAAAAAAAAAAAAAACAGAAATAGCCAGGCTATGACGAAAGTGAGTTTGAACAGATATGGCAAGCCCGTTATATATATATATATATATATATATATATATATATATATATATATATATATATATATATATATATATATATATATATATAGGGGAAGTATCCATAGAAAACCCTTTAAATTGAGTAAACTCTAGTAAACCCAATACTAGGCTCACATTGCTCCACATCATCCCCTAACCATCTTCTTAATATTTTATGATCAAGGTTATAAAGGTAATTTTATATAAGATATTATTTTGGGTTGATTTGATGGAGAGAGAGTTGTAATTATACTACTAATATATTATAACCACTATCATCTTCTCTCTCTTAATCACAATTCAAAACCCATTATCAGTAATACATTATCTTCATTATCTCATTAAGCTTCCATTTAGTATATCTCACCCATTAAGTAATCGACCCTCATTAATGAGATGGAAACCAATATATCAACCCCACGTTCACATTTAACATCTTCTGGTCATGAAAGTTCACATTCCCAAGATGGATCTCCTATAAATGTGTTTGCTAATAACTTTGTCGCAGCCGTGGATGATCAACATACGTCCGATGGGTCAGATGGTAAGTTTTAGTATGATGCATGTTTGTAGTTGATGATGAACATATTTTTTTTTTTTTAGTTTTTATGATCCATGTTGCTGTTGATGATGAACATATGGTGGGTTTTTTAGTTTTTTATGATCTATGTTGTTGTTGATGATGAATTTATGTTTTTCGTTTTGGTTGGAAAATTATAGATGATAATTATGGATTTGAGGGATTCCCCCCTGTAACAATAACAAGGAGCTCTGATGGTGGATGTGGAGGTATAGTGTTATCATTTATTTTTATTTCTTTGATGGTTGTAAATGTTTGTTCAAAAAGTATTGTGAAGTTTCTTTTTTTTTTTTTTTTCATAGAGGCAAGTGATGGTTCATCATCAAAGTCATCTTTTATTGGACAACTATCGCCTGAGGCTGGTGATCATGGTATGTATTCTGTGGAGTTTTTTTATGTATTTTTAACATATGTATTTTATGCCCTTTGCTGGAAGATGAAATGTTCTATTATGTGGAGTTTTTTGTGTTTTTTTAACGTATGCATGTTAAGTTTTTTCTGGAATAAGTACTATTTATTCTCTGGTTTTTTATGGATTTTTAACATACGCATTGTTATGCTTTTCCGTATTTTTACATGCGGGTTGATGTGACGAAATTCATCCGTATTTTTTGACTTTATATAACACATGCACATCGTGATTTTGATTGTTGTTTTCATTTTTGGTGCAGACAATGACTCAAACTCTCCTCCGTATTATGTGTTTGCAACCCCAAATGGGACCCAATTTTGGATCCCCAATGTTGGACAAACGTTGGTTCCTGTTATTGGCCAGGAGTTTAACTCTCTCGAATCGGCTTTGGCTATGTACGCAAAGTACGCTGATGAAGCAGGTTTTTGTGTTAAGAAGGGTCAAGTCAAGGTGTGGCTTGGTATCCCTACACATAGGTATCTCCGTTGTTCAAGATATGGAAATCCCCAGTCTAAAAAAACATTTGACACATTAGATGAGACGTCTATTAAGCCCCGGAAGAGTTCATTCACGTGTTGCAATTGTAAAGCTCACGTGTTACTTACCATCAGCGGTGATGGGTCTACCTATAAAGTAAAAAGTTTCAACGACATACATAACCATGAGTTTTTTGAGAAACATAATCGTGACCTAACAAAGGTTTCCAGGAAACTTTCGTACTCAACAAAGCAATTTATCCATAGTATGAGCCTAAATCGGATAGGACCAGTGAGAGCACATAGGTGTCTTGTTGCAATGAAAGGTGGGCACCACAATGTTAATGGTACCGTGGTTGACTTCAAAAATTTTAGCAAACAGCTCCGAATTTTCATTGGTGACCGGGACTCACAACTATTCCTCGACCGCCTGCGTGATCGTTTTGACATGTTGCCGGAGTTCTTTTTTGACTTTGTTGTTTCAGATGGTAAACTAAAATCTGTTTTCTGGGCGGATGAGATATCCAAGCTGAATTACAAGGCATTTGGTGATGTCCTTGCGTTTGATGCGACATACCATACAAACAAGTAAGTTATTGTACCACTTTTGTTTAATTACATACATATGTAAGAGGATGGCATGTATCAGGATAACATAGGTTAATGTACTATTGGTTTTTTTCTCTTGCCACAGGTACAACATGATTTTTATACCGTTCACTGGTATAGACCACCATGGGCAGTGTGTTACATTCGGAGCTGGATTGATCACCAATGAGACGATTGAATCTTATGTGTGGTTGCTAGGATCCTTCCTAAAAGCACATGGGTCACAACCTTTGTTAGTGTTAAGCGACCAGGACCCAGCCATGTTACAAGCTGTTCCACAGGTGTTCACTGAATCACGTCACAGGCTTTGTATGTGGCATATAATGAAAAAGCTGCCATCAAAGGTTATTCAGTTTCTGCTACCTTACACTTTTTTGCTGGTAAAAAGTTGTTTATTAGCTATTTTATTATGTTATTTGTGTGTTTTTATACGCAGATATCTGGTGATCTTCTGACAAACACAGATGTCAGGGCATGCATTCATCGCTTAGTGTGGAGTGTTTACATCAAACCATCAACGTTTGAGACCCGCTGGCAGGAGATGATAGACGGTTTTGGACTAGCTGATAACCAGTGGCTTAATGACATGTTTGCAATGAAGGAGTTATGGGTCCCAGCATATTTTAGGGAGATCCCAATGAGTTGCCTAATGAAGACAACGTCTCGTAGCGAAAGTTCGAATTCATCATTCAAGATCAACTCCACTGGCGCTAACACACTTGTACAATTCATGTTGTGTTTTGAAGCGAGACTTGACAGTCAACGGTACCGACAGCGTGTTGCGGAGTACAAAACCTCATCTACTATTTTTGTGCCGGCGACTGATCTACCAATCGAAAAGCATGCATTTGGGTTGTACACACATGCCGTGTTTCAAGATGTGAAAAAGGAAATAACCAAAGGCAAGTTTTCATGCTACATATCTAACACTGAAGTAGAAGGCGACACATTTGTTTTTCATGTCACGCAATATGATCGTCGTCGGGATGTTAGCGATGTTTACCAGGTATATTCGCCAGAGCTCTCCTTTGTATGTAAGTTTTTTGCTAACACGTGCATGCCCCACCTGATCCGTGTTAACATGTGTAAAGTAACATGAAAAACAACATAGTATTTGTTAACAACAATAATTTCATAGCTTTGTTAACATACGCTAACTTTTACTGTCACACAGGTTAAATATGATCCAGCGGACCATACAGCGGAGTGTTCGTGCAGGGCCTTTATACGCATTGGGTACTTATGTCGTCACGTCTTCTGTGTTTACATGGTCAATAAGGTAGATCGGATCCCACCAAAGTATATTGCTGAAAGGTGGTTGCGTGATGTTTTACCCAAAAAGGTGTTTTCAATATCCAGCCGCTATGGTGTTGATACTCACCCTGGATCCATACTTAGGAATGAAATCTTAGAGTTAGTGACTGAATGTGTTGATGTGGCGCGTACTGATGAAGATGCCCTTACAAACATAGTTGATCAATTGAAAGCAATGAAGATAAATTTGTTATCGGGGGGGTCTACGATTGTTCAGCCGAGTAACAATGTCGAGGTGGAAGATATAATTGGTCAATCACTTGACTGTGAGGTTGTGGTAGCCAACCCGGACGTGGCACGCAACAAGGGATGTGGGAAAAACCGTAGGATAAGTGGGCCCGGCGAGAATGCAACTACAAAACGACCAAAGATCCCAAAAGCACCGCGTTTATGCAACAGGTGTAAGCTGTATGTCACTGACCACGATTCCAGGAACTGTGAGAAGGTTTCAGCGATGAAGAAGGCAAAGGAAAGCGCCGAAAGAGCCGCGCGACACGCGTAGGCGGGGCGCGGGAAGGTTTTAGCTACTCTCCTTTTTTTGGCCATGTTATGCCCTGGTAACAGTAATAGGTAGTAACTTAAAAACATTGTTATGTGTGTAACATGGTTATATTTTGGTTGTTAGGTAGTATGGTTTGTGATAAAATATCAGTTTCATGTATGGTTTGGTAAAACTGCGAAACGCCCTTGTTTTTTGTATTGATATGGTATAATGCAATTAAATGTGCCAATTTTGGTAAAGCGTTTTTGTGGGTGTGTCATAGTCTTCTTCATATGTTAGTCACATGCGGATAAGTGGTTGGTCGTTGGCATTTTTAATATCTATGATGCTGGGAGCAGGAAAAAAAACAACCAGCATAACATGTGTTAATCTTATCATAACATGTGTTAGGTAAACTGATTTTGCCGATTTTCCAACCATTTTTCTCCAGCGGGTTTCTATGTTTTTGTTTTTCAACACCGTTGTACGCTACAGGATCATACGTTATTATGTTTTTAACAAACATACCTATATACTGTTATGGAGATCTATGTTACTTTAATATGTTACCGATATGCATATAATAGCTAAGCGGCATTTTAAATTTTTTTGTCGGTATTTTAATAGTTTGTACACTGGAAAAAAAAACAACACAACATGTGTTAATATGTACCATTTTGATAGATTTTTATGAGGTTTTTACGTTAGCGACATGCATATAATAGTTGGTCGGCATTTTATTTATCCGTTGTCGACGTTTGTGCACATACATAACATGTGTTACGACAAATATACATGAGCCCTTTTTTTTCTAAGAACACCGCCTGTGTGGAAACTGTATGAATCACAAGCATATGTTAACAACACATAAACATACGTTACCCCAAAACATACATATGTTAAGCCACTGGTTATTTTACAAGACGACACACGTCAGCCTACCCATAAGGTTTTTATTACCTTACTACTAGAGATGTTACCAAAAAAAACCTAGACCCCCTAGGTAAAATGTTTTAGGTTTACTAACATAAGTTTCTTACTACAACCTTACGCCTTACAAGGCCAAAATAAGTACACGCCCACACCGCGCAAACAGTGCGCTTCACAAGCGCAAAACCTTCGACTTCAATGTGTTAGCGGCTGAACACAGAATATGCGCCGCAAACTTGGTGCGCAACTTCTTCACTTCAGCTTCTTTCTTTCGCCAGTGTTGAGCGAACTTACAATCAAATGGAACATGCACCCCGAAGTACTTCTCCATGTGCCGCATTAAGTAAACACCGCAGTCTGTCCCATTCCCCGATGTAGCCCAGGCAATGTCCAATTTCTGTATCAACGCATTAGCTACCGATCCTGCCTTTGGGTGGTTGATCTCCTCAAGGAATTTCACAAACATATGCCTCTGGATGATGATGGAAAAAATATATCAAATATGGGTTAATAAGCAGTGCATGACAACATAAATTTTTCAAGCGAATAAAACTAGCATAAGGGCGCTTACATATTTGTGCGGCACGTCCAATGCGTGAAAGTCGCCGTCATCCCGAAACCCGCGTCTCCCCCTCTTCTTGTCGTTGTCAATCAGGAATATCCCCACATTTTTTAGCTCAAACACTAGTAGATAAAAGTGGTTATTCTCAAGTATCGGGAACAACACAATGTCAAATTTCTTGAAATCAGGGTTCTTTTGATACAAAGGCAAGGCGGCTCTCATGTTTCCAGCAAACTTGGTCATCCTCGTCACCTCGTCACAAGCTTTATCATGGAGCATCCATGGAAACTATATTGCCATAAAGTTTTTTTTGGTTAGTAAACCACATGTTATGTTTTGGAACCTAGTTACAACGAGGTCATTTGTTTCTACTTACCACTACTTTTGACCCGACAAAGAGTCGCAAATAATTCTCATCTGATTTGAGTGTCTCTTCATAGTTCAAAACCTCAGCCCAGCAATCGATCACACCATCCGACACGTGCATACCTGGCCTCAGAGTCTTCATCATTGCGCGGGTTGCCTCTACATTACCAATGCTTCTAAACATGACCTCACTGCATCCATGGGGTAGTCGCATTTAACATAAGCAATTAATGCAAGTTAATACAAGCAATGAAAATAAGTTAAAAAAAAAAAAAGCAAGGACATAAGGTAAGAAATTCAGTGGCCGACATTATTTATAAAAAAAACTCACTTAGCAAGTGGGTCACTAGCCATCTCCTTTGTAACACTCTCTGTGTCGACCGGTTTGCCTCTTTCCCTCCTAACAACACAAAAAAATGAGTCAGTATGTTTTACAAGCCACCAGCAATGATGGGGATACCTTCAAAGTATGGACAAAAAATACAATTTCTATAACTTACAAATTAGACTCAGCTATTTTCTTTACCACAGAGGTCCCACATAGCTGGAACTGCGTGTTCTCATCCCTGAAAATGTATCTCCATACCGCCTCATCATCCTTGGTAACCCCAGCTTCCAGATCCACACCCCTAATCATGAACGGGGACTTATGAACGTACGAAACAGCTCGATCGCGGGATGGGTTTCGCTTTCCTGTTTGTCATACACATGTTAATAAGCTTACATACATAAGTTAGCAAAATTATTAACACAGGTTAAAGTACTGCTAATACATGTTCATCCAGTACAATATTTGTCATACCCATGTTAATAAGCCTACATGACATAAGTTAGCAGAATTATTAACACAGGTTAAAGTACTACTAACACATGTCTATCCAGTACAATATTTGTCATACACATATTAATAAGCCTACATGACATAAGTTAGCAGAATTATTAACACAGGTTAAAGTACTACTAACACATGTTTATCCAGTAGAATAACTTAGCAGAATTATTAAAACAGGTTCTGATTTTACCAGTACAATATTTCTCATACCCATGTTAATAAGCCTACATGACATAAGTTAGCAGAATTATTAACACAGGTTAAAGTAGTACTAACACATGTTTATCCAGTATAATAACTTAGCAGAATTATTAAAACAGGTTCTGATTTTACCAGTACAATATTTGTCATACCCATGTTAATAAGCCTACATGACATAAGTTAGCAGAATTATTAACACAGGTTAAAGTAGTACTAACACATGTTTATCCAGTATAATAACTTAGCAGAATTATTAAAACAGGTTCTGATTTTACCTTTATCCAACTCTGCTATCATTTGCTGACGTTGGGCCAACGTCAGATGATCATCATCCTTCATGCCGCCGGCCGATGTATTCCCTTCACCAGGAGACGCATACACATTGACACACCCTGTTGTTGCGTCATACGAGGTCACCGGCATCACCAAGGGTATTTTTGTTACATCTGGTTCAGCCCCTAGGTTTTCAACTAGATAGGTAAGTAAACACCAAATGCAATCGGCAGCAGCGTAATTCAAACAAAAAACATACATTTTTTCGATGATGATAGGGTGATGCATACCTGCGTTATCAGCCGCATGTTTAGTCCCCTCTATACCAGTTGCCTCTTGGCCTGTTTCTGTCCAATTAACATATGACAACAGACATAAGTTAAGCATGCAGAAGCGAAGGCGTATGTTTTCAGAGTAAAAATTGCAAACTTACCCGGTAGATCATTTGCAACCCCATCAAACTGTGTTAAGCCAAAACTGAAACTCGGCGCATCAAAGTTGCTAGGGCATGCAAAACAGCCCGACGCGATGGTCCGTGTTTCATGTTGTTGCACCTTCTGCTTCAATGCTCTCAGGACATCCGTTCGGGTTGACACTGGCAAATCATCTTCATTCACCCCTACAAGGCAAACGTTGTGTTTACTTAGTAAAAACATAAATGTGCACTTTAAACTGTTTAGTTAGTATGTGTAAATCTAACCTTGCCCAGAATCATCCTCCTCATCGCTTTCAGAAGGCGGGATGCTAGTACTTGTGTCCGTCTGTTTCCCAGGTTGGTTGGACTCCTGAATCAAGGTATCTAAAACATCCTGCTGTGTCGCATCTGGTAAAGTTGTAGTGCTCCTCTCATGTAGCTGACTCTTACCACATGGAGAATCATCTTTACCCACCATGTCATCCTTATTGACGCCTAGCAGTCACCCTTAGTATTAGTACATGTTAAATAAAACTCGGATTAACATATGCTAACACACACATGTAACACAAACTCACCGATTGTGGCCTGTGTTGCTCGTTCATCCTTCAACCCCACTTGACACTCATTTACAGTTTCACCAGCCATAGCTGCTCCAGCGACGCCTTCTCCCTTAGTGCCTATACATATGTTAGCATGGTTTTTTACCGTGTTAGTAGAGAAGGGCGACAAGCAAAGTACGCTAACGTATCCTGCTAACCTGACCCAGCTGGCACAAGTCCTTCCACATTCAATCTGGATTTAGTTGCTGCAGTTGTCGACGTTCTTGCTATCTCATCAACGACACCAATCGTGTTAATGCCGCTACTACCTTCATTCGGAACTACCTTGGCAGCTGCAAAATAACGTGTTTTCAAGTTAATGGGAATTTTCTCATATATACACATATACTATAATGTTTTAGTTTAATACTAATACTCTTACCATCAGATTCCGTCTCACCGACCAACGGCATCATTGGTGTTAATGCCGGTATTGTTGTTCGCTTGCTTTCTTCATGCAGCTTCTTCCGATATTGGCTTAACACCGGACTTGTACCCACCAAACCATCATCTGTTACATGTTCAAGATCATTCCGGCTGTTTTTTACATCTGGAGATTTCTCGCCCTCATTACTAATCAACTTTGAACCATCTGCACAAGGTTTGTACAAGAAATAATTACATTAGGTATCGCATACATAGCACCCAATGTGACCCATTATGATTTAATAGCACACTTGATTACCTGAAGCAATGGCTTCCTCTCCCTTATCTGGTAGATCATTATGACCAGACAAGTTTACTGTCTGCACCACTGTATCAGCTTGGGCTGCAGTGTCCGTAACACCTGCGTGTTTGCTATTCTCCTTAATCACTGACTCCACCATGCTATCCACCAAACTCTCATACTTAGCCTTCACAGTAATTACTGATTCCATCCCAGGATACTCACTGTACAGCTTATACAGAGATGTTTCAAGGCGTTTTTTGTTCCTTGCAATCATATCAACCAGCTTATCGACAGCTAGGACTTTTTCCTGTACATTTTTTTCATGAGGTTAAATGTTATCAACAAAATAACCAAGATAACAACGTTACTTAGCAGAAGCATACCTGTACACTTGCCTCCCCAGCCCCATCTTTTACAGTATCAGTTGATGTCAACGCTTTTAATTTTCCCTTCCCAAAACCGCCAGTTTGTATCTCTATTTTCTCTCTATCTTTCAACTGTTGAAAGGTCCAAAACATCATCGGGTAAACAGACGTATCTACATTAATCCCTTTGCAACAAACACTATCAACATATGCAAGCTGCAATTTTATTAAAACAGGTTAGCAAATGTATAACACAGGTTAGCTAATCTAGTAACACAGGTTAGCAAAACTATAACACAGGTTATTAGTAAATGTTAACAAAGGTTAGTAAAACTAAGCAGGCACATACCGTCAATAAAGTGAGTGGACCAGTAAATGGTGGCTCTAGGCTATCTCGTTTCCACCCGTCCTTACAATATTTAAGCCTATCAACTACAACACTGCACCAATCCATGGAGGAAAAGTCCATATCATGTGTAATAAACTCCAATATAGTTTCTTTCAAAGTCCCTTGCTTATGGCAGTCAACCATAATTGAATAGAAACACATCAAGAAGTCCATTCGGAAATCAAAATTATCACCTCCATCCGAATGGTTCTCTATCATGTCAACCATTTGTTTAGGAGAAATAAACTTGCCCCTCGGGTACCTTCCTCTCCAGCTTTCCACTTGTTCATCATACTCATCCAAATGTGCAACCTTATTCCACGACTTGTTGCCCATTGGAATGCCCAAAAGCTGGTGGACCACATGTGCATCAATACGAATTTTACCAGACGGGATAACAATCTCCAAAGTTGTTGGGTTAAAGTTATCAACGACATAGTGGGCCAACTTTGCTGGAACACCTTCCATCCTCAAACTAAGTAACCTGCCAAAACCCATTTCTTTCACAGCCGTGCGCTGTTCATCACTTAAAATGTTAATGCACCTCGCCAACTGTGCGGGTGTAGATCGCGTACGTATTCCCAGCCATTCATCCTTCTTGGACCGTTTCCTTTGCCTTCCTGGCTCTAGCCTTTCATGTTTCTACTTTTTGTCTCTTTTCCGTTTGTTACTCTTAACACCTTTGCTATCCCGTTTTTTTGGTCGCTTTGCGACTGTTCCACTTGAGCTATCAATCTGCCTCCCTCTAGAGCGCGTGACCCTAACCGACCCAATTGTATCAGCCACATTTGCTTCCACGGCCTTGCCTGTTGGACATGGGACAGATCTATTAGCAACCAATATGGATATACCATTAACAAGGTTCAAATATATGTCTAATTGCTCACCTTTCTGCTTCGTTCGCTGTTCATTGTGTTTTCCTGTAAAATACATATAACACATGTTATCAGTATAAACAGAAGAAACCTAAACATATGTTATGAGTAGCAATTACAGGTTTATCCGAGTCATTACCTCTACGATTCCTTTTAAACCGAAATGCGGGTGTATCCGAGTCAGAGTCTACACACAAACAAAACATATTATACAATTTTTTAAGATCCTAGATAAGATACGATGTATGAGGAAGGTATGTCTAATTCGTACCTTTCTGCGTTGTTTCCTCTTCACCAGAGTCGCCAGAACCGTCATTGTTCTTGTCTGCCAAAGACAACTAACACTTGTTAGCAACAAGGTAACAGAAGGCCAAACATACGTTATGAGCAGTAATTTTAAATAATTTCCATCATTACCTGTACGATCCCTTTTTAAATGAGCTATGGGTGTATCCGAGTCATATTCTACACAAAATGAAACACAATGTACAACATTTTAAGATGTTATACAATATAGTTCGTCTAATCGCATAGGGATTCAGTTTTAGTATATACCTAGGGCACGCTTGGCATCTCCAAAATCTTCACTTTTGGTGTCTTCTGACCCTTCCTTTCGGCCCGTGGGATCATCTGATAGAATAACCACACTATTGGGGGTTCTTCGCTTTTTCTTATTCCTGTAACAACAATCACAAAGAATGATCATCGCTTTTATATGTAATACCCTACAACAAAACCTCCCTGTCCCCTCTATAGCAAAACCCTAACTTATGTTACCCCTTATAACAAGCATAATTTAAACTCAATGATCATTATATACACAAAGCCAACTACTTTTTATTCAAAAAAAAAACTGTTCACATCGTCTCAAACGAAAAACCCCCAAAATCGTTTCTTATAATCATATACACAGAAAGATGAAACATAATACACAAACAATAAAATAGACTCCATGATCATCATATACATAAAGATGATTCTTTTTATTGAAAGAAAACACTGTTAGCAAACCCTAAAACGAAAAGCCCCAAAATCGTTTTTATAGTCATATACATAAGATGAACCCTAATAAGAAGCCACAAACCTTTTAGAAGAACGATCTCTTTTCCGGCGTGCACTTCCAGACGTCATACTCCACATGAAAGATCGCATACCACACTGTTACTGATGTTATGGGGCTCGTCTTCTTTCTTATAAGAGGGATTAGTCTGATGTATAGAGAGGGAGAGAGAAGTAACTGTTTATTGGGTTTGAATTTTGGGTTTGTTTGAATGATGAGAGTTGGTTTTGTTATAGAAGAAAGAAGAGAGAGGGGTGACATGACAACCCCTGCATGGCAGTCAGTTATTCATCCAATGCAAAACCAAAATACCAACTTTACCCTTATTCTATTATAATAAATATAAAAAGACATTGATGGAATCAATTGGTGGGACCATGATTCACAACCATTGATCATGGTTGATCAATGGTTGTGATAGAGTTTAGGGAGTTTACTCAAATATTTAGAGTTTACTATGGAACCATCCCCTATATATATATATATATATATATATATATATATATATATATATATATATATATATATAGGGGAAGTATCCATAGAAAACCCTTTAAATTGAGTAAACTCTAGTAAACCCAATACTAGGCTCACATTGCTCCACATCATCCCCTAACCATCTTCTTAATATTTTATGATCAAGGTTATAAAGGTAATTTTATATAAGATATTATTTTGGGTTGATTTGATGGAGAGAGAGTTGTAATTATACTACTAATATATTATAACCACTATCATCTTCTCTCTCTTAATCACAATTCAAAACCCATTATCAGTAATACATTATCTTCATTATCTCATTAAGCTTCCATTTAGTATATCTCACCCATTAAGTAATCGACCCTCATTAATGAGATGGAAACCAATATATCAACCCCACGTTCACATTTAACATCTTCTGGTCATGAAAGTTCACATTCCCAAGATGGATCTCCTATAAATGTGTTTGCTAATAACTTTGTCGCAGCCGTGGATGATCAACATACGTCCGATGGGTCAGATGGTAAGTTTTAGTATGATGCATGTTTGTAGTTGATGATGAACATATTTTTTTTTTTTTAGTTTTTATGATCCATGTTGCTGTTGATGATGAACATATGGTGGGTTTTTTAGTTTTTTATGATCTATGTTGTTGTTGATGATGAATTTATGTTTTTCGTTTTGGTTGGAAAATTATAGATGATAATTATGGATTTGAGGGATTCCCCCCTGTAACAATAACAAGGAGCTCTGATGGTGGATGTGGAGGTATAGTGTTATCATTTATTTTTATTTCTTTGATGGTTGTAAATGTTTGTTCAAAAAGTATTGTGAAGTTTCTTTTTTTTTTTTTTTCATAGAGGCAAGTGATGGTTCATCATCAAAGTCATCTTTTATTGGACAACTATCGCCTGAGGCTGGTGATCATGGTATGTATTCTGTGGAGTTTTTTTATGTATTTTTAACATATGTATTTTATGCCCTTTGCTGGAAGATGAAATGTTCTATTATGTGGAGTTTTTTGTGTTTTTTTAACGTATGCATGTTAAGTTTTTTCTGGAATAAGTACTATTTATTCTCTGGTTTTTTATGGATTTTTAACATACGCATTGTTATGCTTTTCCGTATTTTTACATGCGGGTTGATGTGACGAAATTCATCCGTATTTTTTGACTTTATATAACACATGCACATCGTGATTTTGATTGTTGTTTTCATTTTTGGTGCAGACAATGACTCAAACTCTCCTCCGTATTATGTGTTTGCAACCCCAAATGGGACCCAATTTTGGATCCCCAATGTTGGACAAACGTTGGTTCCTGTTATTGGCCAGGAGTTTAACTCTCTCGAATCGGCTTTGGCTATGTACGCAAAGTACGCTGATGAAGCAGGTTTTTGTGTTAAGAAGGGTCAAGTCAAGGTGTGGCTTGGTATCCCTACACATAGGTATCTCCGTTGTTCAAGATATGGAAATCCCCAGTCTAAAAAAACATTTGACACATTAGATGAGACGTCTATTAAGCCCCGGAAGAGTTCATTCACGTGTTGCAATTGTAAAGCTCACGTGTTACTTACCATCAGCGGTGATGGGTCTACCTATAAAGTAAAAAGTTTCAACGACATACATAACCATGAGTTTTTTGAGAAACATAATCGTGACCTAACAAAGGTTTCCAGGAAACTTTCGTACTCAACAAAGCAATTTATCCATAGTATGAGCCTAAATCGGATAGGACCAGTGAGAGCACATAGGTGTCTTGTTGCAATGAAAGGTGGGCACCACAATGTTAATGGTACCGTTGTTGACTTCAAAAATTTTAGCAAACAGCTCCGAATTTTCATTGGTGACCGGGACTCACAACTATTCCTCGACCGCCTGCGTGATCGTTTTGACATGTTGCCGGAGTTCTTTTTTGACTTTGTTGTTTCAGATGGTAAACTAAAATCTGTTTTCTGGGCGGATGAGATATCCAAGCTGAATTACAAGGCATTTGGTGATGTCCTTGCGTTTGATGCGACATACCATACAAACAAGTAAGTTATTGTACCACTTTTGTTTAATTACATACATATGTAAGAGGATGGCATGTATCAGGATAACATAGGTTAATGTACTATTGGTTTTTTTCTCTTGCCACAGGTACAACATGATTTTTATACCGTTCACTGGTATAGACCACCATGGGCAGTGTGTTACATTCGGAGCTGGATTGATCACCAATGAGACGATTGAATCTTATGTGTGGTTGCTAGGATCCTTCCTAAAAGCACATGGGTCACAACCTTTGTTAGTGTTAAGCGACCAGGACCCAGCCATGTTACAAGCTGTTCCACAGGTGTTCACTGAATCACGTCACAGGCTTTGTATGTGGCATATAATGAAAAAGCTGCCATCAAAGGTTATTCAGTTTCTGCTACCTTACACTTTTTTGCTGGTAAAAAGTTGTTTATTAGCTATTTTATTATGTTATTTGTGTGTTTTTATACGCAGATATCTGGTGATCTTCTGACAAACACAGATGTCAGGGCATGCATTCATCGCTTAGTGTGGAGTGTTTACATCAAACCATCAACGTTTGAGACCCGCTGGCAGGAGATGATAGACGGTTTTGGACTAGCTGATAACCAGTGGCTTAATGACATGTTTGCAATGAAGGAGTTATGGGTCCCAGCATATTTTAGGGAGATCCCAATGAGTTGCCTAATGAAGACAACGTCTCGTAGCGAAAGTTCGAATTCATCATTCAAGATCAACTCCACTGGCGCTAACACACTTGTACAATTCATGTTGTGTTTTGAAGCGAGACTTGACAGTCAACGGTACCGACAGCGTGTTGCGGAGTACAAAACCTCATCTACTATTTTTGTGCCGGCGACTGATCTACCAATCGAAAAGCATGCATTTGGGTTGTACACACATGCCGTGTTTCAAGATGTGAAAAAGGAAATAACCAAAGGCAAGTTTTCATGCTACATATCTAACACTGAAGTAGAAGGCGACACATTTGTTTTTCATGTCACGCAATATGATCGTCGTCGGGATGTTAGCGATGTTTACCAGGTATATTCGCCAGAGCTCTCCTTTGTATGTAAGTTTTTTGCTAACACGTGCATGCCCCACCTGATCCGTGTTAACATGTGTAAAGTAACATGAAAAACAACATAGTATTTGTTAACAACAATAATTTCATAGCTTTGTTAACATACGCTAACTTTTACTGTCACACAGGTTAAATATGATCCAGCGGACCATACAGCGGAGTGTTCGTGCAGGGCCTTTATACGCATTGGGTACTTATGTCGTCACGTCTTCTGTGTTTACATGGTCAATAAGGTAGATCGGATCCCACCAAAGTATATTGCTGAAAGGTGGTTGCGTGATGTTTTACCCAAAAAGGTGTTTTCAATATCCAGCCGCTATGGTGTTGATACTCACCCTGGATCCATACTTAGGAATGAAATCTTAGAGTTAGTGACTGAATGTGTTGATGTGGCGCGTACTGATGAAGATGCCCTTACAAACATAGTTGATCAATTGAAAGCAATGAAGATAAATTTGTTATCGGGGGGGTCTACGATTGTTCAGCCGAGTAACAATGTCGAGGTGGAAGATATAATTGGTCAATCACTTGACTGTGAGGTTGTGGTAGCCAACCCGGACGTGGCACGCAACAAGGGATGTGGGAAAAACCGTAGGATAAGTGGGCCCGGCGAGAATGCAACTACAAAACGACCAAAGATCCCAAAAGCACCGCGTTTATGCAACAGGTGTAAGCTGTATGTCACTGACCACGATTCCAGGAACTGTGAGAAGGTTTCAGCGATGAAGAAGGCAAAGGAAAGCGCCGAAAGAGCCGCGCGACACGCGTAGGCGGGGCGCGGGAAGGTTTTAGCTACTCTCCTTTTTTTGGCCATGTTATGCCCTGGTAACAGTAATAGGTAGTAACTTAAAAACATTGTTATGTGTGTAACATGGTTATATTTTGGTTGTTAGGTAGTATGGTTTGTGATAAAATATCAGTTTCATGTATGGTTTGGTAAAACTGCGAAACGCCCTTGTTTTTTGTATTGATATGGTATAATGCAATTAAATGTGCCAATTTTGGTAAAGCGTTTTTGTGGGTGTGTCATAGTCTTCTTCATATGTTAGTCACATGCGGATAAGTGGTTGGTCGTTGGCATTTTTAATATCTATGATGCTGGGAGCAGGAAAAAAAACAACCAGCATAACATGTGTTAATCTTATCATAACATGTGTTAGGTAAACTGATTTTGCCGGTTTTCCAACCATTTTTCTCCAGCGGGTTTCTATGTTTTTGTTTTTCAACACCGTTGTACGCTACAGGATCATACGTTATTATGTTTTTAACAAACATACCTATATACTGTTATGGAGATCTATGTTACTTTAATATGTTACCGATATGCATATAATAGCTAAGCGGCATTTTAAATTTTTTTGTCGGTATTTTAATAGTTTGTACACTGGAAAAAAAAAACAACACAACATGTGTTAATATGTACCATTTTGATAGATTTTTATGAGGTTTTTACGTTAGCGACATGCATATAATAGTTGGTCGGCATTTTATTTATCCGTTGTCGACGTTTGTGCACATACATAACATGTGTTACGACAAATATACATGAGCCCTTTTTTTTCTAAGAACACCGCCTGTGTGGAAACTGTATGAATCACAAGCATATGTTAACAACACATAAACATACGTTACCCCAAAACATACATATGTTAAGCCACTGGTTATTTTACAAGACGACACACGTCAGCCTACCCATAAGGTTTTTATTACCTTACTACTAGAGATGTTACCAAAAAAAACCTAGACCCCCTAGGTAAAATGTTTTAGGTTTACTAACATAAGTTTCTTACTACAACCTTACGCCTTACAAGGCCAAAATAAGTACACGCCCACACCGCGCAAACAATGCGCTTCACAAGCGCAAAACCTTCGACTTCAATGTGTTAGCGGCTGAACACAGAATATGCGCCGCAAACTTGGTGCGCAACTTCTTCACTTCAGCTTCTTTCTTTCGCCAGTGTTGAGCGAACTTACAATCAAATGGAACATGCACCCCGAAGTACTTCTCCATGTGCCGCATTAAGTAAACACCGCAGTCTGTCCCATTCCCCGATGTAGCCCAGGCAATGTCCAATTTCTGTATCAACGCATTAGCTACCGATCCTGCCTTTGGGTGGTTGATCTCCTCAAGGAATTTCACAAACATATGCCTCTGGATGATGATGGAAAAAATATATCAAATATGGGTTAATAAGCAGTGCATGACAACATAAATTTTTCAAGCGAATAAAACTAGCATAAGGGCGCTTACATATTTGTGCGGCACGTCCAATGCGTGAAAGTCGCCGTCATCCCGAAACCCGCGTCTCCCCCTCTTCTTGTCGTTGTCAATCAGGAATATCCCCACATTTTTTAGCTCAAACACTAGTAGATAAAAGTGGTTATTCTCAAGTATCGGGAACAACACAATGTCAAATTTCTTGAAATCAGGGTTCTTTTGATACAAAGGCAAGGCGGCTCTCATGTTTCCAGCAAACTTGGTCATCCTCGTCACCTCGTCACTGTAACACCCCAACCGATGGCGGAAACATCGGGGTGCCACGTATTGATGATTGTTTTCAGTAGCACATGGTATAATATAAATTTTAAATAATTTATTCAAACATAATATCCAAAATGTGAAATAATGTCTAAGAATTCAAATACATAACATCCAAATAATAACTTCAAAAACTTCATATAACTTCAAGATAAATCCTCATGCTAACTCAAGCCTCAGCTTCATTGTTACCTGAAACATGTTAATTTTGAAAGTATTTTGGGTCAACATAAGTTGGTGAGAATTACATAGGTTTTTGATGATAAAATGAATAAAATGTTATGCAATTCATGTGTCATGTCAATCTAGCCCATATGTGAGAACATATTAGAAATAAATCGAGTGCATAATCAACCCTGCTGACTGTTATAAATAATACATACCATACACTTATGGTCCCAATGAATAATGTTATGCGATAACAAACACCCACGTAACCTTTGTAGGAGGCACGTATCCGGGTGGGATTGTCAGTCCAATAGATCTATCAATGTATACCGTCGGCTGATCAATGTTAATGATTATGCTAGAATGTGCTTACTCTAATCATGTTCAAGACAATATGCAACATAGAAAACACATAAACACATTGATGATTGAATTGCAATGAAAAGTGTTATAACATGTTTCACCCCAAAAAGTGGTGATAAAAGGGGCTATGTAAACTCACCTTAGCAAATGTTAACTTGTTTGAAAGATATGATGATTATGTTGCCCAAGTGATACCAAATATTACCCTATAATGAGGTAATACATAATAAGTCTAAGTCTATATAAACTAATATGTGTATCCTAGGGTTTCGATTTGGGGATAATCAATTGTTAATTTTAATTTTAAAAATGTTAATTAAATAAAGGAAATTGGATAATTAATGAAAAATAATCTTTTTATAAAGTTTGAATTTTTGAATGAGTACAATAAAGTGTTTGAAGCAATAAAATAATTTTTATAAAATTATTTCATTTTAAATAGATTTTTAAATCTATTTATTCATAAATAGCCAATTATTAACTTTAATATTTAAAAATACCAAAATTAAAGAAATCTATTTTTAAAAATCATAATTCTGTTCTAAATGATTAAAAATAATTTGTGTAAAAATTTGGTGTATAAATGATGAAAATTGGATTTATTATGAATTAAATATGATTAAATCTTACAAAAATTGATTAAAAATAATAAATAAATGATTTTACTGAATTAAATATTATTTCAGTAAAGTTTAACTTTATAAAAAGTTAGGATAATTTTTGGAGAATTTAAATAAATTGTTTTGATATAATAATGGATTTTTATAAATATAATAGTATAAAAATGATTTAATTATTATAAATACTAAATAAAAGAATTTCTGGAAAATAAAAATTGTAAATAAATCTTTTATATCAGATTAACAAATAATAATTTTTTTAGAATTTATAAAAGAGTTTAGGTATTTAAAAAGAATTTATAAGATTAAAAGGATTTAATATATATATAATTAATTAATGTTTGTTTAAAAAGAAAAGAAAGGAAAAGGTGCCAAAAACCCGGTCAGTGCCGGGACTCGAACCCGGGTGACCCCTGTAGCGGACCAACGTCACAACCACTTGGCCTAGGCCGGTGGTTGTGATGGTTCAGACTTCACAATTATTAAATACACGATGCAGATACTAGTTTATCCCCAATTAAAAGTCGACGAACCCTAGATTATCAATTGATTGATTCAGGCAACAATAGCCCGATTAATGTTAGGGCTATTGTTGCTTGAATGCCGATGAACTAATCCCACTAAAACAATTGAACTCACAGTGTGATAACGATGATGATGATCGGGTCAATGAGAAAAGTCAACCACGACAGAAAACTTAATAATCAGCGTATAATGTGAAGAATTGGAGGTGAAGAGAGTGGTATGAGCGAGTGTACAAGGTCCAGAAGGCCTCTATTTATACTAATTGATTAGGGTTTGGGTTAATTGGTTCGTTGACTTTCCATAAGATAATACGCGGCCAATAATGATTATTAGGGCACAATGCCGTGTAATTGGTTGTGTAATCGCGTTGTAATGGGCCGGACAATGCACGAGTTTACCATAATTATAACAATCACGCGTTAAAAACACGGATTGATCAACAAGAAATCCCACAGTTGACTTTTCAAGTCAACTGTGAGGATTTAAAAAAAACGCGTATATAATTATTGTTGTCCGGGTTTATAACAAGAAAAAGGCTTAGCCCAGTTGGTTTGTGCATTGGTGTTGGTTGAGCCGGCCTTGGCGCGGGTTCGAACCCCGGCCAAGGCAACATTTTTTTTTGATTTTTAATTAACACTCATACATATATATATAATAATATATATATCATTAGGGTTCCAAAATAACGACAAAAATAATAAATGCGACGATAATTATAATTGCAAGGGTAAATATGAAACTTGACGTTTTGTTAAATGTCGGTGCGTAACGTACAAGTATTTATTGCGTAATGTTACAGTCTCCCCTACTTTTAGAAACTTCGTCCCGAAGTTAAAGGAAATACTAGGTTTGCAAATGGTCAACTACTGAAAACCTTGATAAAATTTCACACTACCTTAACGTACCTGTAAATTCATGATTACGTTCCGGACCGTAATTGCCAATTTACCTTACGTTAGGGTTTTGCGTCCTTTTATGACTTTACCGATTGTTAAGCAGGTCTGATAGTCTCCGCCAGTCGTTGAGCAGGTGGTAGGGCCTCTCCCGACTGTTGGATAGACATGATGACCTCTTCCAATCGTTAAGTAGATTGTTTAGTAGTCAACTATTTGTTGTGCAAGTAAGCAAGTATTGATAAAGCAATCAATTCACATTTAAAACAAACATACACACAGATGTTATGGTAATACTTGAATTTATTATCTGATTCAAAAGTGTCAATACATGAAATTTAGGAGAAAGTAGATATTATCCAAATGGTAGGGTTTGATGTTGAGCAGTCGGAGGTCTCAAGCGGGATTATTTGGAGCATCAAGAGCGTTTGTAGCAGGGATTCGACAAGCTTCTGCAAGATGCCCATACCTCTGACAATTGGTGCACTGTCGACAGGGTACTTGAGTTGGATGGTGATACTGGCAGGTGTCACACTTAGGTAGGTTCCCATTGTATTGTTTCTTGGTGGGTGGAGTGGTAGTGTCTATTGCAAAATTCCTGACCTTGTTCTTCCCGTTGGTTGAGGCCTCGGTTTCGATTTCAACGGCAGGTTGGGGGGTATCCTTTTTCTTTTCCCCTTTACGAGTCAGGGTTCCTGCCTTCACATGGTTATCTGTTAGGGTGGCAGCCAAACGCTTTGCTTCTTCCAATGTAGCAGGGTTCCTTCCCCACACTGTGTCTTGAATCTGCATCGGTAAGCCACCAATGTATTTTTCGATTGCAATGGGCAAAGGAGTGACTTTGTGGGGTAGCAGTAAGCTAAGTTCGTGAAAGCGAGTGTTGTAAGCAAGGTTTTCCCCACTGTCTTGAGCAAGATCATAAAATTCGTCTTCCAGTTTCTTGATTTCATTACGAGGACAGAACTCTGCTTTCATAATGTCTTTAGCTTGATCCCAGGTTAAGGCTAGTGCAGCTTCAGCTCCGCGAGTGCGTTTTTCTTCATTCCACCAAGTGAGTGCTCGTTTGTGAAGAACACTCATGGCATAACGGACTTTGAAGTTGTCGGGGCATTCACTGTTGATGAAGGCATTCTCAATACCCTCAAACCATTGGAGGAGTCCAGTAGCTCCTTCTTCACCACTAAACTTTGGAGGGTTACAAGAGTTGAAATGCTTAAGGGTGCAAGCTTGGGGTCCATTACCATTGCCATTGCCATTGTTGTGACCATTCCCGTTGTTGTGACCATTCCCATTCAATTGGATGACCTGAGCAAGCAAGTTGGGAACCAGAGTTGCGATTTGCTGCGCCATTTGTTGAGAAATGATCGCAGCCAGTTGAGCATCGACCCCATTGTTGTTGTGGTTAGGAGCTTGGTCATGGTTGTGGTTATGGTTGTCACTACCTTCTGCGGGGTTCTCACCATTGCTGTTGCGAGTGCTGCGACGAGGAGGCATGATCTGTAATAGACACAATGAAATGAATGAGAGTTCATATAAGGAATGTAATCATTTATTCATTAATTAAAACGAATAAACGAAAACGTTGACTTATCAAAGATTCTAAATTCTAATAACATATGAAGACATGCTTTAGCCTATAAGTGAACACTCATCCCGAGAATTCCCAGGTAGGCATCCGGGTCCCTCGTCTGATTGGGATATATGCGCAATGCCAGCCTAGACAGAAGACTCAGAATACAGGCGTTCACCCTTCCAGATTGCACGTGTTCGTTATTAAAATCTAGAACTTCGACGAGATCTCAAGGGGGTTCAGGTTAAACCTGAGGGATTTGTCCTATTAGTCTAAGAGTAGATCCACTGATGGAGAGCAACCTTCATGTAGGGGTGAAAGTAGGGATAAGAAGTAGGAGGGAGATAGAGAATAGCAAGTAAAAGAAGCATGTACTGGTTAAATCCTATGGTTATAGACTAGATTATTTTTCTAATAACCTAATTCCCTATAACCATGGCTCTGATACCAATCTGTAACACCCCAACCGATGGCGGAAACATCGGGGTGCCACGTATTGATGATTGTTTTCAGTAGCACATGGTATAATATAAATTTTAAATAATTTATTCAAACATAATATCCAAAATGTGAAATAATGTCTAAGAATTCAAATACATAACATCCAAATAATAACTTCAAAAACTTCATATAACTTCAAGATAAATCCTCATGCTAACTCAAGCCTCAGCTTCATTGTTACCTGAAACATGTTAATTTTGAAAGTATTTTGGGTCAACATAAGTTGGTGAGAATTACATAGGTTTTTGATGATAAAATGAATAAAATGTTATGCAATTCATGTGTCATGTCAATCTAGCCCATATGTGAGAACATATTAGAAATAAATCGAGTGCATAATCAACCCTGCTGACTGTTATAAATAATACATACCATACACTTATGGTCCCAATGAATAATGTTATGCGATAACAAACACCCACGTAACCTTTGTAGGAGGCACGTATCCGGGTGGGATTGTCAGTCCAATAGATCTATCAATGTATACCGTCGGCTGATCAATGTTAATGATTATGCTAGAATGTGCTTACTCTAATCATGTTCAAGACAATATGCAACATAGAAAACACATAAACACATTGATGATTGAATTGCAATGAAAAGTGTTATAACATGTTTCACCCCAAAAAGTGGTGATAAAAGGGGCTATGTAAACTCACCTTAGCAAATGTTAACTTGTTTGAAAGATATGATGATTATGTTGCCCAAGTGATACCAAATATTACCCTATAATGAGGTAATACATAATAAGTCTAAGTCTATATAAACTAATATGTGTATCCTAGGGTTTCGATTTGGGGATAATCAATTGTTAATTTTAATTTTAAAAATGTTAATTAAATAAAGGAAATTGGATAATTAATGAAAAATAATCTTTTTATAAAGTTTGAATTTTTGAATGAGTACAATAAAGTGTTTGAAGCAATAAAATAATTTTTATAAAATTATTTCATTTTAAATAGATTTTTAAATCTATTTATTCATAAATAGCCAATTATTAACTTTAATATTTAAAAATACCAAAATTAAAGAAATCTATTTTTAAAAATCATAATTCTGTTCTAAATGATTAAAAATAATTTGTGTAAAAATTTGGTGTATAAATGATGAAAATTGGATTTATTATGAATTAAATATGATTAAATCTTACAAAAATTGATTAAAAATAATAAATAAATGATTTTACTGAATTAAATATTATTTCAGTAAAGTTTAACTTTATAAAAAGTTAGGATAATTTTTGGAGAATTTAAATAAATTGTTTTGATATAATAATGGATTTTTATAAATATAATAGTATAAAAATGATTTAATTATTATAAATACTAAATAAAAGAATTTCTGGAAAATAAAAATTGTAAATAAATCTTTTATATCAGATTAACAAATAATAATTTTTTTAGAATTTATAAAAGAGTTTAGGTATTTAAAAAGAATTTATAAGATTAAAAGGATTTAATATATATATAATTAATTAATGTTTGTTTAAAAAGAAAAGAAAGGAAAAGGTGCCAAAAACCCGGTCAGTGCCGGGACTCGAACCCGGGTGACCCCTGTAGCGGACCAACGTCACAACCACTTGGCCTAGGCCGGTGGTTGTGATGGTTCAGACTTCACAATTATTAAATACACGATGCAGATACTAGTTTATCCCCAATTAAAAGTCGACGAACCCTAGATTATCAATTGATTGATTCAGGCAACAATAGCCCGATTAATGTTAGGGCTATTGTTGCTTGAATGCCGATGAACTAATCCCACTAAAACAATTGAACTCACAGTGTGATAACGATGATGATGATCGGGTCAATGAGAAAAGTCAACCACGACAGAAAACTTAATAATCAGCGTATAATGTGAAGAATTGGAGGTGAAGAGAGTGGTATGAGCGAGTGTACAAGGTCCAGAAGGCCTCTATTTATACTAATTGATTAGGGTTTGGGTTAATTGGTTCGTTGACTTTCCATAAGATAATACGCGGCCAATAATGATTATTAGGGCACAATGCCGTGTAATTGGTTGTGTAATCGCGTTGTAATGGGCCGGACAATGCACGAGTTTACCATAATTATAACAATCACGCGTTAAAAACACGGATTGATCAACAAGAAATCCCACAGTTGACTTTTCAAGTCAACTGTGAGGATTTAAAAAAAACGCGTATATAATTATTGTTGTCCGGGTTTATAACAAGAAAAAGGCTTAGCCCAGTTGGTTTGTGCATTGGTGTTGGTTGAGCCGGCCTTGGCGCGGGTTCGAACCCCGGCCAAGGCAACATTTTTTTTTGATTTTTAATTAACACTCATACATATATATATAATAATATATATATCATTAGGGTTCCAAAATAACGACAAAAATAATAAATGCGACGATAATTATAATTGCAAGGGTAAATATGAAACTTGACGTTTTGTTAAATGTCGGTGCGTAACGTACAAGTATTTATTGCGTAATGTTACAGTCACAAGCTTTATCATGGAGCATCCATGGAAACTATATTGCCATAAAGTTTTTTTTGGTTAGTAAACCACATGTTATGTTTTGGAACCTAGTTACAACGAGGTCATTTGTTTCTACTTACCACTACTTTTGACCCGACAAAGAGTCGCAAATAATTCTCATCTGATTTGAGTGTCTCTTCATAGTTCAAAACCTCAGCCCAGCAATCGATCACACCATCCGACACGTGCATACCTGGCCTCAGAGTCTTCATCATTGCGCGGGTTGCCTCTACATTACCAATGCTTCTAAACATGACCTCACTGCATCCATGGGGTAGTCGCATTTAACATAAGCAATTAATGCAAGTTAATACAAGCAATGAAAATAAGTTAAAAAAAAAAAAGCAAGGACATAAGGTAAGAAATTCAGTGGCCGACATTATTTATAAAAAAAACTCACTTAGCAAGTGGGTCACTAGCCATCTCCTTTGTAACACTCTCTGTGTCGACCGGTTTGCCTCTTTCCCTCCTAACAACACAAAAAAATGAGTCAGTATGTTTTACAAGCCACCAGCAATGATGGGGATACCTTCAAAGTATGGACAAAAAATACAATTTCTATAACTTACAAATTAGACTCAGCTATTTTCTTTACCACAGAGGTCCCACATAGCTGGAACTGCGTGTTCTCATCCCTGAAAATGTATCTCCATACCGCCTCATCATCCTTGGTAACCCCAGCTTCCAGATCCACACCCCTAATCATGAACGGGGACTTATGAACGTACGAAACAGCTCGATCGCGGGATGGGTTTCGCTTTCCTGTTTGTCATACACATGTTAATAAGCTTACATACATAAGTTAGCAAAATTATTAACACAGGTTAAAGTACTGCTAATACATGTTCATCCAGTACAATATTTGTCATACCCATGTTAATAAGCCTACATGACATAAGTTAGCAGAATTATTAACACAGGTTAAAGTACTACTAACACATGTCTATCCAGTACAATATTTTTCATACACATATTAATAAGCCTACATGACATAAGTTAGCAGAATTATTAACACAGGTTAAAGTACTACTAACACATGTTTATCCAGTAGAATAACTTAGCAGAATTATTAAAACAGGTTCTGATTTTACCAGTACAATATTTCTCATACCCATGTTAATAAGCCTACATGACATAAGTTAGCAGAATTATTAACACAGGTTAAAGTAGTACTAACACATGTTTATCCAGTATAATAACTTAGCAGAATTATTAAAACAGGTTCTGATTTTACCAGTACAATATTTGTCATACCCATGTTAATAAGCCTACATGACATAAGTTAGCAGAATTATTAACACAGGTTAAAGTAGTACTAACACATGTTTATCCAGTATAATAACTTAGCAGAATTATTAAAACAGGTTCTGATTTTACCTTTATCCAACTCTGCTATCATTTGCTGACGTTGGGCCAACGTCAGATGATCATCATCCTTCATGCCGCCGGCCGATGTATTCCCTTCACCAGGAGACGCATACACATTGACACACCCTGTTGTTGCGTCATACGAGGTCACCGGCATCACCAAGGGTATTTTTGTTACATCTGGTTCAGCCCCTAGGTTTTCAACTAGATAGGTAAGTAAACACCAAATGCAATCGGCAGCAGCGTAATTCAAACAAAAAACATACATTTTTTCGATGATGATAGGGTGATGCATACCTGCGTTATCAGCCGCATGTTTAGTCCCCTCTATACCAGTTGCCTCTTGGCCTGTTTCTGTCCAATTAACATATGACAACAGACATAAGTTAAGCATGCAGAAGCGAAGGCGTATGTTTTCAGAGTAAAAATTGCAAACTTACCCGGTAGATCATTTGCAACCCCATCAAACTGTGTTAAGCCAAAACTGAAACTCGGCGCATCAAAGTTGCTAGGGCATGCAAAACAGCCCGACGCGATGGTCCGTGTTTCATGTTGTTGCACCTTCTGCTTCAATGCTCTCAGGACATCCGTTCGGGTTGACACTGGCAAATCATCTTCATTCACCCCTACAAGGCAAACGTTGTGTTTACTTAGTAAAAACATAAATGTGCACTTTAAACTGTTTAGTTAGTATGTGTAAATCTAACCTTGCCCAGAATCATCCTCCTCATCGCTTTCAGAAGGCGGGATGCTAGTACTTGTGTCCGTCTGTTTCCCAGGTTGGTTGGACTCCTGAATCAAGGTATCTAAAACATCCTGCTGTGTCGCATCTGGTAAAGTTGTAGTGCTCCTCTCATGTAGCTGACTCTTACCACATGGAGAATCATCTTTACCCACCATGTCATCCTTATTGACGCCTAGCAGTCACCCTTAGTATTAGTACATGTTAAATAAAACTCGGATTAACATATGCTAACACACACATGTAACACAAACTCACCGATTGTGGCCTGTGTTGCTCGTTCATCCTTCAACCCCACTTGACACTCATTTACAGTTTCACCAGCCATAGCTGCTCCAGCGACGCCTTCTCCCTTAGTGCCTATACATATGTTAGCATGGTTTTTTACCGTGTTAGTAGAGAAGGGCGACAAGCAAAGTACGCTAACGTATCCTGCTAACCTGACCCAGCTGGCACAAGTCCTTCCACATTCAATCTGGATTTAGTTGCTGCAGTTGTCGACGTTCTTGCTATCTCATCAACGACACCAATCGTGTTAATGCCGCTACTACCTTCATTCGGAACTACCTTGGCAGCTGCAAAATAACGTGTTTTCAAGTTAATGGGAATTTTCTCATATATACACATATACTATAATGTTTTAGTTTAATACTAATACTCTTACCATCAGATTCCGTCTCACCGACCAACGGCATCATTGGTGTTAATGCCGGTATTGTTGTTCGCTTGCTTTCTTCATGCAGCTTCTTCCGATATTGGCTTAACACCGGACTTGTACCCACCAAACCATCATCTGTTACATGTTCAAGATCATTCCGGCTGTTTTTTACATCTGGAGATTTCTCGCCCTCATTACTAATCAACTTTGAACCATCTGCACAAGGTTTGTACAAGAAATAATTACATTAGGTATCGCATACATAGCACCCAATGTGACCCATTATGATTTAATAGCACACTTGATTACCTGAAGCAATGGCTTCCTCTCCCTTATCTGGTAGATCATTATGACCAGACAAGTTTACTGTCTGCACCATTGTATCAGCTTGGGCTGCAGTGTCCGTAACACCTGCGTGTTTGCTATTCTCCTTAATCACTGACTCCACCATGCTATCCACCAAACTCTCATACTTAGCCTTCACAGTAATTACTGATTCCATCCCAGGATACTCACTGTACAGCTTATACAGAGATGTTTCAAGGCGTTTTTTGTTCCTTGCAATCATATCAACCAGCTTATCGACAGCTAGGACTTTTTCCTGTACATTTTTTTCGTGAGGTTAAATGTTATCAACAAAATAACCAAGATAACAACGTTACTTAGCAGAAGCATACCTGTACACTTGCCTCCCCAGCCCCATCTTTTACAGTATCAGTTGATGTCAACGCTTTTAATTTTCCCTTCCCAAAACCGCCAGTTTGTATCTCTATTTTCTCTCTATCTTTCAACTGTTGAAAGGTCCAAAACATCATCGGGTAAACAGACGTATCTACATTAATCCCTTTGCAACAAACACTATCAACATATGCAAGCTGCAATTTTATTAAAACAGGTTAGCAAATGTATAACACAGGTTAGCTAATCTAGTAACACAGGTTAGCAAAACTATAACACAGGTTATTAGTAAATGTTAACAAAGGTTAGTAAAACTAAGCAGGCACATACCGTCAATAAAGTGAGTGGACCAGTAAATGGTGGCTCTAGGCTATCTCGTTTCCACCCGTCCTTACAATATTTAAGCCTATCAACTACAACACTGCACCAATCCATGGAGGAAAAGTCCATATCATGTGTAATAAACTCCAATATAGTTTCTTTCAAAGTCCCTTGCTTATGGCAGTCAACCATAATTGAATAGAAACACATCAAGAAGTCCATTCGGAAATCAAAATTATCACCTCCATCCGAATGGTTCTCTATCATGTCAACCATTTGTTTAGGAGAAATAAACTTGCCCCTCGGGTACCTTCCTCTCCAGCTTTCCACTTGTTCATCATACTCATCCAAATGTGCAACCTTATTCCACGACTTGTTGCCCATTGGAATGCCCAAAAGCTGGTGGACCACATGTGCATCAATACGAATTTTACCAGACGGGATAACAATCTCCAAAGTTGTTGGGTTAAAGTTATCAACGACATAGTGGGCCAACTTTGCTGGAACACCTTCCATCCTCAAACTAAGTAACCTGCCAAAACCCATTTCTTTCACAGCCGTGCGCTGTTCATCACTTAAAATGTTAATGCACCTCGCCAACTGTGCGGGTGTAGATCGCGTACGTATTCCCAGCCATTCATCCTTCTTGGACCGTTTCCTTTGCCTTCCTGGCTCTAGCCTTTCATGTTTCTGCTTTTTGTCTCTTTTCCGTTTGTTACTCTTAACACCTTTGCTATCCCGTTTTTTTGGTCGCTTTGCGACTGTTCCACTTGAGCTATCAATCTGCCTCCCTCTAGAGCGCGTGACCCTAACCGACCCAATTGTATCAGCCACATTTGCTTCCACGGCCTTGCCTGTTGGACATGGGACAGATCTATTAGCAACCAATATGGATATACCATTAACAAGGTTCAAATATATGTCTAATTGCTCACCTTTCTGCTTCGTTCGCTGTTCATTGTGTTTTCCTGTAAAATACATATAACACATGTTATCAGTATAAACAGAAGAAACCTAAACATATGTTATGAGTAGCAATTACAGGTTTATCCGAGTCATTACCTCTACGATTCCTTTTAAACCGAAATGCGGGTGTATCCGAGTCAGAGTCTACACACAAACAAAACATATTATACAATTTTTTAAGATCCTAGATAAGATACGATGTATGAGGAAGGTATGTCTAATTCGTACCTTTCTGCGTTGTTTCCTCTTCACCAGAGTCGCCAGAACCGTCATTGTTCTTGTCTGCCAAAGACAACTAACACTTGTTAGCAACAAGGTAACAGAAGGCCAAACATACGTTATGAGCAGTAATTTTAAATAATTTCCATCATTACCTGTACGATCCCTTTTTAAATGAGCTATGGGTGTATCCGAGTCATATTCTACACAAAATGAAACACAATGTACAACATTTTAAGATGTTATACAATATAGTTCGTCTAATCGCATAGGGATTCAGTTTTAGTATATACCTAGGGCACGCTTGGCATCTCCAAAATCTTCACTTTTGGTGTCTTCTGACCCTTCCTTTCGGCCCGTGGGATCATCTGATAGAATAACCACACTATTGGGGGTTCTTCGCTTTTTCTTATTCCTGTAACAACAATCACAAAGAATGATCATCGCTTTTATATGTAATACCCTACAACAAAACCTCCCTGTCCCCTCTATAGCAAAACCCTAACTTATGTTACCCCTTATAACAAGCATAATTTAAACTCAATGATCATTATATACACAAAGCCAACTACTTTTTATTCAAAAAAAAAAACTGTTCACATCGTCTCAAACGAAAAACCCCCAAAATCGTTTCTTATAATCATATACACAGAAAGATGAAACATAATACACAAACAATAAAATAGACTCCATGATCATCATATACATAAAGATGATTCTTTTTATTGAAAGAAAACACTGTTAGCAAACCCTAAAACGAAAAGCCCCAAAATCGTTTTTATAGTCATATACATAAGATGAACCCTAATAAGAAGCCACAAACCTTTTAGAAGAACGATCTCTTTTCCGGCGTGCACTTCCAGACGTCATACTCCACATGAAAGATCGCATACCACACTGTTACTGATGTTATGGGGCTCGTCTTCTTTCTTATAAGAGGGATTAGTCTGATGTATAGAGAGGGAGAGAGAAGTAACTGTTTATTGGGTTTGAATTTTGGGTTTGTTTGAATGATGAGAGTTGGTTTTGTTATAGAAGAAAGAAGAGAGAGGGGTGACATGACAACCCCTGCATGGCAGTCAGTTATTCATCCAATGCAAAACCAAAATACCAACTTTACCCTTATTCTATTATAATAAATATAAAAAGACATTGATGGAATCAATTGGTGGGACCATGATTCACAACCATTGATCATGGTTGATCAATGGTTGTGATAGAGTTTAGGGAGTTTACTCAAATATTTAGAGTTTACTATGGAACCATCCCCTATATATATATATATATATATATATATATATATATATATATATAGGGGAAATGGATTAAAGAAACCTTTCAAAATGAGAAAACCCCCACAAACCCAATGAGTGGTTCACATTGCTCCACATACTCCATAAAGTTTAATGTTTTTTTATTAAGAAAAGGTTATTTTGGTAATTTATCATAACCCACCACATATATAAACCTTTCTTTCTCTCTCCTATTTCAAATTTTCATCTTCCCTCCCCATTACCCTCTCCCCTCATCCTCTCATTCTCTGTTTTTTTTTTTTAACCTTGAACCACCAACACCATCATCTTCATCTCTAACCTCCATCATCGTCATCTCCAACCTGCAACAATATCATCGTCACGTCATCAGCATCATTGTACAACCAACCTCGATCCTCGTCATCGTCATCGGAGAAGCCCACCGGAGAAGACGACCGGAGAAGACGACCGGAGAAGACAACCGGAGAGACGACCAGGTATTTTTATGTGGCTGAATCTTATTTTCATCTTTGTATCTCGTTCCACGTTGTTTTTATGTTTGATTTTTTTACTAAGTTGTAATCAAAATCTATGTTCAAATAATACTAGTCTCCATAAACCCACTTGTTCCCTTTTCTTTTCCCCAACTGATCTCTATATTTTTTGTTTGTTTAATCACTTCTGTTTTTGATACAAACACAAATGTGATTTTCTATTTTTTGAAAAATGCCCCCTGTTTGTTAAAATTTTTTTCTGATAAATTATAATAATCAAGTCTAGAGTTTTTATTAATCTTTTTTTGTAATTGAAACCATCAAAAAAGATTTTTTTTTTTTTTTTTTGGATGATTGATTATGGAAAACCACTAATATAATATAAAGTCATTTAGGTTTAGAACATAATAAAAACCATCGAAAATGTATTATGGTTTCTGTGTTTAGTTAGACTGTTACGTGTGTAGCATATCTTTTTTTCAAAAATATATTATGGTTTCTGTGTTTTAGCATATCAAACTCTGTTCTCTGTTCACTGCAGATTAGACAAGTGTTGTCTGTGTTTTTCCTGTTACACATGTAATACTCGTGTGTTCTTGCACCATGCCTGTCTATTTTTTTTTTCTTTTTATCATGTATGAGTTTTTTTATGTTACCTATGTCTTATTTACAGAAGAAATGCCCCCTGTTTGAAAAATGCCCCCTGTTTGTTAAATTCTTTTTCTGATATATTATAATAATCAAGTTTAGACTTTTGATGTGGCTGTTTTTGTAATTGAAACCATCGAAGACATATCTTTGTGTTTAGTTAGACTGTTACGTGTGTAGCATATCTTTTTTTCAAAAATATATTATGGTTTCTGTGTTTTAGCATATCAAACTCTGTTCTCTGTTCACTCCAGATTAGATCAGTGTTGTCTGTGTTTTTCCTGTTACACATGTAATACTCGTGTGTTCTTGCACCATGCCTGTCTATTTTTTTTTCTTTTATCATGTGTGACACCTGGCAAATTCTGGTTAACAACGTTGTCTAGATGAAAGTCTACCTTAGCGAGTCACGCGTATATTGTACTTAACTGGGTTAGTTAAGTCGGGATATGGTTCGGGAACTATTGGTTAGTCTAGAAGATCATTGGATGTTGGTCTAGAGGTTCGTTAGATGTCGGTCCTTAACCAAGTGTACAAACGGTGACGATTTGTAGGATCGTCAGGGCATACGGAACGTACGAGTCTCGAGTCCCGGGAATTGGTGAACGAGTGTAAATATGTGTATTTACTTGTATTATGTGTTTACAATCATTATGTGACTTGTCGGTACATGAATATGCATTAACATATGTTAAAACGGGGTTTAACGCGCAAAACACACAAGGCCAAACCCTATAGGCGAGTAGGAGGTCTACTCCCCTATAGGGGAGGCGAGTAGGGAGCCCTTAAGGGCGAGTAGGCCCTACTCGTGTATACATAAGGGCGAGTAGGCCCTAATCACTAGAACTTTCAGGCGATTACAAGCCCTAATCGCCTGAACTGCTGCACAATCGCATGTAACGTGCTGGAACGACTAGAAACGCCTATAAATACAATACTTAACCTCCTAAACTCCCTAATATCAACCCTAGTCGTCCCATAACCGCCCCAAACACTTAAACAACCTCTGGAAGGCGATTTTGATCAAAAACACAAGGTTTCAAGGTCTAACCATCATTCTTTTACAATTCCAAGGTTTGATTCTCATCCATAACACTTTGTAAACGTTTTTAATCAATCCCTAATGGTCCAGACCTGTTCATAAACGAAAAAGCTTTCTGAAAATCGTCAATAAGGGTTGTTAATCGGATTATAACTAATAAACATGCGTTATGGGTATGTATGATTAGAAAGATAGGATTTTTATGAATCTTGATGATGTTTTGATGTGTTATCATGCTAGGTCAGAATTTATATTGTTAGTATGATGATAGAAATCTCAGTAATTGGATAATAGGGTTATGATTACATGCGTTAATTGAATGTTGCATGCTATGTGAATGGTGTTTGGATTGCTTTGGTTGCATGCAGGACTGATTTTACGAGGTGGAACGAAGGGTTTTGGGTTAAACATGTTTAGGATAGTGTTTGGGATGATATTGGGTAGTTACACACGCTCTGGATCTGATTTGGAGCGTTAAACGCGCGAAAAACCGGAACAGCATGACTACAGGCGAGTAGCAGTGCTAATCGCCCATAGTCATGCGAGTAGAGGTGCTAATCGCCTATAAAGTGGCGAGTAGAAGGCTAATCACTAGTAAGTTCAGGCGAGTAGCCCTAATCACTAGTAAGTTCAGGTGATTAGCCCTAATCACTAGTAAGTTCAGGGGAGTAGCCCCTAATCGCATGAAATAAAGGGGAGTAGCCCCTACTCGCCTATAGTAGGGGCGAATAGGGCTTCTAATCACTAGTTGACTTTCCTAATCACTAGTTGACTTTTCCTAATCGCGTGTACTGCTGCTGTATGTGTAAATTAGCATTCCGAGACCCGATTTAACATGTAGAAACATGCTAGGAACCTCGTAACATATATGGTAACTTGGTAACATATGTTTGGATGTAATTCGGTGATACGTGAACTATGTGCTATAACTTGTTGTGCGTTAACGTATGTTAAGTGTACTTGCGTTATTGTATGTTTTGGAGCGTAAACATAACACGGGGAGTCTCGGGTCACCAATGGGATGTCGAGTCTTGTACTTTGGGTTGGTTAAACAGTCACGGTGTTTTCAAACGAACTTGGTTATGGTCTGGACATCTAGGGACTAATTAACCTGCGGGTTATTAGTCTAAGTACTTGTAACTGTCGTATGTTAGGTCGCCGCTTTACGGGACTAGCATAGCAGCTGAGTTTACTCGGGTTAAGGAGTAACGGAACTTAAGGTGAGTTTACGGCCCCTCTTTTAAACTGGTTTTATACTTTCGGGGGAGAAAACATGTGTTAAAACAACTGTTTGGTAACTACTGTCATACTATGGGTTTATACTGTGTACTACACGATCTTTGGAAGTCCCGGGGGGAACCATGAATGTGCGGGTTTGCACAACGGGGAAATGTGAATAGCGCTATTGGGAGTGACCAACCCCGCTCGTCGACTTGGAGGGTCGGCGGGTGCATATTGTCTCAAACAGGAACAACAGGAACAACAGGAACATACATCGGGCATACTTTTGGTATTCGAGTTAGTAATGGTTTTCCAATCGTGGTAGTAACAAAACGTACGCCTAGCTAGCGTATACTGGTTTTCTATTTGTTATAGTATGGACAGGTGGACTTGGTACTTGAACTGCAAACCTGTAAACTCACCAGCATTTTTGTGCTGACGTAAACTTTTACATGTTTTCTCAGGTCGCTAAGGTAGCACAATGGAACTAGGGCGCACGCGTCTGCACGACGTCTAGATAGAGTTGCATGATTTCACAAACATTGAATTTGATTTATTTATGTTGGATTTTATTTGAATAAGCTTCCGCTGTAAACGGGAATATTAAACTGTGTTTTGAAATTACATTTGATTCATTTAGACTTGTTTATTGTGATCGTTGGTTTGGATCCTGGTTTGTCATGCGCCTCGCGGTAAAACTCCGCAAGTGGATTTTGAGGGTGTGACAGATTGGTATCAGAGCCAATGGTTATAGTGAACTAGGACTGCATGTAGAGTCTAGTCTATAGCCGAGTCGCACACACTAGACGATCACATGGTACTAAACGTTATAGTGGGTTACGTATGGTCTTGTCGGGGTGTCTCTAAATCATTGGTCTTTCTACGTTACATCATCCGTTCTATCTTAGGTTGGGTTACTTGTTTTCTAGGCAGTGTGGTCTATTGGGGTAACTCGTGTGCCCTTGAGATTTGTCCAAGGCTCGGACATCTCCCTTTCGCACTCCAATAGAAACACTTGTCATGAACTACCGTAGTATTACGGTGTATAGCTAAGAGTCTATGTTCGGTGATTTGAACTTTGAACTAGGAGAACACTAGAAGGACCATGTAGAGCGTTTTATCATTTTGGGTGCACACAAAATCATAAAACGAAATGCATGGAAGCACTAGTGAGCTCTGGGTTTGAGGGGATAGTCCTGGATTGGATCTAGCTTTGATCTTGTGAACATTAGTGGTTACCTTTAACTGCGAAACTAAATTTTCTCGTTCTTTCTGCCAGAATCATGTCTGGAGTGCGTGGAGGACGAGGAGGTGGTCGCAATGGTGGACGTGGTGGTGGTCGTGGTGGTGCTGGTGGTCGTGGTGGAGGTATTAACCTGTCACAGGCTGATCTGAACAACTTGCTCCAGGCTGCCTTTCAGTTAGGGCACAACGGTGGTGGTAAGTTGTTTTATCCATTTTCTTTGCCTCATTGGTGAGCCTTGTTTACGTATTTCGTGGTTTCTCATACGTTTCATTTCAGGTGGTCCTGTTGACCCACCCCCACCCATGTGCACCTACAAGATGTTCCGGGACTGCAAGCCCCAGGAATTCTCTGGCACCGAGGGTGCAGTCAGTTTGCTTAGGTGGTTGGAGAAAGTGGAGTCGGTATTTCTGATGTGTAACTGTCTCCCAGAAGATCGGGTGAAATATTCTGCTGCGTTGTTTCAGGACGTGGCATTGACTTGGTGGAATGGCATCACCCAGAACATGGGTATTGGGGAGGCATATGCTATGCCATGGGAGAATTTTGTGCAGTTGCTGAAGCGGGAGTATTGCCCGAGAGAAGAGGTACAGAAGCTGGAACATGAGGTATGGAACCTCAAGATGACTGGATCGGAAATCGAGAAGTATACTGTGAGACGGAATGAGTTGGCCGTGCTGTGTCCCGATCTGCACGTGCCAGAATATCGTAAGATTGAACACTATGTCTCGGGGTTAGTGCCGGAAATTGCAGGGTTAGTGGCTGCTGGGAATCATCCTACTTATGCGGAGGTAGTTCGATCGGCCCATAGGATGACCAATTTAAAGGTGAATGAGGGGATTTTGCCGGCGAAAGGTTCGACTGCTAAGGCTCCAGAGAACAATAAGCGCAAGTGGGAAAATGACGGGAAAGGGTCTGGGTCTGCACAGCAGGGTAAAAGGTTTGATAATGGGGGTTCATCGTCTTCGGGTAATAAGCAGGGTGGTTATGCGGTAAAACTGCCCAAATGCAACAAGTGTGGACGCCATCACCAAGGGAACTGCGACAGTAACCGTTGTCACCGCTGCCAGCGAACAGGCCACTATGCTAAAGATTGTCGGGTGACACTTCCATCGACTCAGGCTCCGACCAACAGTTCAGCTCCGACTACTCAGGGTACTACAGGGAAACAAGGATGCTACAACTGTGGTGACACTGGGCATTACAAGAAGGATTGCCCAAAACTGAAACAGGGTGGAAACAACGGGAATGGTAACAACGGGGGCGGCGGCAGAAATGCACGTGCCTTCGTCATTGGAACAACTGAGGCTAGGCAGGACCCTGATACAGTCACCGGTACGTTTCTTCTCAATAATCATTCTGTTAGCGTGTTATTTGATTCTGGTGCCGACAAGAGTTTTGTATCCATGGATGTTAGTCGACTGCTAGATGTAGTACCTGTACCATTAGAAACCAAGTATATTATTGAGTTGGCTGACGGTAAAACGATTGAGGCTACTAGTGTTCTTCGGGAGTGTCAGTTAGAGTTGTCAGGTTTATCGTTCCCCATCGACCTTATGCCGGTACCATTGGGTAGTTTTGACGTTGTGGTAGGAATGGATTGGTTATCTTTGTATCGCGCGGAGATCGTATGTTACGATAAGGTTATTCGGATTCCTCTCCCTGATGGAGAATTCCTTTCTGTGTACGGTATCAAGGGTGGTGTTCCGCTAAACATCATCTCTAGCATGAAAGCCCTTAAGTGTCTTCGAAAGGGCTATCCAGCCGTTTTGGCGCTTTTATCTGTTTCCACTAGTGATGAGAAGAAGATTGACGACATTCCGGTGGTACGCGAGTTTTCTGATGTTTTTCCCGATGATTTATCTGGTCTTCCTCCTCATCGTCAAGTCGAGTTCGGTATTGATCTTGTACCGGGGGCTGCTCCTATTGCTCGGGCCCCCTATCGTCTTGCACCTCCCGAGATGCAGGAGTTGTCTAGTCAGTTACAGGAACTCTTGGACAAGGGTTTCATCCGGCCAAGTTCTTCCCCTTGGGGAGCCCCGATTTTATTTGTTAAGAAGAAGGATGGGAGTTTCCGATTATGCGTAGACTACAGAGAACTGAACAAATTGACCGTCAAGAACCGTTATCCTCTTCCACGTATTGATGATCTGTTCGACCAGCTTCAGGGTTCTAGTTATTATTCCAAGATCGATTTGAGGTCCGGTTATCACCAGCTGCGCGTCAGGGAGGCTGACGTTGCAAAGACTGCTTTTCGAACACGTTATGGCCATTTCGAATTCTTGGTCATGCCCTTCGGTCTCACGAACGCACCAGCGGTTTTCATGGACTTGATGAACCGCGTCTGTAAACCGTATCTGGACAAGTTTGTCATTGTGTTTATTGATGACATTCTGATCTACTCCAAGAACGAGACCGAACACGGGGAACATCTGCGGTTAGTTTTGGAACTCTTGCGACGGGAACAACTTTACGCCAAGTTCTCAAAGTGTGACTTTTGGTTACGCGAAGTTCAATTCCTAGGACACGTGGTTAATGAACTAGGAATTCATGTCGATCCAGCTAAGATCGAAGCAATCAAGGACTGGGGAGCACCAAAGACGCCAACTGAGGTGCGGCAATTCCTAGGCCTTGCGGGCTACTATCGTCGTTTCATTCAGGGGTTCTCGAAGATTGCTCAACCCCTCACCATTCTCACTCAGAAGGATAGGAAGTTCGACTGGGGTGAATCACAAGAGTCAGCGTTTGAAGAACTGAAGTCTAAACTGTGTTCTGCTCCTATTTTGTCTTTACCTGAGGGTTCTGATGAATTTGTCGTTTACTGTGATGCTTCCATTCATGGACTCGGTTGCGTGTTGATGCAACGTGAGAAAGTGATTGCGTATGCTTCTCGTCAACTCAAAGTGCACGAGAAGAACTACACAACTCATGACTTGGAGTTGGGTGCCGTGGTATTCGCGTTGAAAATTTGGAGACATTACTTGTACGGTACCAAATGCACCATCTACACCGATCACAAGAGTCTCCAACACATTTTCGACCAACAACACTTGAACATACGGCAGCGTCGCTGGATTGAACTTTTGAACGATTATGATTGTGCTATTAAGTACCATCCTGGCAAGGCGAATGTTGTAGCAGACGCCTTGAGCAGGAAGGAATCTTCTAAACCTCGTCGCGTTCGGGCGTTGCAGCTCACTATCCATTCGTCGTTACCTGATCAACTCCGTTCTGCCCAATTGGAAGCTTTGAAGGAGGAAAACCTTAAAGCTGAAACTATGCACGGTGCCGACAAGCACCTAGAGCGAAGGCCTGATGGCCTGCACTACTTCGCAGAACGCATATGGGTTCCTTTGTTCGGGGGACTACGGGAGCTTGTCCTTGATGAGGCTCATAAGTCCCGGTATTCTATTCATCCTGGTTCGGATAAGATGTACCAAGACCTAAAGGTGCTTTACTGGTGGCCAAACATGAGGTCGGACATAGCCTCATACGTGAGCAAATGCTTGACCTGTGCTAAGGTCAAGGTGGAATACCAGAAACCGTCGGGTCTCCTGCAACAACCTGAAATTCCGGAATGGAAATGGGAACGGATTACTATGGATTTTGTCACACAACTTCCTAAGTCACCAAGCGGGAATGACAAGATATGGGTGATTGTCGATCGGTTGACGAAATCAGCCCATTTTCTTGCTATTAAGGAGACCGACACCATGGATCGTTTGGCTCGTCTTTACTTGAAAGAAGTTGTTTCTAAGCACGGGGTACCAGTTTCTATTATCTCGGATCGTGACTCCCATTTTACTTCTCACTTTTGGAAGTCTTTGCACAAGGCTTTGGGTACCCAACTAGACATGAGTACGGCTTACCATCCACAGACTGACGGTCAGAGTGAGCGTACGATTCAAACTTTAGAAGACATGCTGCGGGCGTGTGTGATCGATTTTGGCAAGGGTTGGGAAGCTCATCTGCCGTTGGTAGAATTCTCGTACAATAACAGTTATCACACGAGCATCAAGGCTGCTCCGTTCGAAGCACTGTACGGACGGAAATGCCGTTCTCCCCTTTGTTGGGCTGAAGTGGGTGAGAGTCAACTCACTGGGCCTGAACTAGTGTACGAAACTTCGGAAAAGATCGTACAGATTCGAAATCGGTTGGCGGCGGCACGGGACCGGCAAAAGAGTTATGCTGATCAGCGTCGCAAACCACTGGAATTCCAAGTCAATGACAAGGTACTTCTAAAAGTCTCACCGTGGAAGGGCGTCATACGCTTTGGGAAGCGTGGCAAACTTAATCCGCGATATGTCGGCCCATTTACGATCCTGGAACGGATTGGGCCGGTGGCATATCGACTTGATTTACCGACGGAGCTCGGTAACGTACATAACGTCTTTCACGTGTCAAACTTGAAGAAGTGTCTGGCTGACGAGTCTCTCATCGTTCCACTAGAAGAGATCAAGGTTGATGATCGTCTTCGGATTGTGGAAGAACCTGTGGAGATCCTTGATTACAAGATTCGTAGCCTACGTCACAGCAAGATTCGTATCGTTAAGGTTCGGTGGAACTCGAACCGGGGACCGGAATATACATGGGAACGGGAGGATCAGATGAAGTCTAAGTATCCTCACCTCTTTCCTAAGGAAGCGTTCGAGTCGAGACATGTCTCTTCGGCAGCTGAATGAATCTCGGGTCGAGATTCCTTTTAACGTGGGGATGATGTGACAACTCGGGTAAATCTCTCTCTTTTGGTTCCTACCTTTTGCTTGTTTCCTTCGTTATTTCTTTTGTTCTTTCTGTACTTGTACAAATTTTCGGGACGAAAATTCTTTTAACGTGGGGATGATGTGACACCTGGCAAATTCTGGTTAACAACGTTGTCTAGATGAAAGTCTACCTTAGCGAGTCACGCGTATATTGTACTTAACTGGGTTAGTTAAGTCGGGATATGGTTCGGGAACTATTGGTTAGTCTAGAAGATCATTGGATGTTGGTCTAGAGGTTCGTTAGATGTCGGTCCTTAACCAAGTGTACAAACGGTGACGATTTGTAGGATCGTCAGGGCATACGGAACGTACGAGTCTCGAGTCCCGGGAATTGGTGAACGAGTGTAAATATGTGTATTTACTTGTATTATGTGTTTACAATCATTATGTGACTTGTCGGTACATGAATATGCATTAACATATGTTAAAACGGGGTTTAACGCGCAAAACACACAAGGCCAAACCCTATAGGCGAGTAGGAGGTCTACTCCCCTATAGGGGAGGCGAGTAGGGAGCCCTTAAGGGCGAGTAGGCCCTACTCGTGTATACATAAGGGCGAGTAGGCCCTAATCACTAGAACTTTCAGGCGATTACAAGCCCTAATCGCCTGAACTGCTGCACAATCGCATGTAACGTGCTGGAACGACTAGAAACGCCTATAAATACAATACTTAACCTCCTAAACTCCCTAATATCAACCCTAGTCGTCCCATAACCGCCCCAAACACTTAAACAACCTCTGGAAGGCGATTTTGATCAAAAACACAAGGTTTCAAGGTCTAACCATCATTCTTTTACAATTCCAAGGTTTGATTCTCATCCATAACACTTTGTAAACGTTTTTAATCAATCCCTAATGGTCCAGACCTGTTCATAAACGAAAAAGCTTTCTGAAAATCGTCAATAAGGGTTGTTAATCGGATTATAACTAATAAACATGCGTTATGGGTATGTATGATTAGAAAGATAGGATTTTTATGAATCTTGATGATGTTTTGATGTGTTATCATGCTAGGTCAGAATTTATATTGTTAGTATGATGATAGAAATCTCAGTAATTGGATAATAGGGTTATGATTACATGCGTTAATTGAATGTTGCATGCTATGTGAATGGTGTTTGGATTGCTTTGGTTGCATGCAGGACTGATTTTACGAGGTGGAACGAAGGGTTTTGGGTTAAACATGTTTAGGATAGTGTTTGGGATGATATTGGGTAGTTACACACGCTCTGGATCTGATTTGGAGCGTTAAACGCGCGAAAAACCGGAACAGCATGACTACAGGCGAGTAGCAGTGCTAATCGCCCATAGTCATGCGAGTAGAGGTGCTAATCGCCTATAAAGTGGCGAGTAGAAGGCTAATCACTAGTAAGTTCAGGCGAGTAGCCCTAATCACTAGTAAGTTCAGGTGATTAGCCCTAATCACTAGTAAGTTCAGGGGAGTAGCCCCTAATCGCATGAAATAAAGGGGAGTAGCCCCTACTCGCCTATAGTAGGGGCGAATAGGGCTTCTAATCACTAGTTGACTTTCCTAATCACTAGTTGACTTTTCCTAATCGCGTGTACTGCTGCTGTATGTGTAAATTAGCATTCCGAGACCCGATTTAACATGTAGAAACATGCTAGGAACCTCGTAACATATATGGTAACTTGGTAACATATGTTTGGATGTAATTCGGTGATACGTGAACTATGTGCTATAACTTGTTGTGCGTTAACGTATGTTAAGTGTACTTGCGTTATTGTATGTTTTGGAGCGTAAACATAACACGGGGAGTCTCGGGTCACCAATGGGATGTCGAGTCTTGTACTTTGGGTTGGTTAAACAGTCACGGTGTTTTCAAACGAACTTGGTTATGGTCTGGACATCTAGGGACTAATTAACCTGCGGGTTATTAGTCTAAGTACTTGTAACTGTCGTATGTTAGGTCGCCGCTTTACGGGACTAGCATAGCAGCTGAGTTTACTCGGGTTAAGGAGTAACGGAACTTAAGGTGAGTTTACGGCCCCTCTTTTAAACTGGTTTTATACTTTCGGGGGAGAAAACATGTGTTAAAACAACTGTTTGGTAACTACTGTCATACTATGGGTTTATACTGTGTACTACACGATCTTTGGAAGTCCCGGGGGGAACCATGAATGTGCGGGTTTGCACAACGGGGAAATGTGAATAGCGCTATTGGGAGTGACCAACCCCGCTCGTCGACTTGGAGGGTCGGCGGGTGCATATTGTCTCAAACAGGAACAACAGGAACAACAGGAACATACATCGGGCATACTTTTGGTATTCGAGTTAGTAATGGTTTTCCAATCGTGGTAGTAACAAAACGTACGCCTAGCTAGCGTATACTGGTTTTCTATTTGTTATAGTATGGACAGGTGGACTTGGTACTTGAACTGCAAACCTGTAAACTCACCAGCATTTTTGTGCTGACGTAAACTTTTACATGTTTTCTCAGGTCGCTAAGGTAGCACAATGGAACTAGGGCGCACGCGTCTGCACGACGTCTAGATAGAGTTGCATGATTTCACAAACATTGAATTTGATTTATTTATGTTGGATTTTATTTGAATAAGCTTCCGCTGTAAACGGGAATATTAAACTGTGTTTTGAAATTACATTTGATTCATTTAGACTTGTTTATTGTGATCGTTGGTTTGGATCCTGGTTTGTCATGCGCCTCGCGGTAAAACTCCGCAAGTGGATTTTGAGGGTGTGACATCATGTATGAGTTTTTTTATGTTACCTATGTCTTTTTTACAGAAAAAATGCCCCCTGTTTGAAAAATGCCCCCTGTTTGTTAAATTCTTTTGCTGATATATTATAATAATAAAGTTTAGACTTTTTATTAATCTTTTTTTGTAATTGAAACCATCGAAAAAGATTTTTTTTTTTTTTTTGGATGATTGATTATGGAGTCATTTAGGTTTAGAACATAATAGTAAAATAATAGTAAATTTTCTGAGTGTAATCGAAGACATATCTTTGTATAATCTTTGTGTTTAGTTAGATTGTTACGTGTGTAGCATATCTTTTTTTCAAAAAGATATTATGGTTTCTGTGTTTTAGCATATCAAACTCTGTTCTCTGTTCATTGCAGATTAGATAAGTGTTGTCTGTGTTTTCCTGTTACACATGTAATACTCGGGTGTTACGTGTGTAGCGTATCTGTTTTGTAGTCAAAGTTTGCTTTCTATACCAGCAAAAAATGGATGCTGGGTGCAGACTACAGCAGTTTGTATGTGTTTCCAGAAAAAACCCTGTTACACATGTAACAATCGTGTTTTTTCCACGTTTAGTTATAGATTATTTTTTTTTGTTTTTTGCAGCATTAGTTTTTCTCTGTTACCTATATGTTTTTAACAGAGAGTAGTTTTTTTCCCCTGTTTCATATTTCCAATGTCAACACTTAATCTGCTATAACATACGTTACAGGTTCTGTTTTTTGTCAAAGCATGGATTCCAAGCCCAACACTCCGCCTTGGGAGGTTTTTGAGGGCCGTGACCATCTCATCCCAATTGTACACGAGCCACCTCAAAATGAACCGGACATTGCAATTGTACCTGAACCACCCCCACCGGTTGATTTGGTCATCCCTCCTGTCGCAGCCGAACATGAACCCGCCCCCCTCGTTGCCCCGGACATTCCGCCATTAGAACCTGTTATATCCGTAGTGCAGGCGGACGATGGGTTTGAAAGTGACGAAGATTTTGATTGGAATGCGGCCTTTGATTACGTCTTCCCCGAAGAATATCCGCCACCAGAAGACTATATGACACCGGAGGATGATGTGCATGATGTAAATCACACACCTGAATGGGCGGTTGGTTATGAATCAGACCTAGGGGCTGAATATGAAGAACCATATGAACCTAAACTTAACAAACCCGTGCTGCCGTTCACGTATCCGGGAGGTGGGCGTATTAGGGCTGAATGGGAGGGTATAGGTTATACTGAGGAACAGTGGGCTTTTTATGCAAAGTATGGTTATCGGATGCCGTCAGCTACTGTTGGTTGCAGTGCGGGATGCCGGGGTTATTGCATGCATGGTGGGGTATGAATCTTTAATTGTATGTTTTGTTGTTGATACAGTTTCATTGTAATATATTTCTTGACTAGTATGTTTTAGGCGGATGAACAATATGATGTATCGCTTTTTTTAGTACTATGTTTTCTGCAAGTTTTTTGTAATGTAATGCAATGTAGTACTAATTTCACATGAATCTTAAAAGTAGTGAATATCAAAAAATAACCATATGGACCTTTCGTTACGTATGCAACAACTCTGGTGCTGGTACAGTAAAACCAAAACAAACATGTTGTAATAAAAAAATTAACAGGTTAGGATTTTTCTAAATTAATATAAAACTATCGTGACGGATTTTACGTACGTAACAACACTGGTGCTGGAACAATTTTTATGAATCTGTGAATCTGATTGATAAATAAAATAATTTTTTAATAAACTAAAATTCTGATTTTGTCAAGAAAAAAGTGTGAGAGAGAATGTTGGAAAGAGAAGATTGGTGAGAGAAAGAGAGAGTGAGAGGTATGATTGATTTGATGGAGAGAGAAGAAGGTGTAAATTACCTTTGTAACCTTTTTTGTCATCTTGTAGCTATATAATATTAACTTTTATTCATGACCATTGATCAAGTAGAATGGATGGTTTAGATGAAGTTTACATGGTTTTCTCATTTTGAAAGGTTTTTATTTTAACCATCCCCTATATATATATAAAAAAAAGTAGTAGTACCTTGAATGTCATCAAATGTTCATCTACCACAAAAAAAAAAAAAAAAAAAAAAAAAAAAGAAGAAGAAGAAGATGGATCAAAGCTTAGTAACAAATAAATATTTAGAGGTTCCCATTCACCGAATATAGCACATCAACTGGAGACCATTTTTGTACGTTGTCGTTAGAGGGCTACCAATATGAACAACAACATATAAGCCTACAACAACATTAACAAAAATTCCATCTCAATATTTTATAGGGTAATAATCACAAATTATAAACCGTTTAAAATCACTATCCCAATTATATCCCCCATTATACATCTAAAGGAGAAAATCTCAATTCTTCCTTCCAAAGAATAGGAAGTGCTTGATTTTATATACATAAATACATGATAACCCAACAAAGAATTGGGATAATAAACATTGCAATGCATGAAGGAACAAACCAAAATCAAAGTTGTTTGAAATTTCTGAAATTAAAGCCCTTGGTGGCTCTTCAGTCTCACTTATTATTCCGACCCCCGCTACATTTTTCCCCCATCACGAGTAATAGGAAGTCATCAGGGATGGCAGCGATGACAAACGTGGAACAGGAGATGTCTACCAAGAGAAAGGGCAAGCAATTTATAACGTAGCAAAATGAGTGATCCTATCGCGTCGATCGGGTTACTCAGGTTTGAAAGCTCATAGCCAGTTACAGAGACCTAGAGGAAGATGGAGCATTTAACATGATTTAATATAACTTTACATAAAGACCCTTATGGTGTGGACAATTTATCATTCACCACCTAATTAATTATTTATGATTAAATGTGTTGTATTAAATTTGTCATGCTAATTAAATGAAATTACAATTTCAGCCATTTATAAGAATATAAAATGACTATCTTACCCATCTATAATACATTATATAATAGTATTAATTTAGAAGTAAGTCTAGAGGGTATATGGAATAACTATTAATAATAGTACTAGTAGTAGTAGCTGCACCAGTAGTAATAATAATAAGTTTATGATATTTGCTTGCATTATAAAGATGCACATGTCTAATACATTTTTTTTGAATGGTGACTTTCTATGTACGGATCGAACTGGTCACAGGGTTTCGTCTAAGACATTACCCGTCAGCTCCGCTTGCATTATAAACCCTCTTGTGCTACATCTATGTTTTTGGGTTGGATGGAACGCAACAAAAATGATGCCAATGCAAGGCAACTAACTTACATTCAATTCCCTTCACAATATGTTTGGAAATTACAAGAAAGAAAATGGGAGCCTAGGCAAAGAATAAAGTCAATTGGTCGGATTCATTCAGTTCCTGCTTCTGTTGGTGAAGCTTATTTTTTGAGAATTCTTTTGAATAAGGTTAAAGGACCAACATCATTTCAAGATATTTTTAAAGTTGATGGGAAAGTCCAATCCTCTTTTAGGGATGCATGCTACGCTATGGGACTGTTGGATGATGATACAGAATATGTTGAAGAAATAAAGGAAGCGGCTTTTGCAAGTTCTGGCCCTTATCTAAGGAATTACTTATTTGCAACTCTGTTAGCGTCCAACAGTTTGTCAAGACCTGACATTGTTTGGGAGGAAACATGGAATTATTTGTCTGATGACATTTTACGCAACAGAAGAAAAGATTCAAATTGTCCAGGTTTTTAACGGTTTTTAATATATTATTACTTTAAGATAGATTTTCTACAATTTTTTATACATATACTACATAGTAATGATTAATAATTATTAGGAATCTAAATTATACTATTTTTAATGGTTCGACATATTCAATTGTTCATTTTATATGTTAATTATATTATATATTTCATTCTAACACATTTTTTTTATATTTTTTTTTCCAGATTTGATCCTTTCAGACGACGAAATTAAGAATTTAGCTTTACTTGATATCGAGAAGTTCTTATTGCGTAATAGTTGCAGTCTACGACATTTCGTAGGTATGCCATATCCCGAGAATGAGTTTCTATCATTATTAGACAATCGTCTTATTTGTGAGGAGTTGAGATATGACACAAACAGTTTGGTTGAAGAATTTGATGCCCAGTTCGCTTCTTTAACAGATGAACAAAAAAATATTTATAACTGTGTAATGAAATCTGTTGAAGAGAAGAAAGGAGGAGTTTTTTTTGTTTATGGCTACGGTGGTACGGGTAAAACGTTCCTATGGAAGACTCTATCTTCATCCATAAGATGTAAAAGAAAGATTGTTTTGAATGTTGCTTCGAGTGGTATCGCATCTTTGCTATTGGCAGGTGGTAGGACAGCACATTCCAGGTTTCGTATTCCTATAAACCTAACTGAAGATCCTATGTGCTACATACCACCTAATAGTGATGTTGCACAACTGCTTAAACAAACCGACTTGATTATATGGGATGAAGCACCCATGACTCATAAACATGCTTTTGAAGCACTAGATCGAAGTTTAAAAGATGTATTTGGTGTACATGCTGATGAGTCGTCTGATTTGTTATTTGGTGGAAAGGTTGTTGTGTTTGGGGGTGACTTTAGACAAATTCTACCAGTTGTACAAAATGGAACTAGGCATGACATTGTTAATGCCTTTTTAAGTTCATCATACATTTGGCACAAATGCACTGTTTTAGAATTAACAAAAAAATATGAGGTTGCTTTCAGGAAGCTGCAATTCTGATATTGAGGAAACTAAAAAGTTTTCATCTTGGCTTCTGGATATAGGAGAAGGAAAGGTCGATACAATAAGTGATGATCAGGATGTTATTTTGATACCTGATGACTTACTTATTTCTCAATCTTCGGATCCTGTTTCTGATTTGATAGACTTTGTTTATCCGTCACTTTTGGATAACATCCACATTCCGACTTATTTTCAAGATCGAGCTATATTGGCACCGAAGAATGAAGTTGTTCATGAAATTAATGATATATTACTTTCAATATTTCCCGGTGACGAAGTTGAGTATCTAAGTTCGGATAGTGTTTGCCAGTCAGAAGATGTTAACAAACAGGTTGATGAAAGATTAGTTTCTCCTGATGTGCTAAATGGTCTTAAGTTTTCTGGAATACCAAACCATCGTTTGGTTTTGAAAGTTGGTGTCCCCGTAATGTTACTTAGAAACATTGATCAGAAAAGCGGTTTGTGTAATGGGACAAGATTACAAGTTGTTAAAATGAGAAAACGTATAATTGAAGCCAAAATCATTTGAGGAAGTAACATTGGAATGCGAACTTTTATTCCAAGAATTACTTCATCCCCCTCGGATAAAAAAATTCCTTTTAAATTTAATAGAAGGCAATTCCCAATTGTTGTTTCTTTCGCAATGACAATAAACAAAAGTCAAGGACAATCCTTATCTAGGGTTGGGTTGTATTTGAAGGATCCAGTTTTTTCACACGGGCAGTTGTATGTTGCGCTATCAAGAGTCAGAAGTCGAGATGGACTGAAGATAGTTATAGTAGGTGAAAATGGTGAACTGACGAACAAAACATCAAATGTTGTGTACAAAGAAGTCTTTCAAGATTTATGAATAATGTGAGTAATTTTGATGCAATTTTTTACTTATCTTCATTGACGTTATGTATATACAACTTCAATAATAAAGTATTATTTTAATTTTTTTTTGTTTTTTGTTTGGTTTGAACCGTGTGTGAACATTTATCTGTAAAACAAGTTATTTCCTAATTACAATTACACTAAAATAAAAATATAATAAAGGTAATTTACAAAAACAAAATGTATTTATACCTTTGTGGTTTTTTGTTAAATGTTATACTTTGGTTGAGTATTGATCATAATAGGTAATCGGTTTTCGTTGTTATCGTTATTTATAAGTTACCTAAATTATCCACTTTGACATTAAAACCAAAGTTATATACTAGTTTTAATATCCACTTCATATCAACGCAACATTGAAACATAACGTTTATATAAGAAAAAAATATCAGGCTAACCATTATTTTTAAGACTTTATGTTGTGGACACTAAACTTGAATAATACAAGTCTTAGTTTAATATATTTTTTTAATTTACTATGGTTTGCACCGTGGGTACCCACGGGTCTCAAACCTAGTATAACTTTACATAAAGACCCTTATGGTGTGGACAATTTATCATTCACCACCTAATTAATTATTTATGATTAAATGTGTTGTATTAAATTTGTCATGCTAATTAAATGAAATTACAATTTCACCCATTTATAAGAATATAAAATGACTATCTTACCCATCTATAATATATACATTATATAATAGTATTAATTTAGAAGTAAGTCCAGAGGGTATATGGAATAGCTATTAATAATAGTACTAGTAGTAGTAACTGCACCAGTAGTGATAATAATAAGTTTATGATATTTGCTTGCATTATAAAGATGCACATGTCTAATACATTTTTTTTGAATGGTGACTTTCTATGTACGGATCGAACTGGTCACAGGGTTTCGTCTAAGACATTACCCGTCAGCTCCGCTCGCGAACGCGATGTTCTATCGGGCCCTGGCCGCCGCGCAAACTAACCTTCGCCCGGAAACCATACTGCCCCAACACGAGAAACTCGCTGGGGTAATAGCTGAGTAAAACCGGGTTGCCCTCCGGATCGAACCATGCCTCGGTAGGAACTATCCATCATTGGGTCTCCCCAAATGCACGCAGCAAGAACCGAACTCAAGCCTACCAAATAGAAGGTTGAGCCTCTCCCAACTGAGCTGCAAAATACTTGAGATATGGTTAGATGATGTTAGGTCTATTATTTAACTTTGTATAACTTAATTTTGTCTGATATACATTATAGGGTTGTATTATACAACATCAAGGTACATGCTTGATGCTATGTATTAAAGTATAATGTTACAATACACTTATCTATACATATAATAAACCAAAGCCATTTTAATTACATGTCATAATATTATGCAATCTCTCTTTTAAGAGATGCCACATAGGATGTGATGTGGGAACTCTAGACCAATTAAAAAAAATATATGGTTTAAATATTATTTAACATAATCTATTAAATACCTAATCTACTAAATTTAAATATTAAAATTTTATTATTTTCTCTCTCATGTTTTCTCTCATAACTTTAAACTTTAATATCTTTCATATACGAGATTTTTTAAAGAAAAAAATTACACCAAATTAACGAGCGTTTTATTATCTTTCCAACGAGTACCATAGTGCTATATAAAAAACGGAGAAAAACACGACTATTTTTTGTAACCCGACAGGTATTGCGTCAGGTTTGGAATTAGTTTTAAAAAAATTGTGGGTTTGGGTCGGGCCTGGGATTAGGTGATACCCGACCCAATTACCTTTCTTTTATAGTAGAATATGATAACTTATGACAGAGATTTGTTTAAAATAATAATAATAATAATAATAATAATAATAATAATAATAATAATAATATTCATTAATCATATATTGGCAAGTCATTAATTAATTATGTTGTCATATTAGATATTTTATTATGTCATATTAGATATTTCAACCCGGGACGCTCTCCAACAGCTAATTGCTATATAGATGCCATTTTTATAGTTTAGATACTTATAATTTTATTCACTTTACTTAGATTTATCAACCCGGGACGCTCCCGGGGTATAAGCTAGTGCCATATAAAACCAAAGAGAAGACCCGGGCCTAATTCTTGACACATGGTTTAAAAATTCTCATTTCATATCTAATTTTATTATTGTCTAAATACCATTTGTATACGTTATTTAAACATAAACATTTTTCAAATTATAGTCTTAAGTTGATAAATAATGAGTTGATAGATTCATTGCCCTTAGAACTTTAATAATTTATAAATTTTTGTTTGTAAATGCACAGCAGGGTCCATTAAGCATTGTAAGTGGGAGTACCACTCTATAATTTTGGTTGGATCCAGAAGCTGGTTTATATGATTTCTGATACACGTAGCTTGTCCTCACCATCAACACTTTAATTTAGTGGTGTAAAATTATTATTTTCTCAGACCAGATCTACCCCTCTTATTTTTTACTATGACTTGATAGTCAATTTATCATGACTTGAAATAACTCATGTCCCTTAAAAACAACTAGCAACCCATATATATTTTTTAAACATGTTAAATTATTTAAGGGTCCGTCTATTGGCACCCCACTCGCTTCTATTTCAACTCCCCTTTGAAGTGCCTCGCTTAGGCCAAAGCGAGGCGCTTCAGTCACATGGCCGTCAAATCAGTACGAGGTTTGCATGAGAGTTTGAAAAAAAGGGGCCAAGCGCCTCGCTTTGGTCAAAGCGAGGTGCTTGGCAACAGGGGGGATGAATCTGGACATTTTGATGTTGGGAAGGTTTTGGTTTGGATTTTTTTTGTTTGTTTTGAAGTGTTTTTTTTTTTTTTTTTTTTAACTTGAAGTGTTTTTTTTTTTTTTTTTTTAACTTTTTTATCTATTTAGAGTCTTTATCTATTGTAATTTTTTTAAATTTAAAATTTTTAAAAACACCGAAATAACCCGTGTTTTTTTTAAACTTTTTTATTGATTTAAACTCTTTATCTATTGTAATTTTTTAAAATTTAAAAACCAACGTAATAACCCTAATCAAACTATAATTAATCAAGTAATCCCAACTTTAACCTATTAATAAAGTGTTCGATTGTCACTGTGACTGGATAAATTATTCACGGAGAAGACCTCGTCGAAGAAAGATTGAACGAATTCGCGAATTTTGATACGAATATGGTGGTTGATGGTCAACGTGACGTCGTTTTGGTTCATAACATGTAATTTTTATTTGGTTTGGGATTGAAAGGGTTGAGTGATCTTTTAACGTTTATAATCGAATGTTTACTGTTTGGATCTCATTGGTTTTACTGGCTTGCAATTTATAATTTTGTTTTAGTTCGTTTATTATTTATGGGTTTAATATTTATTAGACAATTAAACATTCAAAACAGACAACATATATATATAAACAAAAGATCAAATGCATAATAATAATAATAATAATAATAATAATAATAATAATAATAATAATAATAATAATAAGTTTGTCCATACACATCATAAAAAAAAATACAAGTAAAAAGAGTCTACTGCAGCGGTGGTGGTGGGGCCCCCTGTGCTGGTCTACGGTGTGGTGGTGGGCGTAACTCTACCTGCCAATGCCTCGCCATCGCCTGCATCGCGTCGACCGTCCACTCCTGAACCTCCCGGAGCTCACCGATGCGGCGATCGATGTCCTCTGCCACGAAACGCGCAGCAGGAGTGAGGTCATCATAAATATGACGGGGGTACTGCTGTTGTGGTGGCGGCGGAGGAGGTGGGGGGGGGGGTCATCGTCGTCAGCCTCGTCGTCCTGACCCGCCATCTCTACCAGGAGAGGCTCTCCCGGACGCACCTCAACGTAGGGCGGTATATCATGGAAAGTAGGAAGGGGGTCGGCGCAAAAGCCCTCCTGGTTCCGATAGCTCGAAACCGATGCACAC